>JAVIAB010000001.1:5864903-6317403 GCA_032433765.1 Megaustenia siamemsis
CAAAGTGGCATTTTAATTACCATCCTAGGAATTTTGATGCATATATCAAAGTAGATGGCCAAGTCTGTTGCATTCTCACAAAAGCAATACTTTATGAATGAAAGCTGTTCCTGTTTAACAAACCATATCCTCCATCCTTCCTATCATTCACCCCATGACTACTAAAGGAATTGATCTCATCGTCATCGTCCGTCCTTAGAAGGACGTTAAGTGGACGTAGATATGTTGTGGTTGTAACTTGCAGTAGAACTGCGATATTTGTGATTTTCGGCCCAACACATCCGACTTCAGCATGTTATTTTTAGTAGCAGATTGTCTTCCCTCTTAATTCCTACTCGCTTGGCCAGATTAGACAGGTTAACAAACTCCTGTTTCTAGAGGCACCTCAAGGAGGTGGAGTAGAATCTGGGTGATTCTGGTTCAGCAACCCTGACACAAGCCATCAGCTGTGGGTCGCTGACAATTTGCAGATCTGCGTGGCCTCATGAAACCACACAGGAATGTACATGTTGTACACTAACTTGAATACTTGTACAAGCGATATTTGATATGGTAAATATCACGCTAATGATAACACAATGTTTGAGATTTACCTGTTTGGCACTGTCCTATTTTAAAATAAAATGTCTACAACAAATGCTAACACAGATTTTTCTGATCAATATAAATGTACAGAAGAATAATACTACAAGATGATATTTATAAAAATAAGCAAATAATAATACAACTAAAAGATATAAACAAGAAAAACAAAAAAGGTTGGAAGACAATTTTAAACAAAAAAGTTTTCAAATGAAAGGGGAACTAAAAGTTCCACAAACTGTATTGTAACAGACACGGTAGCATAAAGAAGTCGCTAGAAAGTGTAGTACGGTCGAAGTATGTGGCGACAAGGTCCCGCATTCAGTCAAATACTGGGCCCCAGTCTGACGCTCGAAAGGCCAAGTACAGTGCAATGGTTGATAAGCTATCTAAAGGGTTCCCATCAACCGTGTTTCTGAATGTCAAGTATAGATGACACGAAGACAGGTGAAAGACTCGGTTTTTCCGTTTCTCTCGCTTATAGTGAATTAAAGAAGGTAGTGATTTTAAACGTGCTATATACGCTAGCAGCTCGTTTGTATTTTTAGCAAACTTCTAGGAAAATGTGTCTTTTCGTAATGTGGATATTTATCTTAACGTTTAATACTCGAGTCAAATAAGCTTAGAAAGTGATCATTCTTGTGACTGCGTGGTGTGTTGAAATTATCTGGTGATGAATGCAATATTAAAATCACGTAGTTTTCCTAAGTTTATTTGGATTACAAGTCTCCAATATGGATCGTTCAACGGGCCAAAGTATTAAGCATGGTGCCTTATCTCAGGAAATACATGCCAGGGAGAATTCAATTGAGATGTCTCCAGTTCCGGAAATTAGTGGAATCCTGGATAATAGAAGGGGGCCGTTCGAGATTACAATCAGCGGCGGCGCCCCATGGGGGTTTGCTCTGAATGGCGGTAATGACTCTGATGTGCCTTTACACATATCAAAGGTGAGAGTGAACACACAGCTTGCCTGTATTTGGTGTGTGTTGTATCATCATCATCATCATCATCATCATCATCATCATCATCATCATCATCATCGAGTGCCGTCTCCGTATCGAAGGTTGGCTACCATGGAGCGCCATTCCTCTCTGTCTCTTGCTTTGATGGTGCAGATTTTCATATGCTGGTTTGTCCATCGTTTGATGTTACTCGTCCATGTTAGTCTTTATCTGCCTCTTTTACCTTGTATTTTTCCTTCCAATATTACTTTTAGTGGGCTGTTGTGTCTTTTAACATGCCCAAAAAATTCATTTGTCTTGTTCTAATTGTATTTAGTAGTTCTCTTTTTATTTTTAGTTGTTTTAAAACATCATCGTTTGTTTTCTTTTCTTTCCATCCAATTCTACCTATTCTTCTATAAATCCACATTTCAAAGGCTTCAAATGTGTGTTGTATATTTGGTGAGTATTCGATGTGGTAGTTGTTTGGTCAATGTTGTATTCCACATGTAACGCAAACAAATTTGTGGCGATTAATCACGTGATCTATAGTCTAATCATATATTTGTGCTGACCAGACCATCGTTATCATTCATGGGTGTGAGTGATATTTAAAAAAAAATATTATTACATTTTTTATGTAATGTATCTCAATGGTAAATATAAAAATAATTCATATACATAAACAATAACATATTTTGTTTGTAAAATACATATTTAACATTACCCTGTTAATGACTTATATACATAAAGAGCCCCGTCTCGCCAAGTGGCGTATAGGGAATATGGTGTTAATGACCATACTTTTTACAGACCTTCAGCACATGACTTTTTGAGTAATGTGGTCAGTATTACGCCCGTGCCGCGTTACTTCCCCAAAAAAAAATTCCGGTGCCCATTTAAGGCTGGGTGAACCGGAAAGCTGTCGATCAGGATCGAACCCGACCTCTTGTCCTTTGATATATATAACCAATTTTGATCTAGGGAAGCGAATCATGGACAGTTGATAAACAAATGAAAAGACGATTAGAGGCCACAGAGATGGGATTTCTCGGAAGAATGTTGAGAGTCCACTGGACATTCGAAAAGACCTACGATGAAATTCTCAAAGAGGCCAACATAAAAAGGCAGCTGCTAAAAAACATCAGAAAGAAACAATTAACATTTTTCGTGCACATCATGAGAAAAGGAAAGTTTGAATACTTGGTTACAACTGGCAAAATAAAAGGAAAGAGAGATCGCGGACGACAAAAAGAGAAGGTATTAGATAGCCCGGTGTCATGACATGGAAAACAGTCAACAATAGAACTGATACAAGACACTGTAGATAGAGAATGTGTGGAAGGACATGATCAGTTATTCCAACCGGTATGGCACATGATGATAATGATGATGTTAATGGCTTTGGTTAATTCCTATTTCAAAAGTCGGATGTGTCAGGCGGAATGATGTCTCGGCGTTGTCTTACCTAGCGACACGACGTATCTACGCCTACTTAACGTTTTTAAGAACGGACGATGAAGAGAAGCATCGCCGGAAATACGCAGAAGAAGGAAAACAATTTCAGTCTCTGTAACTTTTTATCAGGGATGGTATAGCGGCCTGGCGTGAGTTTGACCACATCACCCATACCTATGCCGATGGTCGTCGACAAAGTACTGCCGTTACCCTTAATTCCCTTGCATCGCTTGACGAGTCCCCTATAATTCTCTGACTGTCTCAGCACCAAAACACTGTCTCACAACACAAATGATCTTCAGAAATTACAAAAACAAAATAGTTCGTTTGTGCTCTGACGAGGCTCGAAAGGGGAACAAAGAAATGTAGCGCTGTTCCCTACCAGGCATGTTCGTAAGAGGCGACCAAGAAGGGTTGAGCATGGGACTAGCTATCCTGTACTGTAAAAAATAAACCGCACAGACTTCATAAACATGAGACAGATGGAAGCAGAGATAATGATGATGGGGAATACATGGAATGATCTTAAAAGAATGGCAAGAAACAGAACGGCTTGGAAAGTGTTTGTTGAAGATACAGGGACTTGAAAAGTAGAGGAAGACGAATTATGTTGCTCTGAAACATATATATATTTATTTATTATATTTAATTTCAATGAGGATTGAACATCTGAGTAGGATGTGTGGATAAACAACAGTTGTGAGATCAGAAGCTAAGGCAAAAAATACAAGACACAAACTAGCGCTTCTCTTGATATTAAATGATGTAAATTGAGGAAGGAAAGAAGAGGAAATAAGAAAAAGCAACACAAGAAAAAGAATGAGAAAAAGAACAATGCACCATTATCATAATCTCCTGATCTTAAATTCTAATAAGTTATCAAATGTTTTCTCTCTTAACGTGATCCTTTCCCATGTCACAAAATGAATATACCCGAGGACTGTTTTACACTTTTATTAATTGTGAACTTTATAAGAACTGGGAGCCGCGATAGCTCAGTGGTTAGTGAACTGGGCTACAAAGGACAAGGGGTAGGGTTCGATCCCAACCGACGGCTTTCGGGTTCACCCAGCCTTTAATGGGTACCGGATTTTTTTTCTGGGAAAGTGAAGCGGCACGGGCATAATACCGACCACATTACCCCAAAAATCATGTGCCGAAGGTCTGTAAAATTTATGGTCACTAAAACCACATTCCCTATACGCCACTTGGCCTGACGGGGGTACTTTACTTTTTTTTTTTTTTTATAAGAACTCAAACTTTGAATGGAGTGGATCCGTTGAATACCAAGCCCTATACAAATAATTGTGATTATCGTCTCTGTGTAAAATAGACAGACCCTTAACATGACTCATATGTGCTTGTATTTAATTTTAATACGTCAACTGGGCTTTATACTTCAATAGTAGATTTCACAAATATAACAGGATAGGACAGGGAATAGACTTATGTAGAACCGCAGTCAAATAGTTGATACTTGCTCTGACATGAAGCAGCACAGTTTAGTCATTCTTTCTTCACATGAAATGGTTAGCTCTGGTGTTGATTCTTTTCTCCGCGTGATAGCTTGTTTTAGCTGAGATTTGATCTCAAATTCTTGGTAGCCTCTGGAAGGACACAGTGACAAATGTGGAGTTCCTCACTCGCACAGGTCTCCCGAACATCTACACACTGCTCAAACATCGTAGGTCACGCTGGCTTGGCCACTACAATCTTCTTTTATCATAAGCTGTGCATTTCAACGAGCTTCACTTTGTCAGTATGTGTGACAGTTAGTACTTGGCACGAACTATTCTATTTCACATAATGCAATTTAACCCCAGGTTGAACGACAAGCCTGAAAGTATAACACGACCCACGGTTCTCTCAGGTGTGCTGTTCTGTTTATGAGGCCCTCTGCTTGGAGTGGGCAATCCAAAACGTTTACTGTGGGGGATGGAAAAAGCACACACACACAAACGCTAGTTTTTGCACAGGTGCAGTCTTAGTTGGTGGACTCAACTCCTACCGCTCCCTCATTTGCCTCAGAAATGTCAAAATTCTTGACGTGTCTAAACGTAGATGAACTGAAATGACTTTTGTTCCGTGACACGTTTTTTTTTGGGAGGGATTTTATTTTTCATTCAGTCCGTGGATTAGAGAGAAGCCTGCAGGGAAATTGTTAGAGCTTTGGTTTGTACGGAAAATGATCGCGGTTCAGTCCTAGTCTGACACTGTTCAATCGACAAAATGGAGAAATGAGATGGTACTTGCTTGATTGAGTTCAGGGATGTATTAACAGCGTGGAAGTGTAATCGACAAAATGGAGAAATGAGATGGTACTTGCTTGATTGAGTTCAGGGAGGTATTAACAGCGTGGAAGTGTAATCGACAAAATGGAGAAATGAGATGGTACTTGCTTGATTGAGTTCAGAGAGGTATTAACAGCGTGGAAGTGTAATCGACAAAATGGAGAAATGGGATGGTACTTGCTTGATTGAGTTCAGGGAGGTATTAACAGCGTGGAAGTGTAATCGACAAAATGGAGAAATGAGATGGTACTTGCTTGATTGAGTTCAGGGAGGTATTAACAGCGTGGAAGTGTAATCGACAATCTGTGTGACTGCATCATCATCATGAGGGTGCGGTTCCTCCCCCTCTTTATTGCAAACATGGACCATATATGCAAGTTAGCCAACCCATCAGAGACAGAGGAGATCAACGAGCTTCTTTTTGCAGACGATCAGGCACTAATACATGAAACAATAGAAGAACTACAAGAACACTTAAGTATACTCAACAGCACAGGCACAGAACATGAAAATCAACAAAACAGAAGTCAAGAATATTGCAAAAGAGAAACACAGAACATCAACATAACTATAGACGGCAGACAACTAAAACAAGTAGAGGAATTTAAATACTTGGGAAGTCTAGTGACAAACGATAATTCACAAACAGCAGAAATAGGCTAAAGATGCATCAAAGCTTGTTAAATCATTGGACAGTTATCACCACTATTGTCCAACAAGGAAATAACGCTGGAGGCAAAGGAACACTCTACAATACAATCTTGATCTTAACGTTGTGCTACCAATGCCAGACCTGGACCCTAGATGCAAGAACAATAAGAAAAATAACCTCTACAGAGATGAAATATGTTAGACGAATGACAGGAAACAGTCTGAGAGATAAGATCAGAAACGAAGAACTGAGGAAAAAACAAGGAATAACCCCATAGAATATATAAATAAACAACAGATATAGTGGTTTGGCCACGTGACAAGGCAGAAAGATCAAAACACAACACAACTAGCCTCCAATAAACGTTGTGTGAACACCAGACCCAAGAGCCGACGATGAAACAGATGGATCGACGGAATACTAGATGTACTAGGAAACATAACAGCAGCAGAGGCGAGCAAAAGGCCGCAAATTATATCTCCCTTCGACGCTGAAAGGCAAATGATGAATGAAAGAGGAAGAAGATCATCATAATCAAGTGCCATGCCGGTCAACGTAGACGATCATCTCTCTCCACATCTCTAGGTCCTTTATGCATGTCATAAATTCAGTCGTTAATCTTTAATTATGCCATTTGGATAAGCTGTTCAATATTTGTTCTCTTGATTTTCCTCTGCTCTTCTTCCATTTATTCTGCCTGTTGTTATAGTATTTCCAATACTTTCTTTTCGCATGACATGTTCAATAAATGTAGATTGTCTCTTCCTTATGATTTTGATGGTATTTCGGGTTTCTCGAACTCGTTTTATACATTCTTCATTTGTCATTTTTGCTATCCATGGAATTCATAGCATTCTTTTGAAAACCAGAACTTAGCTGCCTCTAAAGTTCTTTGTGTTGTCTTACTTATCGTCATGTTTAAGTGAATTAGTACAGCGGAAAGCATGAATTAAATAACTTTAGTGGCATGCTAATTTTGCATTTAATGTCATGAATTCACGACAAATACTGAAATAAAAGCTACGCAACATTTTATCTCGTCTACTATTAAGAAAAAGGAGCCGCGATAGCTCAGTGGTTAGTGAACTGGACTACAAAGGACAAGAGGTCGGGCTCGATCCTGACCGACGGCTTTCAGGTTCACCCAGCCTTAAATGGGTACCAGATTTTTTTCTGGGAAAGTAAAGCGGCACGGGCATAATACTGACTACATTACCTCAAAAATCATGTGCTGAAGGTATATAAAAATGATGGTCATTAACACCATATTCCCAGTACGTCACTTGGTGTGACGTTACTTTTACTTTCATCGTCATCATCATATGGAGCCGCGATAGCTCAGTGGTTAGTGAACTGGACTACAAAGGACAAGGGGTAGGGTTCGATCCCAACCGACGGCAGTAGTATACAAGGGTCCATTTGACCCGCATTTTTCCCGTAAATTAACAAAGATATATAGTAGGCGCGCGCGCGCCTAATGTGCTGTAGGCGCAGGGGGAGTTAACCATGATCTTTCGTGTCGGTGACCCTGGAAGTGACCTGTTTATGTTTGGTGTGTCCTGACTTTGGAGTTCTTGATGTACTTATTCGATAGTGATAGGTTAGTAAATTATACAACATCAATGAAAAAACAATCAATATAAAACAAAAGACAAAAGATATATTTTATTCTTTTATTATCTCAATAGGTGTATAACATACAGTGGATATAATATAACATTACAAAAATATTCAGTACATTGAGTAAATATATTGTACAAGTATAACATTTATTTATAGCTATGTAGTTGGGTGTCTGCTTAGCTCTATGTCATAAATGAATCATACGGGGTGAAACTATTAGAGGTTGCTGGGTAGTCTAAACTGGTAGTGTAAAGAGTTAAATATCTAGAGGTGTAGTCGAGACATTATCATCAGCTACCTTTCTTTTTATATAGAAATAGGAAAGAGCATTTCTTGTTTGACTGTAGGAAAATATGGAATTATTTAAGACTTTGAAACCTACATTTTTCCCACCCTTGGCCTTTTGCGTGGCGAGAACCTCTAAAAACATATCTTTATCTAATTTGTTGTGTTGCTTGCTTAGCCCTTTACAACTGATTTTATCGTAATCCCCACTACAATGGTACGTCTTACTACATAAGCTAACAAGAGCTGTCCCTTCGTACTCTAGTTTAAAAAGCCCGGGCGTTCGTTTGGTGTATGCTTTAATACCCTTACAGTTTATACATTCTGTTTTGCTAGTATGTTCATCGCAGCGATGGGTGTATGGAGGTCGTCTACTGTGTCGTGAGGGGTGTATGGAGGTCATCTAGTGTGGTATGTGGGGTGTATGGAGGTCATCTAGTGTGATATAAGGCTGTATGCCGGGCGTCTAGTGTGACATGAGGGCTGTATGGCGGTTGTCTGGTATATCATACTTTAATCAACCAATAAGAAAAATGAAGGAACATTACATTCAACATTACTTATCTTAACTACTTTACATCAATACAGTTGAATAACGTGTTATCGTTAAGTCTTACCATACTTTAAGAGAAAACATTCAAACTTACAGTATAAAATATAGTCTCAATCATCTACACTGAATATAACCTATTATCGATAACCCTTAACATACTTTAAGAGAAAACAATCCAACTTACTGTGCAAAATATAGTCTCCGCTAGAATGAACAGTAACTTTCCTTGAATCAACTAAACTTATAACGCCGTCTAGTTTAAATATAGCCTGGTAAGAAATGAATAAATTAGCCAATCAGCGAGTGACTATGCCAACATCGACTGATATCGGGATTAACCAATCAGAGAAGAGTATTAGTATAGGAGGCGGGGCAAAGAAATGACCGACAGGTGGATTAACCAATCAGAGAAGCGCGTTAGCCGAAGCGTAGGTAGTGGCTGTCGGGTCAGTGGTGGGGGAAAGAAAGGCGGGGTGGTGGATTATTTGAACTCATTTTGACCCCTGAGCCAATTCCAGAAGAGTTCTATGACCTCATTTTGACCGCTGAAGGCTTTAATACCAGTGTTACCCACTTCAACGAACGACAGACATCATTAAAGGTGATTAATTCAGCTCTTAGACTTTGGAGTTCCATATCTTTATCACTTCAACGAATGACAGACAACAGTAAAGATGATCATTTCAGGTAAGAAAACTTAGTTCCAAACCCTAAAATTTTGGTTCATACTCACAAAGTTGAACTCAAAACCCTAAAAATTTAGTCCCAAAGTGATACTAGTTCACCTCAAAAGTCTTAAATGTTATATTCAAATCCAAAAGTTTGTCAAAAAGACAACTAAACTCAGAATAGTTAGATGCAAAGCTCAAAAATGTATATGCAAAGTCCAAAAAGTTACTCCAAAAGACAACTAATGTAACACTTAACCCCAAAATTTCGTCTCGTAACCAAAAAGTTGAACTCAAAACCCTAAAAATTTAGTCCCAAAGTGATACTAGTTCACCACAAAAGTCGTAAATGTTATATTCAAAGCCAAAAGTTTGTCAAAAAGACAACCTAAACTCAAAATAGTTAGACACAAAGCCCAATAATTTATATGCAAAGTCCAAAAAGTTACTCCAAAAGACAACTAATGTAACACTTAACCCCAAAATTTCGTCTCGTAACCAAAAAGTTGAACTCAAAACCCTAAAAATTTAGTCCCAAAGTGATACTAGTTCACCTCAAAAGTCTTAAATGTTATATTCAAATCCAAAAGTTTGTCAAAAAGACAACCTAAACTCAGAATAGTTAGATGCAAAGCTCAAAAATGTATATGCAAAGTCCAAAAAGTTACTCCAAAAGACAACTAATGTAACACTTAACCCCAAAATTTCGTCTCGTAACTAAAAAGTTGAACTCAAAACCCTAAAAATTTAGTCCCAAAGTGATACTAGTTCACCACAAAAGTCGTAAATGTTATATTCAAATCCAAAAGTTTGTCAAAAAGACAACCTAAACTCAAAATAGTTAGACACAAAGCCCAATAATTTATATGCAAAGTCCAAAAAGTTACTCCAAAAGACAACTAATGTAACACTTAACCCCAAAATTTCGTCTCGTAACCAAAAAGTTGAACTCAAAACCCTAAAAATTTAGTCCCAAAGTGATACTAGTTCACCACAAAAGTCGTAAATATTATATACAAAGTCTAAAAGTTTGTCAAAAAGACAACCCAAACTCAACATAGTTAGACACGAAAGTCATAAATGTTATATGCAAAGTACAAAATTTTGTCAAAAAGACAACCCAAACTCAGAATATTTAGACACAAAAGACCAAATAGTTACATTCAAAGTCCTAAAGTTTGTCAAAAAGACAACCTTAACTCAAAATAGTTAGACACAAACCCCAACAATTTATATGCAAAGTCCAAAAAAGTTACTCCAAAAGACAACTAATATAACAACAAGCCCTAAAATTTCGTCTCATAACCAAAAAGTTGAACTCAAAACCCTAAAAAGTGTCCACTTATCAACCAAAGTCTTTAATACAGCTGAGAAAACCCTAATAAATAATTACAATTTACTAAAAATGTTGCACTTGATGATAGTTGCGACTGTGTCTAAATCATTATTGAAAATATTCATAGAACTCTAGTAAAAGCCAAACACACTAAAACACCACATTGAAAGAATGAACTTAAAGTTCACGCCCCTGTCACAACTCTGCTAAGAAAAGTACTGCAAAGCATGAAAGTTATGTCCCCTGCTATAACTCTACTAAACGAAAGTATTACCAAACACGTAGGTTACACTCCTACCATAACCCACTAAGAAAAACAAGATTTTGCTTAAAATACCACATTTATGATTGTTACGCCCCTTGGCCCTTTATGAGGGGACGCCCATGAAACTGTTAGAAATAGTAAATTTAACCTAGTGGCATACCCCAGATGTTATATTAGACATCCCCATAGCAAAAATTTACTTAAAACTCACTTTTATGGTGGTTACCACCTGACCCATTTTTGAGGGCTACGCCCATGAAACTGTTAAAAATAGTAAATTTAACAGCTAGACATACCCCAAACTTTGTATTAAGCATCCCCGTATCAAAAATTTACATAAAAACAACTTTTGAAATTACTACCCCAGTACACATTTTTGGTGGTTACGCCCATGAAACTGTTAAAAATACTAAATTTAACATCTAGACATACCCAAACTTTATATTAAGCATCCCCGTATCAAGAATTTACATAAAACAACTTTTGAAATTACTACCCCAGTACCCATTTTTGGCGGTTACGCCCATGAAACTGTTAAAAATAGTAAATTTAACAGCTAGACATACCCCAAACTTTATATTAAGCACCCCCGTATCAAGAATTTACATAAAAACAACTTTTGAAATTACTACCCCAGTACCCATTTTTGGTGGTTACGCCCATGAAACTGTTAAAAATAGTAAATTTAACATCTAGACATACCCAAACTTTATATTAAGCATCCCCATAACAAAAATTTACATAAAAACAACTTTTGAAATTACTACCCCTGTACTCATTTTGGCGGTTACGCCCATGAAACTGTTAAAGATAGTAAATTTAACATCTAGACATACCCCAAACTTTATATTAAGCATCCCCGTATCAAGAATTTACATAAAAACAACTTTTGAAATTACTACCCCTGTACCCATTTTTGGCGGTTACGCCCATGAAACTGTTAAAGATAGTAAATTTAACATCTAGACATACCCCAAACTTTATATTAAGCATCCCCGTATCAAGAATTTACATAAAAACAACTTTTGAAATTACTACCCCTGTACCCATTTTTGGCGGTTACGCCCATGAAACTGTTAAAGATAGTAAATTTAACATCTAGACATACCCCAAACTTTATATTAAGCATCCCCGTATCAAGAATTTACATAAAAACAACTTTTGAAATTACTACCCCTGTACCCATTTTTGGCGGTTACGCCCATGAATTCGATAAAAAATTGAAATTTAACCTATTGGTATACCTCAAACATAATATTTGACACGCCCATGTATCAAATTTACCTGAAAAATCAACCAAATATTAGTAGTATAGTATGTCATTTAGGACCGTGGAAAGTGCTTCCAGAAGCACCTAAATCCTTATATAAATAGTCTACCCTCACATGGAAGCACATTTTTTGGTGCCGTTTTTCCTTATATGAGAGTCTACCGTTTTTTCTTATATGAGAGTCTACCCTTACATGTAAATGACATACTATACTACTAATTTTTGGTTGATTTTTCAGGTAAATTTGATACATGGGCGTGTCAAATATTATGTTTGAGGTATACCAATAGGTTAAATTTCAATTTTTTATCGAATTCATGGGCGTAACCGCCAAAAATGGGTACAGGGGTAGTAATTTCAAAAGTTGTTTTTATGTAAATTCTTGATACGGGGATGCTTAATATAAAGTTTGGGGTATGTCTAGATGTTAAATTTACTATCTTTAACAGTTTCATGGGCGTAACCGCCAAAAATGGGTACAGGGGTAGTAATTTCAAAAGTTGTTTTTATGTAAATTCTTGATACGGGGGTGCTTAATATAAAGTTTGGGGTATGTCTAGATGTTAAATTTACTATCTTTAACAGTTTCATGGGCGTAACCGCCAAAAATGGGTACAGGGGTAGTAATTTCAAAAGTTGTTTTTATGTAAATTCTTGATACGGGGATGCTTAATATAAAGTTTGGGGTATGTCTAGATGTTAAATTTACTATCTTTAACAGTTTCATGGGCGTAACCGCCAAAAATGAGTACAGGGGTAGTAATTTCAAAAGTTGTTTTTATGTAAATTTTTGTTATGGGGATGCTTAATATAAAGTTTGGGTATGTCTAGATGTTAAATTTACTATTTTTAACAGTTTCATGGGCGTAACCGCCAAAAATGGGTACTGGGGTAGTAATTTCAAAAGTTGTTTTTATGTAAATTCTTGATACGGGGGTGCTTAATATAAAGTTTGGGGTATGTCTAGCTGTTAAATTTACTATTTTTAACAGTTTCATGGGCGTAACCGCCAAAAATGGGTACTGGGGTAGTAATTTCAAAAGTTGTTTTTATGTAAATTCTTGATACGGGGATGCTTAATATAAAGTTTGGGGTATGTCTAGATGTTAAATTTAGTATTTTTAACAGTTTCATGGGCGTAACCACCAAAAATGTGTACTGGGGTAGTAATTTCAAAAGTTGTTTTTATGTAAATTTTTGATACGGGGATGCTTAATACAAAGTTTGGGGTATGTCTAGCTGTTAAATTACTATTTTTAACAGTTTCATGGGCGTAGCCCTCAAAAATGGGTCAGGTGGTAACCACCATAAAAGTGAGTTTTAAGTAAATTTTTGCTATGGGGATGTCTAATATAACATCTGGGGTATGCCACTAGGTTAAATTTACTATTTCTAACAGTTTCATGGGCGTCCCCTCATAAAGGGCCAAGGGGCGTAACAATCATAAATGTGGTATTTTAAGCAAAATCTTGTTTTTCTTAGTGGGTTATGGTAGGAGTGTAACCTACGTGTTTGGTAATACTTTCGTTTAGTAGAGTTATAGCAGGGGACATAACTTTCATGCTTTGCAGTACTTTTCTTAGCAGAGTTGTGACAGGGGCGTGAACTTTAAGTTCATTCTTTCAATGTGGTGTTTTAGTGTGTTTGGCTTTTACTAGAGTTCTATGAATATTTTCAATAATGATTTAGACACAGTCGCAACTATCATCAAGTGCAACATTTTTAGTAAATTGTAATTATTTATTAGGGTTTTCTCAGCTGTATTAAAGACTTTGGTTGATAAGTGGACACTTTTTAGGGTTTTGAGTTCAACTTTTTGGTTATGAGACGAAATTTTAGGGCTTGTTGTTATATTAGTTGTCTTTTGGAGTAACTTTTTTGGACTTTGCATATAAATTGTTGGGGTTTGTGTCTAACTATTTTGAGTTAAGGTTGTCTTTTTGACAAACTTTAGGACTTTGAATGTAACTATTTGGTCTTTTGTGTCTAAATATTCTGAGTTTGGGTTGTCTTTTTGACAAAATTTTGTACTTTGCATATAACATTTATGACTTTCGTGTCTAACTATGTTGAGTTTGGGTTGTCTTTTTGACAAACTTTTAGACTTTGTATATAATATTTACGACTTTTGTGGTGAACTAGTATCACTTTGGGACTAAATTTTTAGGGTTTTGAGTTCAACTTTTTGGTTACGAGACGAAATTTTGGGGTTAAGTGTTACATTAGTTGTCTTTTGGAGTAACTTTTTGGACTTTGCATATAAATTATTGGGCTTTGTGTCTAACTATTTTGAGTTTAGGTTGTCTTTTTGACAAACTTTTGGCTTTGAATATAACATTTACGACTTTTGTGGTGAACTAGTATCACTTTGGGACTAAATTTTTAGGGTTTTGAGTTCAACTTTTTGGTTACGAGACGAAATTTTGGGGTTAAGTGTTACATTAGTTGTCTTTTGGAGTAACTTTTTGGACTTTGCATATACATTTTTGAGCTTTGCATCTAACTATTCTGAGTTTAGTTGTCTTTTTGACAAACTTTTGGATTTGAATATAACATTTAAGACTTTTGAGGTGAACTAGTATCACTTTGGGACTAAATTTTTAGGGTTTTGAGTTCAACTTTGTGAGTATGAACCAAAATTTTAGGGTTTGGAACTAAGTTTTCTTACCTGAAATGATCATCTTTACTGTTGTCTGTCATTCGTTGAAGTGATAAAGATATGGAACTCCAAAGTCTAAGAGCTGAATTAATCACCTTTAATGATGTCTGTCGTTCGTTGAAGTGGGTAACACTGGTATTAAAGCCTTCAGCGGTCAAAATGAGGTCATAGAACTCTTCTGGAATTGGCTCAGGGGTCAAAATGAGTTCAAATAATCCACCACCCCGCCTTTCTTTCCCCCACCACTGACCCGACAGCCACTACCTACGCTTCGGCTAACGCGCTTCTCTGATTGGTTAATCCACCTGTCGGTCATTTCTTTGCCCCGCCTCCTATACTAATACTCTTCTCTGATTGGTTAATCCCGATATCAGTCGATGTTGGCATAGTCACTCGCTGATTGGCTAATTTATTCATTTCTTACCAGGCTATATTTAAACTAGACGGCGTTATAAGTTTAGTTGATTCAAGGAAAGTTACTGTTCATTCTAGCGGAGACTATATTTTGCACAGTAAGTTGGATTGTTTTCTCTTAAAGTATGTTAAGGGTTATCGATAATAGGTTATATTCAGTGTAGATGATTGAGACTATATTTTATACTGTAAGTTTGAATGTTTTCTCTTAAAGTATGGTAAGACTTAACGATAACACGTTATTCAACTGTATTGATGTAAAGTAGTTAAGATAAGTAATGTTGAATGTAATGTTCCTTCATTTTTCTTATTGGTTGATTAAAGTATGATATACCAGACAACCGCCATACAGCCCTCATGTCACACTAGACGCCCGGCATACAGCCTTATATCACACTAGATGACCTCCATACACCCCACATACCACACTAGATGACCTCCATACACCCCTCACGACACAGTAGACGACCTCCATACACCCATCGCTGCGATGAACATACTAGCAAAACAGAATGTATAAACTGTAAGGGTATTAAAGCATACACCAAACGAACGCCCGGGCTTTTTAAACTAGAGTACGAAGGGACAGCTCTTGTTAGCTTATGTAGTAAGACGTACCATTGTAGTGGGGATTACGATAAAATCAGTTGTAAAGGGCTAAGCAAGCAACACAACAAATTAGATAAAGATATGTTTTTAGAGGTTCTCGCCACGCAAAAGGCCAAGGGTGGGAAAAATGTAGGTTTCAAAGTCTTAAATAATTCCATATTTTCCTACAGTCAAACAAGAAATGCTCTTTCCTATTTCTATATAAAAAGAAAGGTAGCTGATGATAATGTCTCGACTACACCTCTAGATATTTAACTCTTTACACTACCAGTTTAGACTACCCAGCAACCTCTAATAGTTTCACCCCGTATGATTCATTTATGACATAGAGCTAAGCAGACACCCAACTACATAGCTATAAATAAATGTTATACTTGTACAATATATTTACTCAATGTACTGAATATTTTTGTAATGTTATATTATATCCACTGTATGTTATACACCTATTGAGATAATAAAAGAATAAAATATATCTTTTGTCTTTTGTTTTATATTGATTGTTTTTTCATTGATGTTGTATAATTTACTAACCTATCACTATCGATTAAGTACATCAAGAACTCCAAAGTCAGGACACACCAAACATAAACAGGTCACTTCCAGGGTCACCGACACGAAAGATCATGGTTAACTCCCCCTGCGCCTACAGCACATTAGGCGCGCCGCGCGCCTAATATATATCTTTGTTAATTTACGGGAAAAATGCGGGTCAAATGGACCCTTGTATACTACTGACGGCTTCCGGGTTCACCCAGCCTTAAATGGGTACCGGATTTTTTTTTCTGGGAAAGTGAAGCGGCACGGGCGTAATACCGACCACATTACCCCAAAAAATCATGTGCTGAAGGTCTGTAAAATTTATGGTCACTAACACCATATTCCCTATACGCAACTTGGTGTGACAGGGGTACTTTACTTTTACATCATCATCATCATCGAGTGCCTTCTCCGCAACGAATGTTGGCTACCATGGATCGCCATTCTACTCTGTTTCTTGCTTTGATGGTGCAGGCTGTCATAGATTGGCCTGTCCATCTTTTGATGTTACTCGTCCATGTTAGTCTTGGTCTGCCTCTGCCTCTTTTACCTTGTATTTTATCTTGTATTTTCCCTTCCAATATTACTTTTAGTAGGCTGTTGTGTCTTTTAACATGCCCCAAAATTTCATTTGTCTTGTCTTAATTGTATTCAGTAGTTCTCTTTTTATTTTCAGTTGTTTTAAAACTTCATCGTTTGTTTTGTTTTCTTTCCATCCCATTCTACCTATTCTTCTATAAAGCCACATTTCAAAGGCTTCAATTTTCTGTTCTGTTTTATTGTTTAATGTCCATGTTTCTTCACTATACAGGAATATTGAGAAGATGTAACATTTTTCCATTCTTAGTTTCAGCCCTGCTGATATTTGTTTTGTTGTTAGTATATTTTTCATGGCATTAAAATTACTTTTTGCCATACCTATTCTTGTGTTTATTTCAATTTTACATTTTCCATCATTGGTTATAGTATTTCCCAGGTAGTTGTAACTCTGGACTGTCTCTAGATGTATTCCCTCAACTGTGATATTTAATTGTAGGTCTTGAGAATTTTCTTTGTTTATGATCATAGTTTTAGTCTTTTGATATTCATATCTAGTCCATATTTTTTGCTTGTTATGTTTATCACATTAAGCAATTGTTGTAGGTCTTTAGGAATTTCTGCTAGTAGAACAGTATCATCAGCATATCTTAGGTTATTGATTATTTTTTCCATTAATGTTTAGGCCTGGTATCTCTGAGATGTTTTTAAAGATTTGCTCAGTGTATAGATTGAACAAGCTTGGTGATAGGATGCATACTTGTCTTACTCCTCTTTTTATGACCATGAGTGTAGAGTTCTCCTTGTTATATCTTATTATTGCTGTTTGCTCCCAGTACAAATTACATATTAGTCGTATGTCTGTGTCGTCTAGATTTATATCCTTTAGGCAGTCTATAAGTTGGTTATGGTGTATTCTATCGAAAGCTTTGGTGTAGTCTACAAAGCAGGCATATATTGGTTTGTTTACTTCTGTGTACTTTTCAATCAATGTTCTCATGCCAAACATGGCTTCTTTTGTGCCACTGTTTTTCCTGAATCCAAATTGTTGCTCATCTAATTCAGTACTGATTTTATTCTGAATCCTTCCCTGTATAACTTTTAGTAAAATTTTTGTTAACTGGCTCATTAGGCTTATTGTTCTGATATCACTGCATTCAACTGCACCATTCTTTTTAGGCAATGCAATGAAAGTTGATGTTTTTAGTTCGCTTGGTATGTATCCTGTATGGTATATGCCATTGCATATGTTTGTGATCACTTCAATGCCAAAATCTTCTAGAGCCTGTATCATCTCTATCTGTATATTGTCAGGTCCTGCTGCCTTTCCATTTTCATTGTTTTTATAGCTTTTTCTACTTCAGATTTCAGGATTTTATATTTGTATGTACATTTTATGTCTGGCTTTTTATCCCTTTCGTCATCAAATAATTCTTTTATATATTCTTGTCATCTATCTATTATATCTTTGTTGTCTGTTAGCATTCTTCCCTCTTTGCAATACATCCGTTTCCTGCAGATTTTTTGTCTTTATTAGTCATTCTCTTTATTTCTGCGTGCATCTCTCTTAAGTTTTGTTTACTTTCCATAGTTTTGACTTCTAGACATCTTTGGTTGAGCCAGTCTTCTTTTGCCTTTTTGCACATTCTCCGTATTTCATTGTCAATATCCTGGTATCTGGCAGTGTTTTTCGCTACTTTTACTTTACTATAAAGAAAAGAAGTTGGACATATGTCGGTCACGTGTTTAGAAGACATGACCAGAGAATTACTAAGCAGCTTTCAAATGGGAAACATCAGGTCAGAGGAACAGAGGACGACCCAGAGAAACACTGAAATGAACTCTGACAAAAGAGGCAAGGTAGGCAGGCATAGACTCACTCTCTAATTAAACAGGCCGCCAAGAATATAATCAAGTTGCCGGGAGACTCTATGAGCCTTATGTGCTGTTTAAAGTACAGAAAAGACCAAGAAGCAAAATGTGACTTGTTTATCATGTAGTTGTTCACCAACCTTCCACATCATCTTACATATACAGGATGTTATTAAGTTATTCAGGTACTTCCGGGTCATTACACTCCGGACATGTCCATAGGTGCTCAGATCCCCTCCTCAGCAATTCCCGTAGTGTCCAGCGACTGACAACTCCAGTTCTGTGTTGGTTAATAAGTCTTCTTATACACCCACTAAGTTTCTCGTTTTTGGCTGTGCCCATCTTAACTCCTATCTCCTTCATCCGAAAGAGTGATGTGGACTCATGGTTGTCGAAGTCCTTTGCCCTCCCCGCATCTCGTAGGGCATTGATGACGTCCGTTCGATCCATTTGCTTATCGTCTTCAACGACAGCACAGCAAGTCATGTGCCCTATATACAGGGTGTCTCACTCTGAAAATCGGCATTATCCTCGATATTCTAACATCAATAAAGATATTGCAATGAAATGTGAACAGGGGACACTTTCATAGTGTGTGAACTAAACAAAAATGTGCTTCGTGTCCCTGTTCATGTGTGTGTGTATGAAGCTAAATTGTTGGGACACTGCCCAGCGCAGCTTATCTGTGGTTGTCTACACATTACGATTGTTGTTCGTGATTGTCAGTGTCCAGTAAATGTGAGTTCTCACAAGTTTATCTGGGAAATGTGAGTTTACACAGGATAGCTGGGAAATGTGAGTTTACACAGGATAGCTGGGAAATATGAGTTTACACAGGATAGCTGGGAAATGTGAGTTTATACAGGACAGCTGGGAAATGTGAGTTTACACAGGACAGCTGGGAAATGTGAGTTTATACAGGACAGCTGGGAAATGTGAGTTGACACAGGACAGCTGGGAAATGTGAGTTGACACAGGACAGCTGGGAAATGTGAGTTGACACAGGACAGCTGGGAAATGTGAGTTGACACAGGACAGCTGGAAAATGTGAGTTGACACAGGACAGCTGGGAAATGTGAGTTGACACAGGACAGCTGGGAAATGTGAGTTGACACAGGACAGCTGGGAAATGTGAGTTGACACAGGACAGCTGGGAAATGTGAGTTGACACAGGACAGCTGGGAAATGTGAGTTGACACAGTATAGCTGGGAAATGTGAGTTGACACAGGACAGCTGGGAAATGTGAGTTGACACAGGACAGCTGGAAAATGTGAGTTGACACAGGACAGCTGGGAAATGTGAGTTGACACAGGATAGCTGGGAAATGTGAGTTTATACAGGACAGCTGGGAAATGTGAGTTTATACAGGACAGCTGGGAAATGTAGGTTTATACAGGACAGCTGGGAAATGTGAGTTGACACAGTATAGCTGGGAAATGTGAGTTGACACAGGACAGCTGGGAAATATGAGTTTACACAGGATAGCTGGGAAATGTGAGTTGACACAGGACAGCTGGGAAATGTGAGTTGACACAGGACAGCTGGGAAATGTGAGTTGACACAGGACAGCTGGGAAATGTGAGTTGACACAGGACAGCTGGGAAATGTGAGTTGACACAGGACAGCTGGGAAATGTGAGTTGACACAGGACAGCTGGGAAATGTGAGTTGACACAGGACAGCTGGGAAATGTGAGTTGACACAGGACAGCTGGGAAATGTGAGTTGACACAGGACAGCTGGGAGATGTGAGTTGACACAGGACAGCTGGGAGATGTGAGTTGACACAGGACAGCTGGGAGATGTGAGTTGACACAGTACAGCTGGGAGATGTGAGTTGACACAGGACAGCTGGGAAATGTGAGTTGACACAGGACAGCTGGGAGATGTGAGTTGACACAGGACAGCTGGGAGATGTGAGTTGACACAGGACAGCTGGGAGATGTGAGTTGACACAGGACAGCTGGGAGATGTGAGTTGACACAGGACAGCTGGGAGATGTGAGTTGACACAGGACAGCTGGGAGATGTGAGTTGACACAGGACAGCTGGGAGATGTGAGTTGACACAGGACAGCTGGGAGATGTGAGTTGACACAGGACAGCTGGGAGATGTGAGTTGACACAGTACAGCTGGGAGATGTGAGTTGACACAGTATAGCTGGGAGATGTGAGTTGACACAGTATAGCTGGGAGATGTGAGTTGACACAGGACAGCTGGGAAATGTGAGTTGACACAGGACAGCTGGGAAATGTGAGTTGACACAGGACAGCTGGGAAATGTGAGTTGACACAGTATAGCTGGGAAATGTGAGTTGACACAGGACAGCTGGGAAATGTGAGTTGACACAGGACAGCTGGGAGATGTGAGTTGACACAGTATAGCTGGGAGATGTGAGTTGACACAGTATAGCTGGGAGATGTGAGTTGACACAGGACAGCTGGGAAATGTGAGTTGACACAGGACAGCTGGGAAATGTGAGTTGACACAGTATAGCTGGGAAATGTGAGTTGACACAGGACAGCTGGGAAATGTGAGTTGACACAGGACAGCTGGAAAATGTGAGTTGACACAGGACAGCTGGGAAATGTGAGTTGACACAGGATAGCTGGGAAATGTGAGTTTATACAGGACAGCTGGGAAATGTGAGTTTATACAGGACAGCTGGGAAATGTAGGTTTATACAGGACAGCTGGGAAATGTGAGTTGACACAGTATAGCTGGGAAATGTGAGTTGACACAGGACAGCTGGGAAATATGAGTTTACACAGGATAGCTGGGAAATGTGAGTTGACACAGGACAGCTGGGAAATGTGAGTTGACACAGGACAGCTGGGAAATGTGAGTTGACACAGGACAGCTGGGAAATGTGAGTTGACACAGGACAGCTGGGAAATGTGAGTTGACACAGGACAGCTGGGAAATGTGAGTTGACACAGGACAGCTGGGAAATGTGAGTTGACACAGGACAGCTGGGAGATGTGAGTTGACACAGGACAGCTGGGAGATGTGAGTTGACACAGGACAGCTGGGAGATGTGAGTTGACACAGTACAGCTGGGAGATGTGAGTTGACACAGGACAGCTGGGAAATGTGAGTTGACACAGGACAGCTGGGAGATGTGAGTTGACACAGGACAGCTGGGAGATGTGAGTTGACACAGGACAGCTGGGAGATGTGAGTTGACACAGGACAGCTGGGAGATGTGAGTTGACACAGGACAGCTGGGAGATGTGAGTTGACACAGGACAGCTGGGAGATGTGAGTTGACACAGGACAGCTGGGAGATGTGAGTTGACACAGGACAGCTGGGAGATGTGAGTTGACACAGGACAGCTGGGAGATGTGAGTTGACACAGTACAGCTGGGAGATGTGAGTTGACACAGTATAGCTGGGAGATGTGAGTTGACACAGTATAGCTGGGAGATGTGAGTTGACACAGTATAGCTGGGAGATGTGAGTTGACACAGGACAGCTGGGAGATGTGAGTTGACACAGGACAGCTGGGAGATGTGTTGGTATATTCTGGAAGAGCAGGTGTTTAGTGGTAAAATAACGAGAGGATTGCCGGTAACGAGGCACCCTGTACATGGCTATTGAAACCGTATTTCCTACACATCATGCTCGAGGCGTGGACGAGGATTTTCTTTTATTAAAATCAACCCAGTTTGTTATAAATCTTTGATCAGTGAAGAAACAAACAGTTTGTTATAAATCTTTGATCAGTGAAGAAACAAGTTCCCCGGGGAGGAACGTCGGACCGAGTTACCGTGAAAGATGTAACAATCACGTGACACAAAGATGTCAAGGTCTTTCTTATTCTGCTGTTTACACCTAACGAAGGCACGACACTCCAACGGCAGAAATGCTATAGGATACCTTTACCGTTCAGTAGAGTGAAATTAAATAACCCACTCCCTTTACAACATTGTACACCACGGACATAAGTGACAGGAAATGCGATAAGCTGCTGATCATCGTCGAGTGTCATCTCCGCAACGAAGGTTGACTACCATGGAGCGCCATTCTGCTATGTCTCTTGCTTTGATGGTTCAGGTTGTAAAGCTGGTGATGCTGTACTTTATTCAGCTTATGAAGTAGCGTCAAAGAAATTGATAATGTCCTTTCAAGGAATTAGTGCGAAATAATAAATGTACTTTGAAATTTGCATTTATAGAAGAATAGGTAGAATTGGATGGAAAGAAAAGAAAACAAACGAGGAAGTTTTAAAACACCTAAAAATGAAAAGAGAACTACTAAATACAATTAGAGCAAGACAAATGAAATTTTTGGGTCATGTTAAAAGACACAACAGCCTAATAAAAGTAATATTGGAAGGGACAATACAAGGTAAAAGAGGCAGAGGCAGACCAAGACTAACATGGACGAGTAACATCAAAAGATGGACAAGTCAGCCTATGACAATCTGCACCATCAAAGCAAGAGACAGAGTGGAATGGCGCTCCATGGTAGCCAACCTTCGATACGGAGACGGCACTCAATGATGATGATGATGATGAACAAATGTACGAAATTACAATAAACAAAGTAAATATAATTTTGTATAAAAAATAAGACTTAAATACTTATATATGTAGGCCTACGTGCATTATTCACCAATTCAATTTTCCATAAACTTGGTTGTCGATTTCTGTCGTCATCTCTGTTATTCGTGGACTTCCGGGAGGCTACTTCATCATTCTGCTCCTTTCGTAAGCCGACAGTCCTGGAGAATACGTTCATCTGTTATCTTGTTCTCTTTACGTGAGTACATGCCTATTTGGCCATGGCTTACTTCACTATGCTTGGTGTAGCTGAGTCTGAAGTGGCCAATCTAAAGACAAAACTTGGCCTTTTCTTTCGAAACGCCCTGGCAAGTGTCTGTTTAAAGAAGGCGGTTTTGTTGCTGCTTCTGCTCTTCGTTAATCGATCCCCCCCCCCCCCATATAACATACCATAAATATTAAATTAACTGTAACAAAACGTGTATTATTTCTAATTCACAACTCTCTTTGTAACGTTTCAGGTACCAACAAAATGAACTCTTTACAACGTTTCTCCATTCTTGCATGTTGTGAGCGTATATCGTGATTTGTTCAAATATGTACTCTATCCAAACTTTGCTATCATGGGCCCATATTTTCCCAGTCTATATCGCTGTCTTTCCTCTTTCATTTTTCCCACAGTAAATGTTTATCGGCATGGAATTAATTAGCGGACACTGGCTCCCTCATGTAAAGGGCTAATTGGTGTTTGTTCCCCGGCGTGGACATGTCCCGTCCAGTCAACCTAACTGATGATAATTGGTCTTTTTCCTAGTCACAGACACACACACTTATCAATGGCTTGTACCTCTGGTGGTGTCATCGACAGACCAATGTGGTTAATGTCTTGTTTCTCTCGTGACGTCATAGGTCAGTTCCTTCCAATTAAAAGTTTTTGGCAATTCTTTACAGGATTCAAGTCTGGCTTACTCTATTCACCTGTTTTTGTCCTCTGCCAGGTCGCCGTTGGTCTCCCTCTCTCGGCTTCTATCTGGAGTCACTCCGTGGCAGTTCTGGTTTTTATTTCTTTTTATTTACAGAAAAAAAAGTAAAAAGTAAAGTACCCCCGTCACGCCAAGTGGCGTATAGGGAATATGGTGTTAGTGACCATAAATTTTACAGACCTTCGGCACATGATTTTTGGGGTAATGTGGTCGGTATTACGCCCGCGCCGCTTTACTTTCCCAGAAAAAAATCCGATACCCATTAAAGGCTGGGTGAACCGGAAGCCGTCGATTGGGATCGAACCCTACCTCTTGTCCTTTGTAGTCCAGCTCACTAACCACTGAGCTATAGCGTCTCCCTTTTATTTACAGAGCTCGTCACAATTTTAGCTACATCGATATCGACTGTCGACGCTGAAAGATAAATGAGGAAGGAAAGAGAAGAAGAAAATACCGACTGTCTTTATCACCTCTAGTGTATTTGTTGGTTGCTGATTACAATGTTTTTGTTTTCTTTGAATGGACGGGGATAGTCGGATTCGTCATCTTCTTCCATTCAGCTGCCAATGGAGCATAGGTCTTCAATAAACACTTTTAACTCTTTGTTGAGCATAGATCTTAAATAAACATTTTTAACTCCTTGATGAGCATATGTCTTCAATAAACACTTTTAACTCTTTGTTGAGTATACGTCTTCAATACACATTTTTAACTCTTTGTTGAGCATATGTCTTCAATAAACACTTTTAACTCTTTGTTGAGCATATGTCTTCAATAAACACTTTTAACTCTTTGTTGAGTATACGTCTTCAATACACATTTTTAACTCTTTGTTGAGCATATGTCTTCAATAAACACTTTTAACTCTTTGTTGAGCATATGTCTTCAATAAACACTTTTAACTCTTTGTTGAGCATATGCCTTCAATAAACACGTTTAACTCTTTGTTGAGCAAAGATCTACAATAAACACGTTTAACTCTTTGGTGAGCAAAGATCTATAATAAACACTTTTAACTCTTTGTTGAGCAAAGATCTATAATAAACACTTTTAACTCTTTGTTGAGCAAAGATCTTCAATAAACACTTTTAACTTTTTGTTGAGCAAAGATCTTCAATAAACACTTTTAACTCTTTGTTGAGCAGAGATCTTCAATAAACACTTTTAACTCTTTGTTGAGCAGAGATCTTCAATAAACACTTTTAACTCTTTGTTCAGCAAAAATCTTCTTCAACAAACACTTTCAACTCCCTGTGAAGCATTGTTCTTAGGTCTCCAACAAACACGTTCATTTCCTTGTTGAGCATAGATCTTCAACAAACACGTTCAATTCCTTGTTGAGCATAGATCTTCAACAAACACTTTCCAAGACGTCCTGTTTCTTGTCATTCTCTTAAGATCACTCCATGTCTTCTCCATGTCTTCCCCATCATCTTCATCTCTGCTTCCACCTAACTTCTCCAAGAAGATTTTGATCTTCCCCTTTGTCTCCTCTCCTGGCGATTAAAAAAAAAAACATGGCTTGACGTTTAATATACTGAATTGAGTTATTGAGTTGTTTGCGGGTCATCATCATTGCACACCGAACATGTCCATAGATGCTCATATCCCCTCCTCAGCAACTCCCGCAGTGTCCAGCGACTGACGACTCCAGTTCTATGTTGGTTGATTAGTCTTCTTACACGCCCACTAAGTTTCTCGTTTCTGGCTGTGCCCCTCTTAACTTTCATCTCTTTTATCCGGAGTGACGTGGACTCATGGTTGTTGAAGTCCTGTGTTCTTCCCAATTCCCAGAGGGCATTAATGATGTCCGCCCAATCCATTTGTTGACTGTCCTCAACAATAGCGAAGCTAGCCAACCTGTCCGCTCTTTCATTTCCCCATACTCCTTCATGTCCTGGGACGTAGACAAAGGTGACCTTACGTATTTTTGATTTCTGCAACGACTCTACCCATTGCATACGTACTGAGCCCGCCTCCACTTTTTATATCATGGTCATCGAATCACCCAGTATACAGGCGTGGGTGTAGTCTTGTGACTCTAACCAGATGAATGCCCTGGTCACTGCCATCACCTCCATTGTCATGCTACTCGTGGTCATGATGTATGCACCACTGTCTTCCTTGACTATTCTGCCTGCCGAGCGTGCTGTAAATGCCCATGCACTTCTGTGGTGTCGTATTACATATCCGTCTTTATAGATGACTGCATCTTCATCATCGGTGTTATTCCAGATGAGATCGTTGACCTCCACATTGACCACGACTGAGTTCTGTTCCCTACATTTCCTGTCGAGTGTGACAATACATGAGAATGCCCCCCTAAATGACGTAGGCCCCAGTATCCACTCCTCGCCAGCGTTAATGTTGGTAAGCCCATAGACCTGTTTGATGACATCTTCTGCTCGTCCCACCCATGATTTGCCTCTTTTTAGCCTAACACCCTTCCCTGCGTTGAGCTCATGATGCAATGGATGCTCTTTATCTGCGCTTAACGTCAGCTACGCTCGTGCCCTCTGATTTTGCTTGCAGTGTGTGTCCTATCCAAAGCCATCGTTCTTGCCTTGTCTCGTTTTATTCCACTGGTATTTGACTGGTACTTTCCAATGGTTCTAAATTATTGATTTTATCCCGATTAATGCCAGCTCCTTGTCATGGGGATGGGGCTTAAGTCACCAGGGACTGAAAACCAAGACTGGCAAGAGCTTCCTACACCCGAGCAAGACCGCAGTCTACTCTAGCAAGTCAAGACTGGCAAGAGCTTCCTACACCCGAGCAAGACCACAGTCTACTCTAGCAAGTCAAGACTGGCAAGAGCTTCCTACACCCGAGCAAGACCACAGTCTACTCTAGCAAGTCAAGACTGGCCAGGCCTTCCTACACCCGAGCAAGACCACAATGTACTCTAGCAAGTCAAGACTTCCTACACCCGAGCAAGACCACGGTCTGCTCTAGCAAGTCAAGACTGGCAAGACCTTCCTACACCCGAGCAAGACCGCAGTCTGCTCTAGCAAGTCAAGACTGGCAAGAGCTTCCTACACCCGAGCAAGACCACAGTCTACTCTAGCAAGTCAAGACTTCCTACACCCGAGCAAGACCACGGTCTGCTGTAGCAAGTCAAGACTGGCAAGACCTACCTACACCCGAGCAAGACCACAGTCTACTCTAGCAAGTCAAGACTGGCCAGGACTTCCTACACCCGAGCAAGACCACAATGTACTCTAGCAAGTCAAGACTTCCTACACCCGAGCAAGACCACGGTCTGCTCTAGCAAGTCAAGACTGGCAAGACCTTCCTACACCCGAGCAAGACCACAGTCTACTCTAGCAAGTCAAGACTGGCAAGACCTTCCTACACCCGAGCAAGACCACAGTCTGCTCTGGCAAGTCAAGACTGGCAAGACCTTCCTACACCCGAGCAAGACCACAATCCGCTCTGGCAAGTCAAGACTGGCAAGACCTTCCTACACCCGAACAAGACCACAGTCTGCTGTAGCAAGTCAAGACTGGCAAGACCTTCCTACACCCGAGCAAGACCACAGTCTGCTCTGGCAAGTCAAGACTGGCAAGACCTTCCTACACCCGAACAAGACCACAGTCTGCTGAAGCAAGTCAAGACTGGCAAGACCGTCCTACACCTGAGCAAGACCACAGTCTGCTCTGGCAAGTCAAGACTGGCAAGACCTTCCTACACCCGAGCAAGACCACAGTCTGCTCTGGCAAGTCAAGACTGGCAAGACCTTCCTACACCCGAACAAGACCACAGTCTGCTGAAGCAAGTCAAGACTGGCAAGACCTTCCTACACCCGAGCAAGACCACAGTCTGCTCTGGCAAGTCAAGACTGGCAAGACCTTCCTACACCCGAGCAAGACCACAGTCTGCTCTGGCAAGTCAAGACTGGCAAGACCTTCCTACACCCGAACAAGACCACAGTCTGCTGAAGCAAGTCAAGACTGGCAAGACCGTCCTACACCTGAGCAAGACCACAGTCTACTCTAGCAAGTCAAGACCACAGTCTACTCTAGCAAGTCAAGACCACAGTCTACTCTAGCAAGTCAAGACCACAGTCTACTCTAGCAAGTCAAGACCACAGTCTACTCTAGCAAGTCAAGACCACAGTCTGCTCTAGCAAGTCAAGACTGGCCAGACCTTCCTACACCCCAACTCTAGCAAGACAAGACTGGCAAGACCTTCCTACACCCGAGCAAGACCACAGTCTGCTGCAGCAAGTCAAGACTGGCAAGACCTTCCTACACCCGAGCAAGACCACAGTCTGCTTTAGCAAGTCAAGACCACAGTCTGCTCTAGCAAGACAAGACTGGCGAGACCTTCCTACACCCGAGCAAGACCACAGTCTGCTGTAGCAAGTCAAGACTGGCAAGACCTTCCTACACCCGAGCAAGACCATAGTCTACTCTAGCAAGTCAAGACCACAGTCTGCTGTAGCAAGTCAAGACTGGCAAGACCTTCCTACACCTGAGCAAGACAACAGTCTACTCTAGCAAGTCAAGACCACAGTCTACTCTAGCAAGTCAAGACCACAGTCTACTCTAGCAAGTCAAGACCACAGTCTACTCTAGCAAGTCAAGACCACAGTCTACTCTAGCAAGTCAAGACCACAGTCTACTCTAGCAAGTCAAGACCACAGTCTACTGTAGCAAGTCAAGACCACTGTCTGCTGTAGCAAGTCAAGACCACAGTCTGCTGTAGCAAGTCAAGACCACAGTCTGCTGTAGCAAGTCAAGACCACAGTCTGCTGTAGCAAGTCAAGACTGGCAAGACCTTCCTACACCCGAACAAGACCACAGTCTGCTGTAGCAAGTCAAGACTGGCAAGACCTTCCTACACCCGAGCAAGACCACAGTCTACTCTAGCAAGTCAAGACCACAGTCTACTCTAGCAAGTCAAGACCACAGTCTGCTGTAGCAAGTCAAGACCACAGTCTGCTGTAGCAAGTCAAGACTGGCAAGACCTTCCTACACCCGAGCAAGACCACAGTCTACTCTAGCAAGTCAAGACCACAGTCTACTCTAGCAAGTCAAGACCACAGTCTACTCTAGCAAGTCAAGACCACAGTCTGCTGTAGCAAGTCAAGACCACAGTCTGCTGTAGCAAGTCAAGACCACAGTCTGATGTAGCAAGTCAAGACCACAGTCTGCTGTAGCAAGTTTAAGTGCTGAAGACGGAAGCAAGCAGCCAACATGCGCACCGCAGCAATCAGGATGCCACGCACTCACGCCAGGCGAAATAAAGATAGATAATGATTTTGTCCTGCCATTTCCATTCTTTTATTATCCAAGCATCCAAAGTCCTGTTTCTATATTTTCGTGGCAGAAATATTTCTTGTCCTCCATGTTTCACAGTCACATAATAGAATTGATGTAACATTTGAACTGAAACAAAAATTAGTTTTCTAATTAAGCTAATTCGATAGTCTGATTATAATAGTTATAACTGGTTAGCTGCTGACAACGCAACGATTACTGACTCGTGACAAGACACTTCAAAATGTTGACAAGTTTTCGTTTAGATTTGTGAATTCTCAAATATGACACACTGTTTCAGTGGCCTGGGTGATGTATGATGTCCGCCTCTGGACAACAGGGTCCTGGGTTTCATTCTTACAACAGGCGGTGCTTTTTTTTTTTCTAAACTCGAATCGGTGATTTCTTCCTGGTTTTATCCTCCCCTGGTCTCTTGGTAGTGAGATCCACTGTCTAGCCTTCTCTGGGTAGTGAGATACGATATCTAGCCCTCTCTGGGTAGTGAGATACGATATCTAGCCCTCTCTGGCTAGTGAGATACGATATCTAGCCCTCTTTGGGTAGTGAGATACGATATCTAGCCCTCTCTGGGTAGTGAGATACGATATCTAGCCCTGTTTGGGTAGTGAGATACGATATCTAGCCCTCTTTGGGTAGTGAGATACGATATCTAGCCCTCTCTGGGTAGTGAGATACGATATCTAGCCCTCTCTGGGTAGTGAGATACGATATCTAGCCCTCTTTGGGTAGTGAGATACGATATCTAGCCCTCTCTGGGTAGTGAGATACGATATCTAGCCCTCTTTGGGTAGTGAGATACGATATCTAGCCCTCTTATGTAGTGAGATACGATATCTAGCCCTCTTTGGGTAGTGAGATACGATATCTAGCCCTCTCTGGGTAGTGAGATACGATATCTAGCCCTCTTTGGGTAGTGAGATACGATATCTAGCCCTCTTTGGGTAGTGAGATACGATATCTAGCCCTCTTTGGGTAGTGAGATACGATGTCTAGCCCTCTTTGGGTAGTGAGATACGATATCTAGCCTTCTCTTGGTAGTGAGATACGATATCTAGCCCTCTTTGGGTAGTGAGATACGATATCTAGCCCTCTTTGGGTAGTGAGATACGATGTCTAGCCCTCTTTGGGTAGTGAGTTCCACTGTCTAGCCCTCTTTGGGTAGTGAGATACGATGTCTAGCCCTCTTTGGGTAGTGAGATACGATATCTAGCCCTCTTTGGGTAGTGAGATACGATATCTAGCCCTCTTTGGGTAGTGAGATACGATGTCTAGCCCTCTTTGGACAGTGAGATACGATGGATGTCTAGCCCTATCTGGGTAGTGATATCCGATGTCTAGCCCTCTTTGGGTAGTGAGATCCACTATCTAGTCCTCTCTGGGTAGTGAGATCCACTGTCTAGCCCACTCTGGTTAGTGATATCCACTGTTTAGCTCTCTCTGGGTAGTGAGATCCACTGTCTAGCCCTCTTTGGGTAGTGAGATCCACTGTCTAACCGTCTCTGGTTAGTGAGATCCACTGTCTAGTCCTCTCTGGGTAGTGAGATCCACTGTCTAGCCCTCACTGGGTAGTGATATCCGCTGTCTAGCCCTCTCTGGGTAGTGAGATCCGATGTCTAGTCCTTTCTGGGTAGTGAGATCCACTGTCTAGCCCTCACTGGGTAGTGAGATGGGTTGTGAGATCCGATGTCTAGTCCTCTCTGGGTAGTGAGATGGGTTGTGAGATCCGATGTCTAGTCCTCTCTGGGTAGTGAGATGGGTAGTGAGATCCGATGTCTAGCCCTCTCTGGGTAGTGAGATGGGTAGTGAGATCCGATGTCTAGCCCTCTCTGGGTAGTGAGATGGGTAGTGAGATCCGATGTCTAGCCCTCTCTGGGTAGTGAGATGGGTAGTGAGATCCGATGTCTAGCCCTCTCTGGGTAGTGAGATGGGTAGTGAGATCCGATGTCTAGCCCTCTCTGGGTAGTGAGATGGGTTGTGAGATCCGATTTCTAGCCATCTCTGACAACAGGGAAAAATAGGAGGTCCCATCACTCGCGCACGTTAAACAAACCTTGGCAGTTCAAAGTAAAAAAAATAGTAGTAGCCAAAAAATGTTTACCGTCCTGGCAAACATTGTTCAATAAATGACTTATGCCAAAGATGTACGTGTCGGATCGACAGGCACAAATATTACAGTTCTACTGCAAACCACAACACATACACGCGTCACATCATAACGCAACACATACACGCGTCACATCATAACGCAACACATACACGCGTCACATCATAACGCAACACATACACGCGTCACATCATAACGCAACACATACACGCGTCACATCATAACGCAACACATACACGCGTCACATCATAACGCAACACATACACGCGTCACATCATAACGCAACACATACACGCGTCACATCATAACGCAACACATACACGCGTCCTTCGCATTAAGACGAATGAAGAAGTCATTGGGCGAACGAAAGCAAAGAAGCTCTCAGAATTTTGAAAAAAAAAATGCACGCAGCTTTCTCATCTTGTATCTGTATGTTTATCCTTGTCCATACCAGGAAACATGACAAAGAGTCAAGTTTGTTTGATTAAATCCTTGTTCCTATCGTGATACAGGACAAAGAGCCTAGTTTGTTTGATTAAATCCTTGTTCCTATCGTGATGCAGGACAAAGAGCCTAGTTTGTTTGATTAAATCCTTGTTCCTATCGTGATACAGGACAAAGAGCCTAGTTTGTTTGATTAAATCCTTGTTCCTATCGTGATGCAGGACAAAGAGTCAAGTTTGTTTGATTAAATCCTTGTTCCTATCGTGATACAGGACAAAGAGCCTAGTTTGTTTGATTAAATCCTTGTTCCTATCGTGATGCAGGACAAAGAGCCTAGTTTGTTTGATTAAATCCTTGTTCCTATCGTGATACAGGACAAAGAGCCTAGTTTGTTTGATTAAATCCTTGTTCCTATCGTGATGCAGGACAAAGAGGAGTCAAGTTTGTTTGATTAAATCCTTGTTCCTATCGTGATGCAGGACAAAGAGCCAAGTTTGTTTGATTAAATCCTTGTTCCTATCGTGATGCAGGACAAAGAGCCAAGTTTGTTTGATTAAATTCTTGTTCCTATCGTGATGCAGGACAAAGAGTCAAGTTTGTTTGATTAAATCCTTGTTCCTATCGTGATGCAGGACAAAGAGTCAAGTTTGTTTGATTAAATCCTTGTTCCTATCGTGATGCAGGACAAAGAGCCAAGTTTGTTTGATTAAATCCTTGTTCCTATCGTGATGCAGGACACAGAGCCAAGCTTCTTTGAATAGAAGTCTTGAACACAAAAGAAGAGAAGAACAAAAATTATAGAGAATGAACGCAACCGGTATCTAGCAGTGACGTCGGATATGTTGGGCCGAAAGGCACAGATATCGCAGAGTTAGGTTACATACGCACTACCCTTTCAAAAACAGCTGGCGAGCAAAAGTAATGATTGACCGAATACACAAAAAAAAAAAATGAAATAAAAGGTGCAGAGAGTGTGTTTTTAACAATGCTCTTTGGCTGCTCTCAGCATTTCGATCTAGTCACTGCTAGTGGGTCAAGATGTACAAACTTATCCTGGTCAGCTATAGTTCTCCTACATTAATTTTTGGGGACTGGGTAGTGTAGATGTATTACATCGGCCTTGGAACAGGAAGAATCCGGTTTGCAAAGCCAAGCAAATGTGGTGATGTGGTGATGTGGTGATGTGGTGATGAATCTGTGGTGATGAATCTGTGGTGATGTGGTGATGAATCTGTGGTGATGAATCTGTGGTGATGAATCTGTGGTGATGAATCTGTGGTGATGAATCTGTGGTGATGTGGTGATGAATCTGTGGTGATGAATCTGTGGTGATGAATCTGTGGTGATGAATCTGTGGTGATGTGGTGATGAATCTGTGGTGATGAATCTGTGGTGATGAATCTGTGGTGATGAATCTGTGGTGATGTGGTGATGAATCTGTGGTGATGAATCTGTGGTGATGAATCTGTGGTGATGAATCTGTGGTGATGTGGTGATGAATCTGTGGTGATGAATCTGTGGTGATGAATCTGTGGTGATGAATCTGTGGTGATGTGGTGATGAATCTGTGGTGATGAATCTGTGGTGATGAATCTGTGGTGATGTGGTGATGTGGTGATGTGGTGATGTGGTGATGAATATGTGGTGATGAATCTGTGGTGATGAATCTGTGGTGATGTGGTGATGTGGTGATGAATCTGTGGTGATGAATCTGTGGTGATGAATCTGTGGTGATGAATCTGTGGTGATGAATCTGTGGTGATGAATCTGTGGTGATGAATCTGTGGTGATGAATCTGTGGTGATGTGGTGATGAATCTGTGGTGATGAATCTGTGGTGATGAATCTGTGTTGATGAATCTGTGGTGATGAATCTGTGGTGATGAATCTGTGGTGATGAATCTGTGGTGATGAATCTGTGGTGATGAATCTGTCGTGATGAATCAAGAAATTGGAAAAACTAATCCGTGACTTCTTTATGACGTTACTTTCTCCTGATCTCTTGGGTTGTGAGATACGATGTCTAGCCCTCTCTGGGTAGTGAGATCCACTGTCTAACCCTCTCTGGGTAGTAAGAGCCACTGTCTAGACTTCTTTGGGTAGTGAGATCCGATGTCTAGCCCTTTCTGGATAGTAAGATCTGATGTCTAGCCCTCTCTGGGAAGTGAGATTCGCTGTCTAGCCCTCTCTAGGTAGTGATATCCACTGTCTAGCCCTCTCTGGGTAGTGAGATCCGATATCTAGTCCTCTCTGAGTAGTGAGATCCACTGTCTAGCCCTCACTGGGTAGTGAGATCCGATGTCTAGCCCTCTCTGGGGTAGTGAGATCCGATGTCTTGCCCTCTCTGGGTAGTGAGATCCACTGTCTAGCCCTCTCTGGGTAGTGAGATCCACTGTCTAACCCTCTCTGGGTAGTGAGATCCGATGTCTAACCCTCTCTGGGTAGTGAGATCCGATGTCTAACCCTCTCTGGGTAGTGAGATCCGATTTCTAACCCTCTCTGGGTAGTGAGATCCGATGTCTAGCCCTCTCTGGGTAGTGAGATCCGATGTCTAACCCTCTCTGGGTAGTGAGATCCGATGTCTAACCCTCTTTCCATGGGTAGTAAGATCCGATGTCTCGCCCTCTCTGGGTAGTGAGATCCGATATCTAGCCATCTCTGGATAGTGAGATCCCAGGCTCTCCCTCTCTGGGTAGTGAGATTCGATATCTAGCCATCTCTGGATAGTGAGATCCCAGGGCTCTCCCTCTCTGGGTAGTGAGATCCGATATCTAGCCCTCTCTGGGTAGTGAGATCCGATGTCTAGTCCTGTCTGGGTAGTGAGATCCGATATCTAGCCATTTCTGGATAGTGAGATCCCAGGGCTCTCCTCTCTGTGTAGTGAGATCCGATGTCTAGTCCTCTCTGGGTAGTGAGATCCGATATCTAGCCATCTCTGGATAGTGGGATCCCAGGGCTCTCCCTCTCTGGGTAGTGAGATCCGATATCTAGCCCTCTCTTGGTAGTTAGATACCAGGGCTCTCCCTCTCTGGGTAGTGAGATCCGATGTCTAGTCCTCTCTGGGTAGTGAGATCCGATATCTAGTCCTCTCTGGGTAATGAGATCCCAGGGCTCTCCCTCTCTGGGTAGTGAGATCCGATGTCTAGTCCTCTCTGATGACGGCAATAAACAGGAAGTCCCGCGTGCACTCACGCACGTTAAAGATCCCATTGCAGTTAAATAAAAACAAGGCTATCAATATGGCCGGCCTCCAGGCAAAATTGTAAGCTAAGACATCTACCCGCATCGTGGATCCCAGGCTGCGCTACGGAGTTTGTACACGTGGGCCAGGATTCCCTTGCATTTTCTCGAGATTCTCGAGGGGGATATCGGATCACCTATGAGTTCGTCTGGTGTGCAGTGATGATGACCCTAACAACAAAACAACACACATCTCTGAGACCCTACATCTGTTTACCATGTTAATATTTAACAAATACAAATGGGAAAAAAATGAATTTCATTCATAAGAGCTCTCGCTACTGCCTCGTCGCTGCTCTGAGAGCACTTGTTATCTCGCAACTGAACGGAAAGCTCTGGCCATGTGCTATCTCGTTATTTCCAGGAATCGTCTTATCATTTCTTGTAATAGCTTTTCTTAAAAACCATCAATGATTTTTTAAAAAGAAATGAGATAATTTCAAGTCCCATCTTACAAGATGTTCATTCCCATGACCTATCAGATGTAACATAACGTTTTAGTAGAGCAGTAGACCAGCGTTTCTCAAAATGTGTCCGCGGCGGTGCTGTCTCACAAGAGCTTGTGTGACATTTTGTAGCTAAATTGATTCCTAGGAGAGTGACACAATGTCAAGTGACATTTATTACAGTTTTTCCAATGAAATGGTTGACACACTTTGAAGCTTTAAATCTTGAGTTGATGTTGAATCCTGGGGGTCCGTGAATACAAAACGTATTTATGGGAGCCAGTGACTACAAAACGTATTTAATTGGAGTCAGTGACTACAAAACGTATTTAATGGGAGTCAGTGACTACAAAACGTATTTAATTGGAGTCAGTGACTACAAAACGTATTTAATGGGAGTCAGTGACTACAAAACGTATTTAATGGGAGTCAGTGACTACAAAACGTATTTAATTGGAGTCAGTGACTACAAAACGTATTTAATGGGAGTCAGTGACTACAAAACGTATTTAATTGGAGTCAGTGACTACAAAACGTATTTAATGGGGTCAGTGACTACAAAACGTATTTAATAGGGGTCCGCGGTAAAGAAAAATATGAGAGTCGTCACATTAGACGTTTTTATAAAGTAAGATATTTATATCTGTCTTAATATAAGACCAATAGCCCACCAACATTATAATCTATAATGAAGACTTGAAGGTGGACATATGCTGGCTATGTGATGAGAAGAGACAACACGAGAATGATTGTCGTGGTTCGGTATTGACTAACAAACAATTGTTCCCGTTCTTTGGCCCAACGATAAGTGTCTCACTTACAGTGATGCTCTCTAATTAGTCACAGCCTTCAGTTACTGTACAATAACTTCACCTCTTGATCAGTTCAACTTCATTCGTTGAAAATGTTTACTGTCTTTCTTTGCATGTCTCCCTACTCTCCACTCCTCCTTTAATGTCTTTCTTTGCATGTCTCCCCACTCCCCACTCCGCCTTTTACTGTCTTTCTTTGCATGTCTCCCCACTCTCCACTCCTCCTTTTGCTGTCTTTCTTTGCATGTCTCCCCACTCTCCACTCCTCCTTTTGCTGTCTTTCTTTGCATGTCTCCCCACTCTCCACTCCTCCTTTTGCTGTCTTTCTTTGCATGTCTCCCCACTCTCCACTCCTCCTTTTGCTGTCTTTCTTTGCATGTCTCCCCACTCTCCACTCATCCTTTTACTGTCTTTCTTTGCATGTCTCCCCTCTCTCACTCATCCTTTTACTGTCTTTCTTGCATGTCCCCCACTCTCCACTCATCCTTTTACTGTCTATCTTGCATGTCTCCCCACTCTCCACTCATCCTTTTACTGTCTTTCTTTGCATGTCTCCCCCACTTCCCTCTCCCCCTTTTTAAATCTCGTTGAGCTCAGTTTGATCATTATATTCAACGTAATTTTCTACTTCTCCTCTAACTATATTTCTACCCTTCGCTCAGTATATATTTGCTATTTCTCCTCTAACTATATTTCTACCCTCCGCCATTATATTTTCTATTTCTCCAACAACTATATTCCTACCCCACTACCATTATATTTTCTACTTCTCCTCAAACTATATTTCTACCCTCCGCCCATTATATTTCTACTTCTCCTCCCACTATATTTCTACCCTCCAGCCATTATATTTTCTACTTCTCCTCAACTATATTCTACCCTTCGCTCAGTATATATTTTCTATTTCTCCTCTAACTATATTTCTACCCTCCGCCCATTATATTTTCTACTTCTCCTCCAACTATATTCCTACCTCCCTCCCATTATATTTTCTATTTCTCCTCTAACTATATTTCTACCCTCCGCCCATTATATTTTCTACTTCTCCTCAAACTATATTTCCTACCTCCTCCACCCATTATATTTTCTACTTCTCCTCCACTATATTCCTACCTCCCTCCCATTATATTTCTACTTCTCTTTCCCACTATAATCCTACTCCTCCCATTATATTTTCTCCTTCTCCTCCAACTATATTCCTACCTCCTTCCATTATATTTTCTACTTCTCCTCCAACTATATTCCTACCTCCCTCCCATTATTTTTCTACTTCTCCTCCCACTATATTCCTACCTCCCACCCCATTATATTTCTACTTCTCTTCCCACTATATTCCTACCTCCCTCCCATTATATTTTCTACTTCTCCTCCAACTATATTCCTACCTCCCTCCCATTATATTTTCTACTTCTCTTCCCACTATATTCCTACCTCCCTCCCATTATATTTTCTACTTCTCCTCCAACTATATTCCTACCTCCCTCCCATTATATTTTCTACTTCTCTTCCCCTATATTCCTACCTCCCTCCCATTATATTTTCTACTTCTCCTCCAACTATATTCCTACCTCCCTCCCATTATATTTTCTACTTCTCTTCCCACTATATATATCCAAATTATGTTCTTTTTTATTTCCTCTAATTTATATCTAATTCATCGAAGACCCATCTCATTATAATTCACAAAACACCTCACTCACCCCAAATTCACAGAAGAAACACTGGACTATGTTCATATTGACAGACAATGTGGCTGCTAATTAACAAGAAACACTCAACATGAAAGTGCGGTATATAAATTGTTTAAAATTCACAAAGTACAACTTCACAAACACCAAAATCCACATAGCACAATGTAGCTCAACAATTCACATAAATTCACATCTAACATGATATTCACCCAGATTGTTGTTGGTGGGAAGGCGAGTGAATCAGAGCTGATGGAAGGGATACCATTTTGTTTGTGAACGGCGTGGCCTGCTCTGATGTAGGTCATGCTATGGATATCATGGATACTACTGCCTCTAGCACGCTGGCTATCACAGTTATAAGGTGAGTGTATGTTACTGCCTCTAGCACGCTGGCTATCACAGTTATAAGGTGAGTGTATGTTAACTGGCTAACCACGCAGAAAAAATAAAACGTGTCTGCAACATCCCATTCTCAACAGAAAATTTATTCTATTTTATTCTATATGGAGCTGCGATAGCTCAGTGGTTAGTGAACTGGACTACAAAGGACAGGGGTAGGGTTCGATCCCAACCGACGGCTTCCGGGTTTCACCCAGCCTTTAATGGGTACCGGATTTTTTTCTGGGAAAGTGAAGCGGCACGGGCGTGATACCGACCACATTACCCAAAAATCATGTGCCGAAGGTCTGTAAAATGTATGGTCACTAACACCATATTCCCTATACACCACTGGGCGTGACGGGGTACTTTACTTTACACATTCTATTCTATTCTATTCTATTCTATTCTATTCTATTCTTTTCTATTCTTTCTATTCTATTCTATTCTATTCTATTCTATTCTATTCTATTCATGATATATTTTCATTGCAGTCGAAGAATCCCCAAATACACTCCAGCACGCGTCTCAACATTTCTTGAAGCGTACACAGACTGACGGTTCCTATAGGTGTTGATTATAGATACATCTGCTTTCCTCCCTAGTCCACCCCGACTACCAGACCCATTTTCCACATTTAGACTCACCAGTTTCCCTATATATACATCATTGTCCCACCATTCATCTCTTATGGAAATAAGAACAAACTTGGCGAAGTCCGCTTTGTCCAGAGTCAGCCACCCTCAGTGTCTATCAACTTCGTAGTTAATACTTCCAGCAGTATAGAAGATATAGATTTGCCCAGTGGTGTGCCTTTTTTTAACTACAAGTTTCTTCCAGTCCTGACTTTCTTTATCTTCCCACCACTTTTGTAACCTTTAAGTCCTGAAGTATCACCATCACCATCACCATCACCATCATCATCACCATCACCATCATCATCATCATCATCATCACCATCACCATCACCATCACCATCACCATCACCATCATCATCATCATCATCATCATCATCTCATCATCATCATCATCATCAGGTCGCATGTTCTTTGCAGAACGCTACATTCAACAGACCTGTCTGAAAGAATCTCACCTCTACCCAGATCTGTCACTTATTCTGTTGTCGCGTTCAAGATCTCCTTGATATCCTGAAACCACCTTCTTCTTGGTCTGCCCTTGATGCGTCGCCTAGGAACCGTGCCTTCCATTATTGCTCTTTCCTGCCCGATTTGTCTTTTGATATATCCAAAGCACACTAATTTCCTCTGTAGAATGGTGTTTATAAGCCAGCACTTTTAGTGTTTAAATCTTATAATATGACGTCATTATGCCTTAGATATCGCGGAAAGTAGATGGATCGCACTTATGTTCTGTGAGGTATCTTGTTTATGTCACGTGAGTAAATCAAAATCATGGTACCAAAACATAAGTTTTGAAGGTTTTGGTGTAGCTCTGAGTTAGCACGTTTCTCATATTACAAGCAGGTACTTATTGCTTTATTGTGTCGACTGAGAAGTGCTAGGCTGGGACTGAGCCACCAAGCCAACGAGTTAACCATGAAGCAGCCAACGCTCACAATTATGCAGAGTTTATAGAAGATTCGTAGAGTGTAATGGAGATTGGTAGAGTTTATAGAAGATTCGTAGAGTGTAATGGAGATTGGTAGAGTTTATAGAAGAATTCGTAGAGTGTAATAGAGATTGGTAGAGTTTATAGAAGATTCGAAGAGTGTATGGAGATTGGTAGAGTTTATAGAAGATTCGAAGAGTGTAATGGAGATTGATAGAGTTTATAGAAGATTCGTAGAGTGTAATGAAGATTGATAGAGTTTATAGAAGATTCGTAGAGTGTAATAAGATTGATAGAGTTTTATAGAAGATTCGTAGAGTGTAATGAAGATTGGTAGAGTTTATAGAAGATTTGTAGAGTGTAACGGAGATTGATAGAGTTTATAGAAGATTCGTAGAGTGTAATGAAGATTGGTATAGTTTATAGAAGATTCGTAGAGTGTAATGAAGATTGATAGAGTTTATAGAAGATTCGTAGAGTGTAATGGAGATTGGTAGAGTTTATAGAAGATTCGTAGAGTGTAATGGAGATTGGTAGAGTTTATAGAAGATTCGTAGAGTGTAATGGAGATTGGTAGAGTTTTAGAAGATTCGTAGAGTGTAATGGAGATTGGTAGAGTTTATAGAAGATTCGTAGAGTGTAATAGAGATTGGTAGAGTTTATAGAAGATTCGAAGAGTGTAATGGAGATTGGTAGAGTTTTATAGAAGATTCGAAGAGTGTAATGGAGATGGTAGAGTTTATAGAAGATTCGTAGAGTGTATGAAGATTGATTGAGTTTATAGAAGATTCGTAAGTGTAATGAAGATTGATAGAGTTTATAGAAGATTCGTAGAGTGTAAAGTAGATCACTTCACATGCTACGTGACCTTCACAGGGTGCACCATGTCTGGTTACACTAACCGTCTCAGTTCAAATGTCCCCAACAAGTTAGCGTCTCGTATCCGGAGACTGGAGACAATAGCGCATCACAGCAACAGAGCTGGAAACTGTCAGCGACCCACTGCTGTGGCTTGCGCAAGAATCGGGGAGCCAGAACCATCCAGACCTTTCTCCACCTCTTCGCGGTGCCCCCAGAAACAGACTAACTGTCTTCTCTGGCCAAGCGAGTAGTGATCGAAGATGAAAGACAGTCCGGTACTCAAAAATAATATACTGAAGTCGGATGTGTCGGGCCGAAAGTGCCAATATCACAGTTTTACTGCAAGCTACAACACATCGTATCTGCGCCCACTTAACGTCCATTAAGGGCGGACGACGAAGAGAACAGTCAGTTCCTTTAAAGTTTATCTGGTGAACGACAGGAAGGAAGAGGAACATATCCGGAGACTGTTGCCTGACAGTTCTTGTGATTGTGTCTTGGTCTCCCCTGAGCACACGATCAATCTCCATCTCTTGTCTATTATCACTGTGTGCATCACTATCATCATTTATTAAGCTACACGGTTAACTTCCTACACAACGCATTTAAGGGGCGACAAAAAACGTATCTTGTTTACGCACTCTCAGACACGCTCATTCATTTCATTATTTGCAGTTATGTCCCTTTTCTTCTACTACAAACGTTCATTGCTCAACACAGGAAATGTGTCAGGCTAAGAAGAGGCAACTCATGGGTGGGACGAACAGATGTCATCGAACAGGTCTGTAGTCTGTAGGCTTACCAATATTAACGCTGGCGAGGAGTGTAAACAAGTGCCTACGTCATTCAGAGGGACATTCTCGTTTATTGTCATACTCGACAGGAAATGTAGGGAACAGAACTCAGTCGTGGTTAATGTGGAGGTCAACGGTCTCATCTGGGATAACACCGACAGAAGATGCAGTCATCTATACAGACGGCTCTGTAATACGACACCAAAGGAGTACATAGGAATTTACAGCACGCTCGGCAGGCAGAATAGTAAGGAAGACAGTGGTGCATACGTTATGACCACGAGTAGCATGACGATGAAGGTGATGGCAGTGACGAGGGCATTCATCTGGTTAGAGTCACAAGACTACACACCCACCTGTATACCGAGTGATTCGATGAGCATGATTAAAAAAAAATGGAGGTGGGCTCTGTATGCAAGAGAAATGGTAGAGTCATTGCAGAAGTCAACAGTACGTATGGTCACCTTTGTCTACATCCCATGGACATGCGGAGTACGGGAAATGAAAGAGCGGACAGGTGACTAGCTGCGTTGTCGTTGAAGACTGTCAACCATGGATCAAACGGACATCATCAATGCCCTCAGAGATGCAGGAAGGATACAGGACTTCGACAAACATGAGTCCACGTCACTTCTTCTGATGAAAGAGGCCGGAGTAAAGATGGACACAGCCAGAAACGAGAACTTGGTGGGCGTAAAAGAGAACTTAACAACTACACAGAACTGGAGTCTTCAGTCGCTGACACTGCGAGACTTGCTAAGGGTTGGGTGGGGGGGGAGATCTGAGCATATATGGACATGTTTGGAGTGTGGATGAGGATGATCCTCAAATAACTCAATAACTCAATATTGCTCAAATACACTGTTAACTTTCTTATCATTTCTTCCTCTCCATAAATTCTTTATCAACGGTCGGTGGTGTTTGTTACCCCTACTTCTGTCCCATCGCCCTTTTGCATTCTCCTAATCAACGATAAATAATTAACGTGACTCACTTGTCAAGTCAAGATTCAGACGATACGAAATGTCCTTCAAACACAACCTCAGCAAACATGCAGAAATATCATGAGTAAGATCAGTCATTAGTTGTAAAATGGACCTTATCTTAGCCTGTGCTGTCCACGTGTGCCATGAAGTGTTTACTTGGAGATAGTGATGTCTATACCGTTGGATATTATATAAATTAAATAGGAATATGGGTGATAGAATCAATAACGTGCCAAGCTCTACACGGGGTTCAATAGAAAGGTCCACATTTTTTTTATCGGCCCGAGGGAAAAAAAGGTGGGGGGGGGGGGGGGGGGGGGAGAGGAGTGGAATCAAAACTATAACCCGAACATTCGTGGTGACTGAGCAGACGACCCTTATTTTCCCGGCCGTTTAAGTCCCCCTGCAGACCCCAGATATGATTTACATGACGCCTAAGAAATCCTGACTGGTTTGCTATGGAGGGCTCCAGAAAGATACAATTTACCCGTAAGTATCTGTTATAGATACTCACCTAGGGCCAAAAATTACTCATGGGGCACACATCAATCAATTAATCATTATATCAATCACTATATCAATCAAAATATCTAACGATTGCTAACTGCTATATCTGTAAGTCATGTTTTGTATCCTAGGTTACGATACCTTCGATAAAATGACGACCTCAAATACTTTTGTTTTGGAATTCGACGTTACATTTGGACAATCAATTCCCCCTCCCTATACCTTCCTAATATTACTTCCAGTGACACCTGAGTGTTGGATTCATTTCTTTATTTGGATTGTGCTTATACACCAACGTGCATTCGTAAAAAGTACGACGCCAACGTGATAAGGCGGTGTTTTTATTCCATAAATTTGCTTAATTTTCAAGAAATTCGTTAATTTCTTTTTTCTTTCTTATGACAAGTGAGGTCTTTTAGACTGTCGGCGAGACATAATAAACAGTTTTTTAAAACACGGATAGGCACAAGTTAACGCTTAGAGGAAGCCGAACATATGAGCTAAACTGACAAACAATGGCCGACGTGTGAATAGACAAGTAATACCTCCAGGGTTCAGACCATAATTTGAACCTAGTCCAGGAAATGACTACAGCATCTGATTTCCCGTGTGTCTCCTTGTGTAAACACACGCTGTATACCAAGAGTTCAAAGAAAATACTATTTTCCGAATTTTAAAATGTAACATTAAGAGTCATAATTTTGACGAATGTATCGTACAGACGTGACTCACGGATTGGTAAAGTAAATAAGTGTAACAACCAGAGTTGAGCCCCAGTATTTTCTTTTGATTTTTTTTGTTTTCTTTCCTTTTTTCACACAGTGCCCGTATGAAGTCTTACGTAGAAATATGTCTTGTCGTCCACTCTAAGCACGTGACCGGTATAAATTGTCATTTCATTTAGAGCCCTGTTTTACTCTATACTGTGTCTACATTAAATGTGAACTTCACTATTATATTGAACATTTTGGAGGAAATATTAAACTGGCAAAGAAATAAAATGAATACAATTAACAAAAAATTGTACATAGAATAAATTTGCACATTTTATTATGAATTGATCTGTATACACAATTTAGTGAGTAACATTTTCAATTTTTCAACTGTCATTTTCCTCTCTCTTTAGTTTTTAAATACTTACTGAATTTACTTCAATGATTTTATGACAAACAAATATTACTTCCATGCTGTGCAATATTCCTTCTTTAATTTGATATGTTTATTTTAACAGCAAAATTTAAACAGAATTTTTTAATTGGTGACATTTGGGTAGTTCACAAATCTAAGTTAGATAATTCTGTTCAAGCCAGCAAAATAGTCAGCAACGTAGAGTTAACTCATTACCTTCCCAGTAGCGCTGGATCAGTTGCAGTAGCATGCACTACGTTTTATAATACACGCTCTTTCTGTCACTGTTGCGATGATGTCTGAATGGTTTGTTTTGGCTTATTCTGTAATTTAGACAACAACCCAGGCCCCCCCTCCACACCACACCACACCATCACCACCACCAATTTTATCTTTTGAACATCTGGTTTATTTTGCGAAAAATTTTGTGTTAGACCGGTGGAGTTATTTTGAAGTGGGCGTAAAAAAAAAAATACATTTTTGTTATACTTATTATTCACAAAATGGTTTCTGAGTGTGGTTCATCTGATGTTGTTAGTATGGAGAAATAAGAAATTTTGTGTGAATCTAAATAAATAGTTTGTGTATATTATAGTATGTATAAATATATATATATAAGTGGGTGTGTGTATATATAACACATACATATATATATATATATATATATATAAGTGGGTGTGTATATATATAACGAACGAACAAACAAACTAATTCAAAACAAGCGAGGAAATTAGAGAAATCGCCAATCAACCACTAATATCTTCAGTAATAAAGAAAAGACGATGGTCATACGTTGGACATGTGATGAGAAGAGATAATAACCGAATAGCAAAGCAAGCCCTCATATGGGAAACAACAGGTAAAAGAAAAAGAGGAAGACCCAGGGAGACACTGAGAAGAACATTGATGAGAGAGGCAAGAGCAGCAGGAATCGGCTCCCTCAATGAGATAGAACTGCTTGCACAGAACAGAGACAGATGGCGAGATTTGATAAAATATCTTTAAAAGAAGTCTGCTAGAACAAAAAAATTCATATAGGAGAAGGTGTATCTTGGTCTATGCCCTATGGGCCGGTTACGGCTCGAAAGGTCAATAGATAGATAGATATAACACATACATATATATATATATAAGTGGGTGTGTATATATATATATATATAACACACACACACACACATATATATATATATGTACACATATATTTCATTGTTAGTGTGCAATCTAATGATAAGGATAGGTCATAGGATATGAAATTCTCTACATTTTTATAATTTATACTGTGTACAGCTAAAGTCCAATTAAGAAATTCTCAAAGAGGCCAAAACAAAAAGGGAACTCCTAAAAACACATCAGAAAGAAACAATCAACATTTTTAGGGCACATCATGAGAAGAGAAGAGTTGGAATACTTGGTTACAACTGGCAAAATAAAAGGAAGGAGAAATCGCGAACGACAAAGAGAGAAAATACTGGATAGCTTGGTGTCATGGCATGAAAAACAGTCAATAACAGAAATGATATGATGTATTGTAGATAGAAGATTGTGGAAGGACATGATCGCCTATGCCAACCGGTATGGCACATGATGATGAGGATACTGTGTACACATAAAAATGTGAATTTCACTATTATGTTAAATATTCTAAGTGTGTTATTCTTCTGGTAAAGACATAATTGGACATATTTCACACAAAAATAACACATAGAATAAAATATATATTTGATTTCATTGGAAATCTGGATTCATAATTTGGTGAGTAACATTTTCAATTTTTCAACTTTCATTTTCCTCTTTCTTTAATTGTTAAATACTTATCCCAGTGATAGTGGCACTAGGAAACATAACAGCAGCAGAGGCGAATGGAAGAGCAAAAGACCGCAAATTGTATCTCCCCTCGACGCTGAAAGGCAGATGAGGAAGGAAAGAAGAAGAAGATCTCCAAGTGGTTTTATGTCACACAAAAATGATCTCCATGTTGTCCAATATTCCATCTTTAATTTCATATATTTTTTTTAAATAAAATGTCCATAGAATTGTTACATTGGTGACATCGGGTAATTGATAAATCTAAGTCAGATAGTTCAGGTCAAACCATTCAAATAGGCAGGAAGGGAAAGAGTAAAATATGTTCTTTAGAAAATCTTAAAAAACAAGTTTTACTTCTACTTACTTGTTTGCTTTATCAGGATGTGTCTTCATTGTAGTATCTGAGTAATTTGCATTCACATTAGCATGCATGGATGAAACAATCATAGCCTCTCTCAACTTTGTTCCCTTATCTACCAACACCGACAACAAATCTTTATCACTCGATCTAGTTGCTCTTGTTGGGCTTTTCAATCCTGAAATGGATTTTATGAAAACCATGAGTGTAATTTGTCAAACATTTTAAATAATTCAAATAACCCCTTAACTACTTTGTTTCAAATTGTAAACTACGTGAATTTAAAATATCACAAAACACAAATGATAAATCAACTTTCCTTCAGTGGATATAAAGAATGCTGCATAGAGAATGATTTTAAGGTGGCTTGTCTGAAAGGTACTCATGCTAACAGCTTGTGTTGAATCAACATAACTAAGGTGGGTTATCTGAAAGGTATTCATGCCTATCACTAACAGCTTGTGTTGAGTCAACATAACTAAGGTGGGTTATCTGAAAGGTATTCATGCCTATCACTAACAGCTTGTGTTGAGTCAACATAACTAAGATGGCTTGTCTGAAAGGTATTCATGCCTATCACTAACAGCTTGTGTTGAGTCAACATAACTAAGGTGGCTTGTCTGAAAGGTGTTCATGTCTATCACTAACAGCTTGTGTTGAGTCAACATAACTAACATGGCTTGTCTGAAAGGTGTTCACGTCTATCACCAACAGCTTGTGTTGAGCCAACATAGCTGAGGTGGCCTGCTTGAAAGGTGTTCATGTCTATCACTAACAGCTTGTGTTGAGTCAACATAACTAAGGTGGCTTGTCTGAAAGGTGTTCACGTCTATCACCAACAGCTTGTGTTGAGCCAACATAACTAAGGTGGCTTGTCTGAAAGGTGTTCACACCTAACACTAACAGCTTGAGCAAACTGAAATGATTACCTCTTTTCCTTGTGATGCTGCTGTCGGCAGCACTTGAGACTATCAAACCTCCACCTGAACCAACAGACCTGCTCTCTGACAAGTTGACTACACACCCACTAGTTGTGATGGCCACTGCACCTGCATCTGGATGATTGTCTAAAGCACCAGCACCTGGAAGCCCATAATTGAGTTGCTGAGGACGCAGGCCTCCATCAAAGTAAGTTTTATTAAACTCAGTTTGACTTTTGCCAACATCATTCACCTAAATTTGAAAACACAAATAATTGCAATGCCAAGTCTAATAAGTTTCAAGAAAGTACAATTCTTCTTCCCATGTTTGGTAAAACCACAGTAAAGCTAATGGGTGATGGTCATGTCAAAACATACATAATTTATTTTCAATGCAAAAGAATTAATTACTTAACTGTATCTTCATTTTAAGTCAATACATATGGTAACATAGTTTTCTTGAAAGCATATCTGACTTTTACCTGTAACCTCTGTATATGATAATTTTCATGCAAAACAATAGTGTAAGTCTGAATCTAAAGCAATAGTTATAGACTAAAGAGAACTTACTGAAGATAGTGACAGACTAAAGAGAACTTACTGAAGATAGTGACAGACTAAAGAGAACTTACTGAAGATAGTGACAGACTAAAGAGAACTTACTAAAGATAGTGACAGACTAAAGAGAACTTACTGAAGATAGTGACAGACTAAAGAGAACTTACTGAAGATGGTGATAGACTAAAGAGAACTTAATGAAGATGGTGATAGACTAAAGAGAACTTACTGAAGATGGTGATAGACTAAAGAGAACTTAATGAAGATGGTGATAGACTAAAGAGAACTTAATGAAGATGGTGATAGACTAAAGAGAACTTACTGAAGATGGTGATAGACTAAAGAGAACTTAATGAAGATGGTGATAGACTAAAGAGAACTTAATGAAGATGGTGATAGACTAAAGAGAACTTACTGAAGATGATGACAGACCTAAGAGAACTTAATGAAGATGGTGATAGACTAAAGAGAGCTTACTGAAGATGATGACAGACTAAAGAGAACTTACTGAAGATGGTGATAGACTAAAGAGAACTTACTGAAGATGATGATAGACTAAAGAGAACTTACTGAAGATGGTGATAGACTAAGAAGAACTTACTGAAGATGGTGATGACTAAAGAGAACTTACTGAAGATGATGACAGACTAAAGAGAACTTACTGAAGATGGTGATAGACTACGGAGAACTTACTGAAGATGGTGATAGACTAAAGAGAACTTACTGAAGAAGGTGATAGACTAAAGAGAACTTAATGAAGATGGTGATAGACTAAGGAGAACTTACTGAAGATGGTGATAGACTAAGGAGAACTTACTGAAGATGGTGATAGACTAAGGAGAACTTACTGAAGATGGTGACAGACTAAAGAGAACTTACTGAAGATGGTGACAGACTAAAGAGAACTTAATGAAGAAGGTGATAGACTAAAGAGAACTTACTGAAGATGATGACAGACTAAAGAGAACTTACTGAAGATGGTGATAGACTAAAGAGAACTTAATGAAGATGGTGATAGACTAAAGAGAACTTACTGAAGATGATGACAGACTAAAGAGAACTTACTGAAGATGGTGATAGACTAAAGAGAGCTTACTGAAGATGATGACAGACTAAAGAGAACTTACTGAAGATGGTGATAGACTAAGGAGAACTTACTGAAGATGATGATAGACTAAAGAGAACTTACTGAAGATGGCGATAGACTAAGAAGAACTTACTGAAGATGATGACAGACTAAAGAGAACTTACTGAAGATGGTGATAGACTAAAGAGAACTTACTGAAGATGGTGATAGACTAAAGAGAACTTACTGAAGATGTTGATAGACTAAAGAGAACTTACTGAAGATGGTGATAGACTAAAGAGAACTTACTGAAGATGGTGATAGACTAAAGAGAACTTACTGAAGATGGTGATAGACTAAAGAGAACTTACTGAAGATGGTGATAGACTAAAGAGAACTTACTGAAGAAGGTGATAGACTAAAGAGAACTTAATGAAGATGGTGATAGACTAAGGAGAACTTACTGAAGATGGTGACAGACTAAGGAGAACTTACTGAAGATGGTGATAGACTAAGGAGAACTTACTGAAGATGGTGACAGACTAAAGAGAACTTACTGAAGATGGTGACAGACTAAAGAGAACTTAATGAAGAAGGTGATAGACTAAAGAGAACTTAATGAAGATGGTGATAGACTAAAGATAACTTACTGAAGATGGTGATAGACTAAAGAGAACTTACTGAAGATGGTTACAGACTAAAGAGAGCTTAATGAAGATGACAGATTAAAGAGAACTTACTGAAGGTGGTGATAGACTAAAGAGAACTTACTGAAGATGGTGATAGACTAAAGAGAAGTTACTGAAGATGATGACAGACTAAAGAGAACTTACTGAAGATGATGACAGACTAAAGAGAACTTACTGAAGATGATGATAGACTAAAGAGAAATTACTGAAGATGGTGATAGACTAAAGAGAACTTACTGAAGATGGTGATATAAAAACTGTGTTATCTGGCCTTTTAGGCAGATCTGAATATGGTAAAGGATGATTATTTGCTGGCACAAGCGTTGAGTCATAGCTTCTTCCATTTTCCATACTAATATCTGTTGTTGGAATGGCCCCTCTGTTGTCATAGGATGCTAATAAAACGAGAAGGACAATGAATTTATGTTAAAGTGTTCACAGATTAAATTTTATTTTGTGGAATGCTCAAATGAAAACTATAAACAAACACAATTTAGCTAATTCTCATTCATTAGCACAAAGTTTAAAGGATTGAGTCAATGAGTAACGTGAGACAAACAAAATGTTGACCATTTTAAGCTATGAACGGACTTTAAAAAATAATACCAAATGTACAAAGTTACAAGGAACTTTTAGACTTGAGCTATCCAAGCTCAAAGCTATAAACAAAACAAGTTAACAAACAAAAATAAAGTATCTGGGGCTTTGTGAATTGATAGCCAATAACAGGAATAGCCGAGGAAGAAAGGTCTAGCCTGCTGACTGTGCATGGTTATATGGGGTCGAGGGGGATATCAGAGCACCTATGGATTTGTCTGGTGTGCAGCAATAATGATTCTAACAACAAACAAACAACAATAATATAGGAATGAAAAGCAGAAAAGTACCTTGTCTTATATTGTTATTAATTGAGTTTTGTTTCTCTTGCAACCAGCTCATCATAATGTTCTGACCTCTCCATCATGAAGTAGGACAAAGAGTCAAGTTCACGTGATCACAAGACTTGATTGCTGAAGGTTTGTTTTTTCCAGGAGAAGACCTTTTTGAGTCAAAACATCTGTTTAGTCCCAGTCTTAACCCTACCAGACCGCTGTCCCTAGTTTCCAGTAATTTCCTAATCTGCCGCTATGCCACTGTCCCTAATTTTCGGTACTTTGCCCAGTATGTGAAAAAATACGTCACAAACTACAAATAACCAACCTATTGTGGTCAAACCTCATAGTTAGCCATTGCAAATGTCTGCCCCCGTGTGTATAAATTGACTTTGTGTGGTTTGACATGAAAAAATTATGAAAAATGACAATGAAACGAGCGGCTGATGAACCAAGCACTTCAACAGGAAAGCGAAGTAGGTCTAGGCTTTTCACATTCCAACAGGAGATCAATATTTTGGTTGATTCAGACTTTGAGGAGTCAGATTTTCATAAAATATATGTTTCCAGTTCAAGTGACACAGACAGTGAGAGCTTGAGTGATGAAGAGAATCTCTTGAACCTTATAAATCTAGAGCTAGATGGATAGTAAGGGTGGGTGTGTGTGCATGTGTGTCGGGGAGGGGGGGGGGGGGGGGGGGGCACGCCTCAAATAGATGATAGGGGTACCTCTGTGTGAATCAAGGCTCGTCCTGCTGGGTGGATTGACACACATGGGTGGAATATTGGTGCTAGATGAAAGGTAGACCTATTTTCTACAATGTCTCCAAGTTCTATCTTATTCTAACCACTTGTTTGTATGTAACTAACATTTTTCTCTTTAATGCTCAGGAGCTCGGGTATATGTGACAGTTAGGTTCAGGGCCTCAGATCTGGTAGGGTTAACCATGAAACTATATCATATAATTTGTAAGTCTTTAACGCTAAATTGTGTTACCTATCTGTGACTCACGTTTTTATGAGACCATAGACACAATTTTAGGGGAGCTGGGAGTACAGATCATAACAAAACTACTCAATGACATATATAACACTGGACACATACCCGAAGTTCTACTAAAATCTATCTTTGTAGCCATACCAAAGAAGTCAGACACCACTGATTCTGAGGACCATCTCACTATTAGTCTCATGAGCCACATGACGAAAATATTACTAAGAATCATCATGAGACATGTAAGGAACAAAATAAAACCAGAAATAAGTGAGGAACAATGTGGATTTGTGGAAGGAAAGGGCAACAATAATGAAATATATATCTTAAGAACGTTGATAGAAAGAGCTATAGAGGTAAAGAAAGATCTATATATGTGCTTTATAGACTACACAAAAGTATTTGACAAAAGTAAAACGTGGAAATAATCAATATGCTGGAGGAATTAAACATTGATGGTAAAGAACTGAGAATCATAAAAAACATGTACTAGCAACAAAAGGCAGCTATATGAATTAGCAACCCAAACAGGACATTTCCAATATATAAAACAAGGAGTCAGACAAGGCTGTGTTCTGTCACCCGATTTATTTTCACTTTACAGCAAAAATATTTTGAGATCAATGGTAGACAAAAATGGAAATTAAGTCAATGGTCACAACATAAATAATTTGTAATATGCAGATGGCACAGTCTTAATAGCAGAGACAGAGAATGAACTACAAGAAATGATAGACATAATAGTAAAAGAAAGCAACAAGAAAAGTCTCAGTCTGAATAGTAAGAAAACAGAAGTAATGGTCATATCGAAGAAACAATCATCACCAACATGCGGCATTAAAATAAAAAGGACAAATCTTAAACAAGTCAAATACTTGGGCACAATAATAACATCAGATGGAAGATGCACCACAGAAATAAAAAGCAGAATAGCTCAGGCCAAAATAGCATTTCAGAAAAAAAATATCTTATGCAAAAAATCAATGTCAATAGAAGTGAGAAAGAGAGTTCATCGGTGCTTTATAGAACCAATTCTGACCTATGGAAGTGAATCGTGGACAGTAGACAAACAAATGAAAAGATGATTAGAGGCCACAGAGATTGGATTTCTCAGAAGAATGTTGAAAGTTCCCAGGACAGCTAAAAAGACCAATGTGGAAATTCTCAAAGAGCCCAACACTAAAAGGGAGCTCCTAAAAAACATCAGAAAGAAACAATCAACATTTATTGGGCACATCATGAGAAGTGGAAAGTTGGAATACTTAGTTATAGCTGGCAAAATACAGGGAAAGAGAGATCGCAGAGGACAAAGAGAGAAAATACTGGATAGCTTGGTGTTATGGCATGGAAAACGGTCAACAACAGAATTGATATGATGCACTGTAGATAGACGCCCGTGCGCTGCCGGGGCCCGAAAGGGGAGTAAAGAATAGCGGCGCTGTACCCTACCAGGCATGTTCGTAAGAGGCGAGAAAGGAGGGTTAGGCATGGGACTGGCTATCCCATACTGTAAAAAAAGTAAGCCGAAAAACTTCACAAACATGAACAAGTCAAAGAAAGATAAAGTTAATCCGTCAACCAGGAAAGAGAAGGGCTCTCTGTCTAAGAGACGTATGACGCAATCCGGAGAAAGCCATAAGGAGTCCGGGTTGCCGACTCACCCTTTGTCTACCAGGAAATCATCCAGAATTGGCACCTGGAATGTTCGTACCCTTAACGAACAGGGAAAAGCGGCACAAGTGGCAGCAGAAATGACCAACTATAAGATAGATATTCTGGGAATGTGTGAAACAAGATGGCTGGGAGCAGAGAGAATAAAATTGAATACAGGGGAGATGATTTTATCATCAGGACACCAGGAACCAGGAGCACAACATAGCGAAGGGGTAGCTATAATGCTATCAAAGAATGCACAGAAGACACTAATAGAATGGGAGGCAGTGGGACCAAGACTGGTGAGAGCAACATTTAGAACAACCAAAAACAAAATAAAATTACACATTATACAATGCTATGCACCAACCAACGATAAAGATGACTCAGTTAAAGATGATTTTTATAAACAGCTACAATGGCAGATGGATGCAAGACGAGCCAAGGATATTATAATCTTGATGGGAGACCTAAATGCTAAGGTAGGATCTCACAACAGAGGCTTCGAAGAGATTATGGGAAAACATGGACTTGGAGATATAAATGAGAATGGAGAGATATTTGTGAATTTCTGCGCCCTTAATCAAATGAGCCTAGGAGGAACAATATTCCAACATAAAAGAATACACAAAGCTACATGGGTGTCACCAGATCATAGAACGGAAAATCAAATTGATCACATATGTATTAATAATAAGTTTAAGTCATCCTTACAGGATGTAAAAGTATATAGAGGGGCAGATATAGCTTCTGATCATCATCTTCTGTTAGCCAAACTTAAAATTAAATTAAAAAGTATAATACAACGAATAAGGGTAGAAAGTATTTCAATGTAGGGTTTCTTAAAGAACAAGGAATTAAAGATAAATTCGCAGTCACTATGTCAAACAAATACCAAGTCCTCCAACAACTAGAAAATACAATAAATATAGAAGATCATTGGAAACAGGTAAAAATATATGGAAAGAGACATGCGAAGAAACACTGGGGAAAAGAGAACGCCAGAATAAGGCATGGATGACAGCAGAGACCCTGGATAAAATTAAAGAAAGAAAGAACAAGAAAGCAGACATAAATAAAAGCAAAACAAGAAGTAATAAAGCCAAGACACAGGAAGCTTACACGGAGGTGAACAAAGAAGTGAGAAGATGCATTAAAAGGGATAAGAGGAAATATATAGATGAACTAGCTAAAGAGGCAGAAGAAGCAGCAAATAAAGGGAATATGAAAGAACTGTACAACAGCACAAAGAAATTAGGTGGAAAATACAAACAGATCAACGCCTTTATCAAAGACAAGAAAGGAAATCTGCTTAGTAATATAAGGGAACAAATGGAGAGATGGAAAGAACACTTTGAAGAACTTTTGAACAGACCCGGCTCAAATAATCCTCCAGATATACTACCAGCAGAAGAAGAGTTACACGTTAACTGCGGAAAACCAAGCAAAGAAGAAATAATGAAAGCCATCAAATTATTAAAAGATTGTAAAGCCACAGGACCAGATGAAATTCCTTCGGAAGCCATCAAAGCAGATATTAACACCTCTACCAAGATGTTACAGGATCTATTGGATAAAATTTGGGAGAGGGAAGAAATACCTAAAGACTGGAGAGAAGGTTATATGATCAAACTACCAAAGAAAGGAAGTTTACAGGAGTGCACAAATTATAGGGGAATTATGCTACTATCAGTGCCAGGAAAAATATTAGGCAGAATCATTCTGGAGAGACTAAAAGAGGCTATAGAGAAACACTTGAGAGATGAACAAGCAGGTTTTAGGAAGAACAGATCATGTGCTGATCAAATAACTACCCTACGTATAATAGTTGAACAAAGTTTAGAACTAAAATCCCCACTATATATTGGATTCATAGATTACGAAAAGGCATTTGATAGTTTAGACAGAAGAATGCTTTGGAAGTTGCTGAGTCATTACGGAATCCCCATAAAGTTTATTAACCTGATAAAAACAATGTATGAAGGAACAAAATGTAGTGTGGTGCATGAATGACAGCTTACAGAAGCATTTGAAATAAGAACAGGAGTAAGGCAAGGATGCCTCCTGTCTCCATTTCTCTTTCTACTGGCCATAGATTGGATTATGAAAATAACTGAAAACAACAGAAATGGGATCCAGTGGTCACTGACCAAACAACTTGATGATTTAGACTTTGCTGATGACATAGCTCTCCTATCACACAGCCATCAACAGATGCAGGATAAAATGAGTATATTAGATGAGAGATCACAACAGCTAGGACTAAAGATTAATAGAGATAAGACCAATATTATGAGAATTAATGCAGTTGGCAATAACCATATAAAACTAGGAGAAATACCTCTACTAGACGTACAATCTTATATATATCTGGGCAGTAATATAGATAAAGAGGGAGGAACAGAAAATGATACCAAAATAAGGATATCAAAAGCAAGAGGAGCTTTCATTGCACTGGGAAACATATGGAAATCCAAAGAAATTAGGCTAAATACAAAAATAAAAATTTTCAACTCAAATGTTAAGTCGGTCCTATTATATGGCTGTGAAACATGGAGAATGACAAAATTGACAATCACGAAAGTACAGACTTTCATTAATGGATGCTTGCGCAGAATAAAGGGATGGAAATGGCAGGACAAAGTCACTAACGTGGAATTATGGAAATGTACCGGTCAAATACCAGTGGATAAAGAGATACAGCGAAGACGATGGCGATGGATAGGACACACACTACGGAAACCAACTGAGAGTATTACACAACAGGCCCTTTTTTGGAATCCCCAGGGGAAAAGACAAAGAGGAAGACCAAGGAATTCTTGGAGAAGACAGATAGAAGCAGAGATGAAGATGATGGGGAAGACATGGAATGATCTTAAAAGAATGGCAAAAAACAGAACGACTTGGAAAGTGTTTGTTGAAGACCTATGCTCCACCAGGAGCTAAAAGGTAAAAGAAGAAGACTGTAGATAGAAGATTGTGGAAGGACATGATCGCCTACGTCAACCGGTATGGCATATGATGATAGACAAAATGACTACCACTTAAATGTTGCACTTGAAGTTCAAAAATGGTTTATTTTCTTTGAACTTTTGCTACACAGCTGTGTGTTTATACTAGGAGAGTGGGCGAAGGCACACCTCCCAGCACCAGAGCTGGAACTTATCAGCGACCCACAGCTGATGGCTTGCGACAGGATCGGTGAACCAAAACCATCCACACTGCTCCACCTCTCCGCTGTGCCTCCAGTAACAGACTAACCTGTCTAGTCTGGCCAAGCGTGCAGGGATCGAAGAGGGAAGACAACCCAGTACTCAAAAATGTCGTGCTGAAGTCGGATGTGTTGGACCGAAAGGCGCAAATATAACAGTTATACTGCAAACCACAACACAATGCACAATGCAGACACATCCTTGTAAGGGCGGATGATGACGAGGAATATTCTAGTCTACCACGATACTCTAGAATACTTTAGTCATCAGGCGAACGCAACCAACCACCACCATACTAGGAGAGACACAGGAATTAGATGTAGTAATCATTCCCTGGCTTACGATTGCTTTATGGTGTGGAATTCAACTACGTGACACCATGTCTACCGGAGGTATAACGTTGTCTATTCACACAATGGCCATCAGTCAATCATTTGAGCCATATGTTCGACTTCCTTTTAGCGTCATTCGCTGGTTGTCCAGTGTAATAAAGGTTATTTGATGTCTATGCTGACAGTAGAGACCACCCCCCCCCTGCAAAAAAAGAAGAAATTCTTGAAAATTGGCTAAATTTATTTTTTTTTAAAAAACACTTTCTATGATACTGTCATACTTTTAAATGACATGCTTGAAAGAAAAAAATTCCCACTGAAATTAGTAATTAGGAAGGTGTGTGTGTGTGTATGGAGGTTGGGGGAGGTTTGTCCACAGCAAACTGTTAAATTTTAAGAATTTATATATTTTGAGGTGGCAATTTTTACGACGGTCACGTAATCTAGGGTTAAGTACACTACTTCTTTCATACAATATTAATATCTATGGAGTACAACCAATGACAGAGAGACAAAACTTTTTGATAATTGATAATGTAAACAATGAAAAAATGTTCACCATAACAATCTACATACCCAGTAAAGGTTCCAAAACAACTGAGACTTGGAGATTTGCCAACTTCTGGCCACTGGTAGACATCACTGGAAAAAAGCTAAAGAAAACAGAATGTTGGTTCAAGTGGTATTATCGTCCACAATAATTTCTATCAAACAGTATAATCATCAGGTCACATGACCTTACCAGAACATTGCATTTACCACAGCCCATCTGAAAGAATTTCTATCTCCCACTTCTTCTGTTGTCATGTTCAAGGTCACCTTGATGGCTGTCATGATTTTTTTTTTTTTTTGCAGTCTCCAATCTGTAGTTTGCTGCTACTTTCTGATTGGTTCTGGGCACTTAACACCCTAGGTCCCTATTGTGCCCCGAGCCCGGTACCAGACAGTTTCAACTCCTGACTTCAAGACCTTTGTCGACTGAGTTGATACTCCCCCCTTTCAGCCAGCAGCTAAACAGTTTAGAAACAAATAAACAAAAATATCCTAAAGTAATCTACAAATCTTATACTTCCTTAACTTCATCTTTCAGTTGGCTTCCTTTTTTAAACACAACACTTTTACTGCTCTTGAAGCTGTATGTTTGCATCTTTGCTGTAATATAACTACAGTAGTCATATGGAAAGAGAAGATACAAAGCATTTATGAACAGTAGGAAATGCTAAAATAATCAATGCAGCAAACATAAGAGTTCATACCACCAGAGAGGACAAATTCAAGAAAGAAATGGATAACAGACGACATTTTACAGCTAATGGATACATGAAGAAGAAATAAGGATAACAAAGATGAGTATAAGAGATTAAATAAATAAATTGTAATCAAATACAATGAAGCCATAATTTTAGCATGGCTAAAACAGAGATGCAAAGAGATTGAAATGCAACAAAAAAGAGATGCCAAAGCTATGTATAAACAAATTGAAGAATTAACAGGAAGAAAAACACAATAAAAAACTGGATGTTTAAGATTAAAGGAAGGAGAACTGTTGATTGAACAAGAAAGCATAAGGGAACGATGGACAGAATACATTAACGATCTTTATGATGATGAACGAACAGAAGTAAATATTAAGGATAATGGAGAAGGACTAGAAATACTCAAAGGAGTGGAAGGCACCTTGCGCAATATGAAAGCAGGAAAAACTCCTGGAACCACACAAAATAACTAAAGAAGAAATTGAAGCCATGGGTGATTCTGGAATAGAAATAATAACAAAAATATTGAACGATATCTACAACAGCGGATATATGCCAAACGACATGCTCAAATCAATATTCATAGCCCTACCAAATAAATCGGGTATAATTGAATGCGATGATCATCACACAATAAGCCTTATAAGTCACATGACTAAGATATTACTAAGAATCATAATGCGAAGAATGTGAAACAAAATCAGTCCAGAAATTAGTGATGAACAGTGTGATTTTGTTGGAGGTAAAGGTATGAACAATCCCATATACACCATAAGATCTTTCATAGAAAGAGCCATAGCAGTGAAAACAGATCTGTACCTATGTTACATAATTATACCAAAGCATTTGACAAAGTAAAGCACCAAGAAATAATCAAAATTTTAGAAGGCATAAACGTAGATAGCAAAGATATAAGAATAATATAGAACATGTACTGGCAAAAAACAGCGGCCATAAGAGCTGGAAATCAATTGGGAATGTTTCAACAAATAAAACAGGGTGTTAGGCAAGGTTGTGTGCTGTCACCAGATTTATTTAATATGTGTAGTGAGATTATTTTAAGAACCATAAGGGGCATGCCTGGAATAACAATTGGAGATCATAATATAAATAATCAAAGGTATGCTGATGATACAGTCTTAATCGCTAAGAGTGAAAATGAGTTACAAGAAATGTTGGGCATTATAGTGAAGGAAGGCAAAATAAAGGACTCAGTCGTAATAGAAAAAGACAGAAGTTATGGTAGCAACAAAGAAAAAGACATCACAACAATGCACAATAAAGACAAGTGGAACAATATTAAAACAGGTAAATGAATTTAAATATCTGGGAACAATGTTAACCTCAGATGGTAGATGTACAATAGAGGTGAGATGCAAAATGGCTCAGACAAAAGCAGTTTTCCAAAAAATGAGGAAGATAATGTCCAATCCATTTCTGACAATAGAAACAAGAATAACAATTCAAAATGTTATGTAGAGCACGTCTTAACATATGGATGTGAATCATGGACAGCAGACAAGACAATCACTGGAGGCTGTAGAAATGTGGTTTTACAGAGGAATGTTGAGAATATCATGGACAGCTAAGAAGCGTAATGAAAACGTTCTGAAAGAGCCAAAGCAAAGAGAGAGCAAATTTACAATATTTGGAAGAAACATTCATCATTTTTTGGCCATGTAATGAGAAGGGAACAGCTGGAATATATTGTGACAACTGGGAAAGTTGAGGGACAAAGACATAGAGGGAAGCAAAGAGAAAAGATACCAGACAGCTTAAGAGAATGGCTTGACAGAAGGTCAACAACAGAAACAATAAATAATTGTCTGGATCTAAATTGTGGAGAGACATGATCACCTACATCATACTTGATGATGATGATGAGTCAAATGGAGGGAGAGATATATGAAAGTGAGAAAATGGTCAATAAAAAAATACCCATTTATAGGCCTTGAATTGGTCAAGAGTCCAATCTGGGTGATAGTTGCCTGACCTATGACCTCTGAATTTGGGCCAGTCATCAGGTCCAGAGTAAGACTCCCCATGTCACTGAGATATGTTGTGAACTGGCATGGTCCTGAACGCACAGGATATCTGGCTGTTGTCTGGCTCCCAGCTTTATCACCTTTCTTAACATCCACTGGCCTGTTGTAGTATGTACAGATATTATAATGAAGCGAGGGAGGAAAGGAGGGAGGATAGAGAGAGAGAGAGCAAGAAAGAAAGAAAGAAAGAAAGAAAGAAAGAAAGAAAGAAAGAAAGAAAGAAAGAAAGAAAGAAAGAAAGAAAGAAAGAAAGAAAGAAAGAATTTTTATTATTTGTTCAACATATTTAGAAAATTTGTAAGCCTAACTCAATGTTATGTGTACATGTCAGTCAATTAGTTACAATACGTTTATAATTTGTTTTCACTGACACCAAATCTTCAACATTATAATCATTATATAAGCACCCTGTGACTTGAGGTTGCAACAGCAGGGTTGGTGGACCATCAATGGACCAAGACTTAGTAATTCTATCTCTTCATGGTCTCTCCCATTAACTGCCTGCATCAAAACAGGCTGACTAACAGAAGCTAGGATCGCTGTGTTTCCTGTAGTGGTGGTACTTATTGATGTAGAAGACCTAGTATTGCAGTGCCTCTGGGCTGAGCCGGTTGTTTCCCAGCATAGCCTAGGACTAGATGAACTCCAACTTTTCCAGTAAAATTCAGGAATGTCAAGAAAGCCATTACGATCTGCCATATTCAATAAGAAAAAGGGCATCCACCACGCATCAACTCGTGGCGTAACATCAACAACAACATTGTAATAAGCATCCTAGATAATTGTTCTATTAGTTAAAACACAGTAAGAGAAATGTCATCTTCATTTGTCACCATCTTACTGCACACCCACAACAAAAATGTGGACACTCAATTACTCCTTGAAAAAGGTAACTTCAATCTGCATAAAAAGTGCAGTGAGGAGAGTTGATAAAGCAGCAGTTAGAGTTCTGCTCAAGATGTCATTAAATTTTGGATTAATAATTAAAGTTATAGTTAAAATGAGCTTCACAAAACGTTCAACTAGAATCAATTCATATTCAAATTGAAACTGGGGGAACTGGTTGGTCTTGAGGCAAGATGCCCGTCTCGATACAGTGAGGTTCTGAGTTCAAATCCCGGCTGCACAAGTTCGGATTTTTATTTGTGATTTCTCTCTGCGGCAACCACCCCTGGTCTTAGCAACAAGGCCTGGCTTGAAACGTCAATTACTCATTGATGGAAAAAATATGCATGCCTCCAAAAATGGAGTTGTCTGCCTGTGCAGAGAGGGGCACCTGTGCAAATGACTGCCAGGGGAAAATGGATCAACATGTAAAATTCAGTTCCTAGCCTCTAGGGACTTCGCCAGAGGTGAAAGCTGGCTAATGCAAAAAATAAAAAAAATAGAAACCAGTCATTGGTCTTTGTCATTTTCAGAACATATATCTACCATTTCTGCATGACATTTAGAGTGATAATTCACATACATAAGTGGTAAGTGTGGTCATCTATTGACCAGAGTCAATTTCCAAATGTGGTGACTTTTTTTTCAGACTAATATGACTTCAGGGTCCACCCATTCTCTATCTGCATTCAATACTGGTAATAACATTACATTTCCCTTACATCACTAACATGACTTCAGGGTCCACCCATTCTCTATCTGCATTCAATACTGGTAATAACATTACATTTCCCTTACATCACTAACATGGCTTCAGGGTCCAGCCAATCACTATCAATAATCAATACTGGTACTAACATTACATTTCCCTTACTTCACAAGGTGTAACATTTACCTATTTTTCCTTAATTTTTAAAATTAACAATATTTTTTTTAATAATGAATGTTATTATCTCACCTAAACAGAGCACCATCACCTTCTTCGCCCCACCACTTGACTCTCACAAATGCCAAATCTGGGGGTTTTGGTATTGTCCAAACCACCTGTGACACACTGAGCTTGCAGAAACATCTGACCTGTCCATACACTTGTGGAGGGAGACCAGTACTGGTTCTAACATCTTCACTCAACCATGATCCCTCTATTACAAATAAAAGTACAGTAATCTTGTAAAAACTGCAAATAATTTAAAATATTGCAAAAGTATTTTAAAAAAAAAAACAATTTTGAAATAACAGATCACAGAGCAAAATTGTTATTGCTAATGGAACTAATGCCTGGGTATAATGCACATTTAGGTATGCAGTTTATCATCAAATGACATCAATGAAGATATAGTCAATATTCGGGGTGCTCAAGCATCTGCAACCTGAGGACACAATAGTAGGATTGGCAGTCCATCAACTGACCAAGACCTCACCTTACTCTCCTTGCCGGGTCACCCTGGAAATAGACTATCAAAGGCTGACACATAGAGACAAGGATGACACAGTAGTGGTGTTATTTACTGATATAGAAGACAAGAAACATAGACAAGAAAAGAGAACAGAAAATTGAAGCTTTTGAAATTTGGATTTATAGAAGAATAGGAAGAATTGGAAAGAAAAGAAAACAAATGATGAGGTCTTACAATAACTAAAAATTAAAAGAGAACTACTAAACACAATTCAAACAAGACAAGTGAGATTTTTGGGGTGTGTTAAAAGACTCAGCAGCCTACTAAAAGTAATTCAATTCTTGAAAGGGAAAATGCAAGGTGGCAAAGGCAGACCAAAACTAACATGGACATATAACATCTGAAGATGGACAAGTCAGCCTATGACAACCTGCACCATCAAAGCAAGAGACAAGAGGAGGAGAATGGCGCTCCGTGGTAACCAACCTTCAATGTGGAGATGGCACTCAATGATAGAAGACCTAGTTTAGCAGTATCTCTAGGTAGGACAAGTTCCAACTTCTCCAGTAAAAAACTGTGAATTAAATAAAGTCATTACAACCCACCACATACCATTCTGGGTACAACAGCGTGCACTTGCATCAACGCTTGGCATTAGGACCAAAATGGTCAATGTTGAAGGCAAATTTGGAGATGGATGTAAGACCAACAAACGCTATGATGTGTTTGATGTATGAGGACATGGACTTGCAGATTGTTAACTAGTTGATACGGTTGACAAGGAAGATGATGGTGTTATAAGTTAATGCATTCACTAGCTAGGGGTTTAACACACTGTGGCTGCGTTGTTTCTCTGAAATTTTTTTTTTTATTTGAAAAAATAACAGCGAAAAAATATGAAAATTTAAGAAAAAATAAATGAAAATAGATCTAAAACACACAGCTTGTTGGGATAATTTGTTCATGGAGTCGGGAATGTGGTTAATAAGAGAATTACAAGGTTTTGGCGGAAATAATTGTGAAAATGTTGATAAATTAAATGCTGTGAAATGCAGCTTTTGTGTTCAGCGCCCTGATATCTGCATTTTGCGGCTCATTGTATAAACTTGATTCATCACCATCTTTGTATATCACCATTTATTTTATTTTATTTTTCTTGAGATAACATTGTACAGTAATCTTGCTATGTCAGGCTGAGTGACTACATACATGTACAGCAAAAGAGGGTGATGGGGGTGAAAGACTAAGAGAGATAAGTTACTCAGGTAGAATCACAGAGAATTATCACAGCACAGAGTCTGGGGTAGGAAGCATGTACTATAGTTCATTAAGAAATTTGTGCTCACAGAGTTTATCAATTATCTCGGAAACTGTTTGATGAATTTTTGTAATTCTTTGTCATGAAATCTGATTTTTTTTTCATCAACCTTAAGATTTTACAACATTTAAGTACAAAGGTAGTCTGAATTTTGCACAAATCGTTTTTTGTTATATATTTTTGGAAAATATCAACCCTGTGCTCTAAACATTAGATTTTTACTGTAGATTATGTTAATTTTCTAAAAACCCCCTCTGGATTGCATCTTACAAGTTACAGTTCAGTGAGCGTGAGATGGTACTAAGATTGTGTGGAGAACACGTGAAATTTGCTTTTTTAAACAGTGAGTTGATTACAACAAATGTGGGTATTGTAAAATCCTAAAAATTAGGACAACCAAGAAAATCACATTTTTATATACCCCTAAGAAGCAAAAATCTTTCCTAAATGCATGACAGTAGGGAAAAAAATCAGACTTAAGGTCGGTGAAAAAATATGATTTAATGAAAAAGAATTACAGAGATTCATCAAACAGTTTCTGAAATAATTAATAAACTCTGTGGGATTGAATTTCTGAACGAACTATAGAGCTGAAATTACAGGAGAGGAGGGTAATTAATTTACTCACTCCATCCAAGCGTAGTGTTAACGGCTTTGATTTTTTGTTGGTACTTTGTGAACTAGTAAAGTAAAGTACCCCCGTCACGCCAAGTGGCGTATAGGAAAATATGGTGTTAGTGACCCTATATTTTAGACCTTCAGCACATGATTTTTGGGTAATGTGGTCAGTATTACGCCCGTGCTGCTTTACTTTCCCAGAAAAAAAATCCGGTACCCATTTAAGGCTGGGTGAACCCGGAAGCCGTCGGTTGGGATCGAACCCTACCCCTTGTCCGTGGTAGTCCAGTTCACTAACCACTGAGCTATCGCGGCTCCCCCTTTGTGAACTACTACTCTAATTTAAAACAAGAAAAATCAGAACATTCAATGGTATCAAACAGCCAAACCTGACAGAGAGACAAGACAAACTATGATATTTCAGCCAAGGCCTTCATCAGATACAAGACAAAAAACCATCATAGTTTTGTCTTTTCTCTCTTTTCATAGATTTAGCTGCTTGAAACCATTGTTTGTTCATCGTTCATGCTAAGTACAGATTTACTTATGTAGTGCCGCCACCCCCCCCCCCCTTTTCCCCTCTCCAAAAGTGATATTTTACATTTAAGTAAAGCCTACATGCCATATAAGTGTTTGGGGAATATGGTTTTAGTGACCATGTTTTTCCATGACCATGACACAGTTCTGGGTAATGTGGATCATGGATAATCACCCATGACAAGATGATTGTGACCAGTACAAAATTAAGTAACAAATTTTAACTGCCATCACTGTAGATATGTTACTCAGACTAGATTTCTAACATAAACACTCTTCTTGTATGTCAATATGGCAAAGTGATTCATAATTTTTATTATATATAAAAGTTCTTCTTTCTATCAGCTTCCCGTGGAGCAGAGGTCTACAACAAACACTCTCATAGCTGTTCTGTTTCTTGTTATTCTTTTAAGATCATTCCATGTCTTCCCCATCTTCATCTCTGATTCTATCTGTCTTCTCCAAGAATATTTTGGTCTTCCTATTTCTCTCTTCCCCTGAGGATTCCAAAATAGGGCCAGTCATGTAATACTCTCAGTTGGCTCTCTCTCTCTCTTACTATCTATATAATTGACCTTTCGAGCCGTAACCGGCCCATAGGGCGTAGACCAAGATACACCTTCTCCTATATGAATTTTTGTTCTAGCAGTTTTCTTTTAAAGATATTTTATCAAATCTCGCCATCTGTCTCTGTTCTTTGCAAGCAGTTCTATCTCATTGAGGGAGCCGATTCCTGCTGCTCTTGCCTCTCTCATCAATGTTCTTCTCAGTGTCTCCCTGGGTCTTCCTCTTTTTCTTTTACCTGTTGTTTCCCATATGAGGGCTTGCTTTGCTATTCGATTATTATCTCTTCTCATCACATGTCCAACGTATGACCATCGTCTTTTCTTTATTACTGAAGATATTAGTGGTTGATTGGCGATTTCTCTAATTTCCTCGTTTGTTTTGAATTCGTTCCATTCTATACCAAGTATTTTCCTTAGACATTTATTTTCGAATGCGTTCAACTTTGTTTCTATATCTCTTGTTTTTTCCAGCTTTCACACGCATACGTAAGGGTTGATAGTACATTTGATTTGAATAGCCTAAGTTTTGTGTTTGTGCTAATGAGTTTTGATTCCACAACTTTTCAGGCTTCTGAAAGACATTGCTGCTTTAGCCAGTCTGATTCTAATTTCTTTGCTCGTATCCCCTTCTCGATCAATGTGACTTCCAAGATAGATAAAGTGATCGATCTCTTCTACTGGTTTGTTTTCCATGTATATTTGTCACTTGTTGGAATAAAACTTTTCATGACTTTAGTTTTTCATGATTGACCTCAAGCCCAATTTTGCTGGCTATTGATGATAGTTCATTTGTGTTTTCCTGCATCGTTTTTATCTGACTGCTGATGAGAACTATGTCATCAGCAAAGTCGAGGTCCTCCAAATGGCTCCTTGTATCCATTCGATGCCTTATTATAAGTCTCTTACTATATAATATAATATTATATAATCTTAAACTTATAAATTGAAGTCATAAACTAAAAGTAGTTGTCAACAAAACAATAAACAAATAAAATGTAAACTTCATTTATTTATTTTTTATTACATCCAACTAAAAAATCTTATAAATTAAATTATTTTCTTTTGCACTGCACTATTCTATCTATCTATTGACCTTCGAGCCGTAACCGGCCCATAGGGCGTAGACCAAGATACACCTTCACCTATAGAATTTTGTTCTAGCAGTTTTCTTTTAAAGATATTTTATCAAATCTCGCCATCTGTCTCTGTTCTGTGCAAGCAGTTCTATCTCATTGAGGGAGCCGATTCTGCTGCTCTTGCCTCTCTCATCAATGTTCTCTCAGTGTCTCCCTGGGTCTTCCTCTTTTTCTTTACCTGTTGTTCCCATATGAGGGCTTGCTTTGCTATTCGATTATTATCTCTTCTCATCACATGTCCAACGTATGACCATCGTCTTTTCTTTATTACTGAAGATATTAGTGGTTGATTGGCGATTTCTCTAATTTCCTCGTTTGTTTTGAATTCGTTCCATTCATACCAAGTATTTTCCTTAGACATTTATTTTCGAATGCGTTCAACTTTGTTTCTATATCTCTTGTTGTTTTCCAGCTTCACACGCATACGTAAGGGTTGATAGTACATTGATTTGAATAGCCTAAGTTTTGTGTTTGTGCTAATGATTTTGCACTGCACTATTGCCTATTACTATTATTATTTAATTTATTATGACTATCACTATATTTGACTATATCAATATGATATGATGCCATTCATTTGATTCATTCAATGATTCATTGAATCATTCAATGATTCATTTGGATTTTCATTTCATAATTTTTTTTATTATAAAAATATAAATAATTAATTATTAACTAATTAACTTACTTTATAAACTTTATTATTAATTATTATTTATTTTACAACTTTAATTCTTTAATACTTTTTAATTGCGAGGAAAATATCAACTAACACTAACTACCTAATTAATTTTAAATAACTAACTTAACTAACTACTAAATGATAAATTAAATAATATTAAATATAATACATACACTAACACTGCTACATATAATATATGTACGGCAACGGCAACAGTATGTTGAGTTGTATTAGTGAAAGTCAAAGTGGCTTTTATACTAAACTTTCAGAATCTTTTCCTTTTTCCCCTTTTATTTTATCATTTTAGTTTTTGGTGGGAGCAATAAAATACAAAAAAAAACATGCACAAACACAGTGCCGACTGCATGAAAGTGTATTTACCTTTTTTCTAACAGGTTTTCCCTGCAGTTGAGTTTTCTTAGACATTTTTCTTGCGTTTAAACTCGCACATTTTAAATTTCACATAATAATCATAAGAACATCGTCCGAAAAGTGAAAAAACGGTGTGGTATCCATACAAACATTCGTCCAAACTTGTCCGCCATAACAGATTTATTGACCAGACGAGATTTCGCGAGATTGTCTACCATCATCATGTGCCAAAGTGTACAAAAAATTACAGAAGGTGCATGCGTTATGTGCATGAGTACCACAACGATGGAAGTGATGACAGTGACCAGTACATTCATCTTTTTGAAATCACAAGATTACACACACGCCTGCATACTAAGCGATTCGATGAGCATGATAAGAAAAGTGGAGACAATAATAAATGAATATTATTATCGAGGGAAACTTCCGAGGCGATAATCAGCGAATCAATTCCGAGGAAGAGGTATGTTTACAGCACCCGGGAAAAAAATGACAAATAATCAACAGAAAAAAGTATGGACCAAAGCAGGATCGAACCCGTACTCAGTGACACAGCGCCTTGCCACGAAAAGCCAAACGCCAGGGAACACTGCCACTCAGCTAACTAAAAAATTAGCTTCGTATGCAATGTCTTTCCTAAACCACTGGAAACTACTATTCGTGCTGTTTCGTCCTAAATGTTTGTCTGCAACGCAAGTATTCAGTCCTACCCTATCCGGGTGATACTTGTCTTAACAGAAAAAAATACAAATACACAATGTATTTCCGAGCTGTGATCGCGGCCTTATGCTATAGTCATGAGAACACCTGCGCGAAAGACATTGCCTACTAAGCTAATTTTTTTTTAGTTAGCTGAGTGGCAGTGTTCCCTAGCGTTTGGCTTTTTGTGGCAAGGCGCTGTGCCATTGAGTACGGGTTCGATACTGCTTTGGTCCATATTTTTTGTTGTTGATTATTTGTCAATTTTTCCGAGTGCTGTAAACATACCTCTTCCTCTGAATTGATTCGCTAAGAAAAGTGGAGGCTGGCTCTGTACGCAGGCAATGGGTGGAGTTATTGCAGAAGTCAAAAACAGTCACCTTTGTGACTTGGACACAAAGACTTTGTCTTTGGACATGCGGGAGTACGGGGACATAAAAGAGCGGACAAGTTGGCTAGCTGTGCTGTCATTGGAGATGATCAACCAATGGTTCGGGCGGGTATCATCAATGCCCTCTGAGATGTGGGAAGGGCACATGACTTCGATAACCATGGGTCCACTTAACTCCATCGGATGAAATAGATGTGAGTTAAGATTGGCACAGCCAAAAATGAAAAACTTAGTGGGCGTGTAAGAAGACTTATCAACCACACAGAACTGGAGTCGTCAGTCGCTGGACACTTCGGGACTTGCTGAGGTGGGGATCTGAGCACATATGGACATGTTCGGAGTGATGATGACCCGGAAATAACTCAATAATTGTTTCTGCGACTGATGAGTTTGTCCTCGCACTCACTGCACATTGGGCAATTCCATAAATACCTAAGTCCCTCCTCAGTATATGCCTCAGAGTAGAGTCCTACTCTGATTGAGTCCTGATCGCAGAGAGAGAGAGAGACTCTTACTCTAGTTGTCAGGGCATTGTCATCACCATTAACAACGTGATCATGAAGTTCTTGTAGTCTCAGTCTGATAAACCTTGCCAAGATTGTAAACAATAGTCACTGGACTTCGGTCCTCATTGTCCCAATCACATATTCGCCCATTGAATCTACGACAACCTTGACTAGACTGCAAGAACACCAGGTCAAAAACAAGGTACTGATAAACAACAGCGCAAGAACGGTGGCCAAAGAAGACTGGTAAACTCAACAAAACTAGAACTATACACGCAACCAGTAGTGGGGTGTGTTATGTACATTACAAGGTATGCTGATAGCTTTACAAAAAGGAACACAATAAATCATTCAGGTTTCGGTCTACGGCCTTCTTCGGAAGACGGGGACAACGACAACAAACGGTGAGACACAAATATCTATAGCTACATGTGGGATGATGAAGTTGGGGAGAGGTGGGACAACGACAACAAACGGTGAGACACAAATATCTATAGCTACATGTGGATGATGAAGTTGGGGAGAGATGGGACAACGACAACAAACGGTGAGACACAAATATCTATAGCTACATGTGGGATGATGAAGTTGGGAGAGGTGGGACAACGACAACAAACGGTGAGACACAAATATCTATAGCTACATGTGGGATGATGAAGTTGGGGAGAGATGGGACAACGACAACAAACGGTGAGACATAGATATCTATAGCTACATGTGGGATGATGAAGTTGGGGAGAGGTGGGACAACGACAACAAACGGTGAGGCACAGATATCTATAGCTACATGTGGGATGATGAAGTTAGGGAGAGGTGGGACAACGACAACAAACGGTGAGACACAAATATCTATAGCTACATGTGGGATGATGAAGTTGGGGAGAGATGGGACAACGACAACAAACGGTGAGACACAAATATCTATAGCTACATGTGGGATGATGAAGTTGGGGAGAGATGGGACAACGACAACAAACGGTGAGACACAAATATCTATAGCTACATGTGGGATGATGAAGTTAGGAGAGATGGGACAACGACAACAAACGGTGAGACACAAATATCTATAGCTACATGTGGGATGATGAAGTGGGAGAGATGGACAACGACAACAAACGGTGAGGCACAGATATCTATAGCTACATGTGGGATGATGAAGTTGGGGAGAGATGGGACAACGACAACAAACGGTGAGACACAGATATCTATAGCTACATGTGGGATGATGAAGTTGGGGAGAGATGGGACAACGACAACAAACGGTGAGGCACAGATATCTATAGCTACATGTGGGATGATGAAGTTAGGGAGAGATGGGACAACGACAACAAACGGTGAGACACAGATATCTATAGCTACATGTGGGATGATGAAGTTGGGAGAGGTGGGACAACGACAACAAACGGTGAGGCACAGATATCTATAGCTACATGTCGGATGATGAAGTTAGGGAGAGGTGGACAACGACAACAAACGGTGAGGCACAGATATCTATAGCTACATGTCGGATGATGAAGTTAGGGAGAGATGGGACAACGACAACAAACGGTGAGACACAGATATCTATAGCTACATGTGGGATGATGAAGTTGGGAGAGATGTGACAACGACAACAAACGGTGAGACACAAATATCTATAGCTACATGTGGGATGATGAAGTTGGGGAGAGGTGGGACAACGACAACAAACGGTGAGACACAGATATCTATAGCTACATGTGGGATGATGAAGTTAGGGAGAGGTGGACAACGACAACAAACGGTGAGACACAGATATCTATAGCTACATGTGGGATGATGAAGTTAGGGAGAGTGGGACAACGACAACAAACGGTGAGCACAGATATCTATAGCTACATGTGGGATGATGAAGTTGGGGAGAGGTGGGACAACGACAACAAACAGTGAGGCACAGATATCTATAGCTACATGTCGGATGATGAAGTTGGGAGAGGTGGGACAACGACAACAAACAGTGAGGCACAGATATCTATAGCTACATGTGGGATGATGAAGTTGGGGAGAGGTGGGACAACGACAACAAACAGTGAGGCACAGATATCTATAGCTACATGTGGGATGATGAAGTTGGGGAGAGGTGGGACAACGACAACAAACGGTGAGACACAAATATCTATAGCTACATGTGGATGATGAAGTTGGGGAGAGATGGGACAACGACAACAAACGGTGAGACACAGATATCTATAGCTACATGTCGGATGATGAGTTAGGGAGAGATGGGACAACGACAACAAACGGTGAGACACAGATATCTATAGCTACATGTGGGATGATGAAGTTAGGGAGAGGTGGGACACGACAACAAACGGTGAGGCACAGATATCTATAGCTACATGTGGGATGATGAAGTTAGGGAGAGGTGGGACAACGACAACAAACAGTGAGGCACAGATATCTATAGCTACATGTGGGATGATGAAGTTAGGGAGAGGTGGGACAACGACAACAAACAGTGAGGCACAGATATCTATAGCTACATGTCGGATGATGAAGTTGGGGAGAGGTGGGACAACGACAACAAACGGTGAGGCACAGATATCTATAGCTACATGTGGATGATGAAGTTAGGGAGAGGTGGGACAACGACAACAAACGGTGAGACACAAATATCTATAGCTACATGTGGGATGATGAAGTTAGGGAGAGGTGGGACAACGACAACAAACGGTGAGACACAGATATCTATAGCTACATGTGGGATGATGAAGTTAGGGAGAGGTGGGACAACGACAACAAACGGTGAGACACAAATATCTATAGCTACATGTGGGATGATGAAGTTAGGGAGAGATGAGACAACGACAACAAACGGTGAGGCACAGATATCTATAGCTACATGTCGGATGATGAAGTTAGGGAGAGGTGGACAACGACAACAAACAGTGAGGCACAGATATCTATAGCTACATGTGGGATGATGAAGTTAGGGAGAGGTGGACAGAGGGATGAGAAAGAGATGTGTCACATGTTAGAGGACAGGTGAAGTGTAGAGATATACAATTGTAAGTATAGAGAAATGATGTAGAACCCCCGCAGCACTGCAATTAGTTGCCTGTTCCCTAGAACTATACACATTTAGGGATATGTAACACTGATTTATATCGAGATATGATGTTTGGTGAAGATGATCTGTTGATTAGCTAAACTTAACAAAGCAACCGTCTATTTGACTAATTAGGTAACTAAAACTAACCACATAGGGCCTGATAATAGGTTTTCTGTAACGAGAAATAAATCGATTTGTCGCTGTAGGTCACGCAAGAGCAACACAACTTTTGTTGTGATTCATCATCACCATCTTTGAGTGCCGTCTCCGCATCGAAGCTTGGCTACCATGGAGCGCCGTTCCGCTCTGTCTCTTTTGTTTGATGGTGCAGGTTGTCATGGGCTGACTTGTCCATCTTTGATGTGACTCGGCTTTGGTGATGAAATAGTCCAACTAGAATGGTAATCGCGACCACATAGAGAACATACGTGGTTGGATGTTAGGGCAGACGGTGATGCTTTTGTGCAATTATTATCATATTTTTATTGGTCAATCGGTGAAACATTTATTTTGCTAGTTTATTCCAAAGCTACTTGCAATGACGATTCGTTCCTCCCAAACAATGTCAATTTTCAGCATATTCTACATTTTAATGAACAGTTTTTCTCATCAGCGTTGCCTATCATCTCAGACCCTTGTCAAATTTTCCCATCGCTAGATTCTCCAGATCGTCATTAACATAATTTTTTGTCACCATTTTAAAATATATATATATTCCAGTTATTTCTGGTTACTTCTATTATATATATATAGCAATAAACGAAACAGCGCCATATATTTTAGAGCAGTGATTTCTGCAATATGTGCCACTTTGGCACGCAAGGTTTCTGTTTTTGAGATTGTGGTTTTGCCCTATGTGCCGTCTTCGGCTCGAAAGGCCGATAGATAGAATAAACGAAAAACCACAAACGTAATCACAATATTACCATAAGTCACATCAGGGGAGGGAATTCTTTAACACTGCCACAAATATAACAAATTAAAATTGAGTATATTAAACTAAATGCAACAATTAATCTGTAATTTAAATAATTAATTTGTTGCTACAGTTTTATGTCAAGATACAATTTATATGTTGATCTATGTCCATTTTAACCTGAACGATCATAGAACAGTCAGCATCAGCAACAATTGTTCTATCTTGTTCAATATAAACTTCAAACAACATTTAATTGCAGTATATGTACCTTTCGACCCAACATATCTGACTCCAGCAAATAATTTTTGATTACTAGATTTGTCTTGAGAGTTGGTGGCATTGTGGGTAGTGCATGCGCCAGCCCAAAGGTAGAGACTCAAATGTTAGTTGAGGCAAACATTATTTCCAACCTAAAAAAGGCTCTTGAGATCCACCCAGCCACTTCAAATAATCTTGATCCTTCCAGCGTCGCCATCTATCTCCATTTTTGGCGAGATGTTCGATCTAATCTAACGAGTCTGTGCATGTCAAATTTGCCGCTCTTATAAGTGTTCTTTTTAGTGTCTCTCTAGGTCTTCCTCATTTTCTGCATCCTGATGTTTCCCATAGAAGAGCCTGTTTTGGAATGTTCTTGTTGTCTCTTCTCAACACATGTACATCTACTATTCCTAATGGTGGATGAGATCGTTGATTGCATGACCACATCTCTTATCTCTATATTAACTTGAATTTATACCATTGTACACAGAGTATTTTTATCAGGCATTTGTCTTCAAAAGTGTTTAGTTTTCTCTCAATCTCTTTGTTGTTTTCCAGCTTTCACGTGCGTAGGTAAGGGTTGATAATACATTTGAGTTGAATATTCTAAGTTTAGTTTTCTTGCTTATTATTTTGATTTCTATATTTTGTACATGTTTTTTAATTCACTATCCTGCTTCTGATCTCTTCCTTTGTTTCATCTTCTTGAGCTATATTGCTACCAAGATAAACATAGTGGTCTACTCTTTCCAATGTCTGACAATTTAGATATGTATTGCCCGTTAGGCTATTATTTTTTTTTAAAATCTCTGTTGATTTCAAATCCTATTATTTCTGCCAAAGATGCTAGGGTCATCATCATCATCATCATCAAGTACCGGGCCTGCTGGCGTAGGTGATCATGTCTCTCCACAACATTCGATCTCGGCAGCTATTTATCATTTCTGTTGTTGACTTTCTGCCAAGCCATTCTCTTAAGCTGTCTGTTATTTTTTCTTTTTGCTTCCCTCTATCTCTTCGTCCCTCAATTTTTCCAGTTATTACAATATATTCCAGTTGTTCTCTTCTCATTACATGGCCAAAAATGATGATTGTTTCTTCCTAATATTGGAAATTAGCTCTCTTTTTGCTTTGACCTCTCTCAGAACATCTTCATTACTCTTCTTAGCTGTCCATGGTACTCTCAACATTCTTGCACATACACACGTAACAATCAATAAAAGCTTTCAGGACTGCATTTTTATACGCTTCTCCCCCACATAAAGTAAATCAACAAACGATTGGGCTTGCTCCTTCTCTATGGCTAATTATCATTTTCAACATTGAAGATTCCTATAGGGCACAGGTCATTACAAACCTACCACTTGTTTCATTTTTACAAACACATTGGTAAGTGACAACCATCTGAACTTCCATGGGAACACCAATCATGGTTACCCCACCCTGGTATCCTGTTGGTGACAAAGGTTACTCTCATTAATGAATTAATTTTAAATTACATATTTTTTTTAACTGACACACTTGGTAAATTAGAGAAAAATGTGGTGCCTCTTTGTCTACCAGATCTTGGGTTTGAGAGGGTTAAATAATGTACTAGAGAGTTGAGTTAGGAGAGTTAACAATAAAACTTTGTACAGGTGAATGACCAGGAGATGGTAAGTTTTCAGTCATAGTGAACACTGGTGGACATCTCGAGGATCGTGGGCAAGTCACGATCAAGTGATATGGTCAACAAGCCAATCTAGGCTGGATTTAGTTAGTTCTCGCAGAGAATATATGTTACGGTTAAAGCAGGAATGCACTGATGATGAGACAGATAATGACATCGAGAGAATGGCTGACACCTAGACAGCAAAGATTAGATAGTTCTAAGCAGAAAGATCAGCCATCAGTTTAGAAAAGTGAAGTTAAATTAGATAAAGATGATTAGAAGATTGGGTCCACCTTGGGTAGTTTTAAAGAACATAAGGTTCTGATAGTGGTAGACTATCAGGTGTAACTGGAAGGCAGTTGTAGATTTCACACCGGAGTGTGCGAATATGGTGTGTTTTGATTACATGTTTTTGTAGAATATTTTGAATATGGGGTTATATGCATTGAAACTTGTTGGAGTACTGGACAGTGGAGCCAGTCTCTAAAAATGTTACATGGTGTTGTCACTTGTCTTACTGTCCATGGACGTGCATTGCTGTCTACATATGTCTAAGTCTATACAGTTGTCAAAGAGAGATGTTCTGTCTGGAAATATCTGGCTTATATCATAGCAAACAGACCCCCAGAGAACAATGTGTGTATACAAGGTCATGCATCACTCACAAGTCCCATGAACACCTTAATAACACCCTTGAATAATACAAAGAACGAGGCTAGGCGTCGATATTTGCTACTTGTAGCCAGGGTTCCCCATTACCAATTCCAGCTACCGACTGCCATCTTCAAAGGAGCCCTGGCCATGAGATATTTACAACAATAAGATCATCAGTCTTTGTGTCTTTATTAAGTTTATCACTTTCAAACGATACATCCAACATTTTCATAAAACAAACAATATGGAGATAATCAGTGGCATAAACAAAACCTGCAGACAACAAACTCATTGTGCAAACTGGACATCATAAACACTTGTAAGATGATCTTGACCAGTCTTGTGACAGGACCTCAGCCTAAATTCATGATTTGACCAGTCTTGTGACAGGACCTTAGCATAATTTCATAATCTTGACCAGTCTTGTGACAAGACCGCAGAATAATTTCATAAATCTTGACCAGTCTTGTGACAAGACTGTAGCATAATTTCATAATCTTGACAAGTCTTGTGACAAGACCGTAGCATAATTTCATAATCTTGACAAGTCTTGTGACAAGACCGTAGCATAATTTAATAATCTTGACCAGTCTTGTGACAAGACCGTAGCATAATTTCATAAATCTTGACCAGTCTTGTGACAGTGTAGACGTGACAGCTTTTCAAGCTGTCAAATAACTGTACAGTCCTGGATGTCCGTGAAGTCTGATCGACGCTCAGCCCCCTTTTGTGATCGATGTGGTAGTAATTGCTTGAAACTTTGCGTTGCTTCGTTGCCGCTACTGTCGTCTTCCCTTGGGCCTGGCGAGGTGATCCATACCAATCATTGTTCCTCGCTAGACACTTACAAAATACAGATTGCCTCTATGAAGCAGTCAAGGAACACCCTGTTAATAACACACTGGAGGTTTATTGAAGGATCTTCAACCTTACAAAACAATGTACATTATTACAACAACAGCAATGTTTGTTAATGGCATTACTCACAGTCATTGGTAACTATGATGATATGCATACCCCTTAGGCCACCTTACACTTTGTTGACCTCCCGTTAGAGCCGATTCCACTCAGCCAGACTATCTTGACGACAATACGCAGGAATCTTCCCGCCTGCTATCTGTCCCTGATCTATGAAGAGGAAATCTCCCACTGTTGTCTGTCTGTGCCTATACTAGCACATATGTTTTTGAGCCATATTCGGTGAGATATGTCTCGCTGACTTTCACTTGAATCATTTGTTGCTTGAATTCACAATCTCCTCTAATATTATACTCAGTATTGAGTAGCAATTCAGCAAGAGCTGTCTCGCTCCCTGTCACGAATATTATTCGTTACTACTGTACAGCTGTCATTTAACTAACTTCGATGCTACATTGTATATTTAGAAGATCATACTTCTCACATCTACCTCTATTGCTCCTTCCCCCTGTTTCACAGTCCGTCTCCCTCTGATGCTCTGTTGCTAACCGTCTCCCCCTGACGCTCTTCAAGTTTAATCTGGTGCACCGTTTTACGGCTTTCTCTCTTATTCTCTGTTGCTCGCTGCGCAACTATATTCTAGTCTGATTTATGCAACTATCCGGTCCACTGTCCTAACACACGTACTACTCTTTAATCCCTGCTACCTCCCTGCTTTAACAGGACCTTAGCATAATTTCATAATCTTGACCAGTCTTGTGACAAGACCGTAGCATAATTTCATAAATCTTGACCAGTCTTGTGACAAGACCGTAGCATAATTTCATAAATCTTGACCAGTCTTGTGACAAGACTGTAGCATAATTTCAGTTTCTTTCACAACATACGAGGTTTGTCAGGTAGGCCTATGTTATTAGTTATATTTTCAGGAACTCTCATTGCAATATGGTATCTGTATGAGAAGCTGATGATCTTATAGGAACGCATCACTCCCACAGTTGAAAGGTGATTAATCATTACATGTTTATTATAATCTCATAAAGTACAGCACTGCAGGTTGTATTAACACTTGATTGTGCCACTGTTGCAACATTTATGAATTCAAAATACAGATTCTTGGAATTCAACAATTTGCAGTTAAAAACATCCCCCCCCCCCCCCTTATATCTTCCTAATTATTACTTCTGGTGACACCTGAGTGTTTGATTTATTTTCTTTGATGTTGGTTTTTTTCTTTTCAGACACAATGTGCGCTTCATAAAAATTACGAAGGTATCGTAAGAACACAATTGTTTTTTTTTTATAAATCTCGCCAAGTTTCAAGAAATTAGTTTCTTTTCTTATGACAGGGGAAATCTAGGGCTGTTGCGAGACATTAAACAAACCTTTGTAACACTGGATAGGCTGCAAACGATGCTAAGAGGAAGTCAAACATACGTCTCGAATGACAGACTGATGGCTGACGGGTGAACAGACAACATTATACCATCAGTAGTCACTGCGACATGGGGTCGATTTTTTAACCATATATCAAACGTAACCCTGGAAATGACTATCACACCCGATTCCTGTGTCTCTACTAATGTAAACACACAGCTGTGTAGCAAAAGTTAAAAGAAAATACTATTTTTGGAACTCCAAATGCAACATTTAAAGTTTGTAAATTTAACAAAAGTGTTGTGAAAACATGGCTGGTGGGTAGATGTCGTAATCTAGAGTGATAACATTTATTTTTTTCTTTTTGAAAAAAAAAGGACTCCTTAGGTTATATTGATTGAACAAATGTTCAGTATTTGCAGACAACCCCACTAGTCCCATCATTTGTACTAAAACTGTATGAAACTTGTGAGAACATGAGAAATCCCATCTCTGTGGCCTCTAATCGTCCTTTCATTTGTTTGTCTACTGTCCATGATTCACTTCTATAGGTCAGAATTGGCTCTATATAGCACCATTGAACTCTCTTTCTCACTTCTATTGACATAGACTTGTAGAAGACGTTTGTCATTTCCTGAAAGAACTAATACATTTTTTTATTAGTGCTTATCAATCAGTTTTCTCAATTGTCCTGAGTACTTTGTTTTTTGCCAAAAGATAGTATTATTGGTCTGTCTTTGAAGATGTAGCCGTTAACCAGTTTCAAAGCATTGCTTGCTGTCTGTTCATCTGTGAAAGATGGCAGGGAAAATTAGGATATACATGTATCAGCATTTATCATATCTGTTTATATGCAAACAAATGTACAAATTGAAAATAAAAATCATCGACTGTTTGCCAAAGAAAAGCTACAAGAAAAACATTGATAGGAATAACAATAAAGAAATAATACACTTTGTCCAGGTAAAGTAATTAGAAATCATAATGAGGTCCTCCCTCATGTAGGTTTGTGATAAGAATTGATACACCATAACATAATGTATAATTATTTCTACTCTTCTCTACTTCTTCTTCACTTACTATCATACCTTTTAGAATGAGCTCAAACAGTGATGACCTGCGATCACCATAGCAGGGTTGGTCATTCATCAGCTGGTCAAGACCTCACCTTGACTTCCTGGTTGTCTCCGTGGAAACAGCCTGGCCAACAAAGGCAAGGATCACTGTGTTCCTAATATTGGTATGGTTTACTGACATATTAATACCTAGTATTGCAGTACCTCTAGGCAGGGCAAGTTCCTACTTCTTCCTTCCTTATTTTCCTTTCAGTGTCGATGGAAAACATAGTTTATGGTCTTTTGTTCCTCTGTTGGTCTCTCCTGCTGTTTTATTTCCTAAAAATTCTTCAGCTATCCCAGGAATTTAAGTAAGCCATTGCAGCTCACCACATGCCATTTCAGGACTAAGATCTCATGCTCCTATAAACACATGGCACTAACTATCATCATTCCCATCATACATTTTCAAGATACAATGATTTAGCTCTTGTCCTTCAACACCCTCAACCAATGCCATCTCATATTATAGTAAGTGTACTGGATGTTGTCATGTCATCCTATTGGACTTTCTAAAAGCTGTGCTTTCCTCTCCTTATATAAGTCTTGTATGGTACATAATCACATGCATTCTCTCCAAGCTAAAAATGATGATAGTTATCATTTCTATACATAATTCAAGATTGGTTGGATGTCATATTTCTTTTATATTTCTAATTAATACTTTTGTTTTTTCTGGTTACTCCATCTGCTTACCGTAAACATTTCTTTTGTGTAGAAATTAATTTTCACTTCTGCCTTTATGTAGAGTAACCATATCTGGTAGTTAACAGGCAGTTTTACTTGTCGTTAAAAGCAAATATTGAAGTTTTCATTTACTAACATCGTTACAGCTTTTTTCCCCCATTTCTGAACCACTACCCCAGGTTTTCTATGGGGCATATTAATAGAGACTGCTTGCCCAGTGAAGATTCCATGAAGTATTCAGATCAGTTTTTCTATTTGAACCCCACAGATAAAACAATCCACCATGATTTGAACATCTAGTCAACTTGAGGTTTGTGATGATGATGATATGATAATCATGTGAAATAGACAACCATCCAGCAAACCTTGAGATTTGTCATGGGAATGATATACCCAAAACATAATATAAACAACCACCAACCAAAATCAGATGAAAAAATGTGAAGGGCACCTGTCATATGGAGAGGATGTTAGTGGTGACATTTTTTATTGGCCACTGGCACATTTACTGATCGTCTGGTCAGTATTAGCCAGGCCACTCCACTTTCCTTGATAAAATTTCTGGTACCTATTTTCAAAGGCAGTGAGAACCCAAAGGCCATGCTGGCCTGAATGAACTTGCCACCTAACCTGAACCAACTTAGTTGGCAGCAAGTGAATCTGATGTTTTGAAGCAAAAAATGAATGATCATAAACCTATTGTAACCTGTAGCAGAACATTTGAGATTACATCTTCTTCTTAGCTTTCACCCGTTAAGTGCTTCTAGTTTATAGCAAAGCCATGATATCGGCACATTTAGCATGGGTTGATTCAAAAAAATTTTTCCCTGGCCGCAGCCATTTTTGATCTACCGTTTTTTTACTTTTAAATGCTAAAAGTTCATTAACACTGTGTGCAAGTGCACACAGGATCTCCTGTTTTTGTTGCTGTTATCCAAGAGGCTAGACATGGGATCTCACTACCCAGAGAGAGCTAGACATGGGATCTCACTAACCAGACAGGGCTAGACATGGAATCTCACTACCCAGAGAGGGCTAGACATGGGATCTCACTAGCCAGAGAGGGCTAGACATGGGATCTCACTAACCAGAGAGAGTTAGACATGGGATCTCACTAACCAGGAGACGAGAGTAAAACCACTAAGAAAACATGGCTTCAAAGTGAAAAATGGGCACCTTCTATAACTCTTTCAGTACGGAAGGTTTTTATCAATTTAGTAGAGATTTCATAGACAAGATCGTTCATGATTTTGAATATTAATATATATGTTTATATTATCTAACACTTAACATATATATATATATATATGAACTTTTAGATAATGAAACAAGGAATTACATTAAATCAAAACGAAGATGATACAAGACATAAAAAGAATATGGTTTGATTATAGTTTACACTAATCAAATTGAGAGTGACACACTGTGCGGCGAAACGTATGGAAAGAGTTAATGAGCTTTGAACCCAGTGCCTCCCTGATCAGAAACCAATGTCTTACCTCAAGATTAAACAGTCCCATGTAACAGATTCAATTCAAACTAAGAAACAAAATGTTTTAAATGTTAACACAGTTGCTAGTTTCAGCGAGACATGATCACACATACCTGGAAATGTCAGAAAGGCTTGGCCTTTCATTCTTCCTGTTAATAACTTGAAGACAATTTTAGGTTTCCCCTCTGATTGGAACGATCCAAATAATGTCACGAGATCCTCCTCCGTTGTATTTATGGGTAAATTTTTTACATACACTACCTGTGTATTGCAGAGTAAACAAAATTGTTTACAACAATAATTTCTTGCAAGAATAATTCAATTAAAAATACAAATAATACAATCTTAATTCAAATGTTGTGCTACCAATGCTATACCTGGACCATAGATGTAAGAATAATAACCTCTACTGAGATGAAATGTGTTAAACAAATGATAGGAAACAGTTTGAGAGATAAGATCAGAAATGAAGAACTGAGAAAAAAGTTAGGAATAATTCCTGCCATAGAGTACATAAAGAAACAACAGATAAGACAATTTGGCCACGTGATAAGACAGAAAGACCAAATATACAACACAACGAGCCTTCAATAAACATTGCGAGAACACCAGACCCAAGGGCTGACCACAAAAAAGATGGAATGAAGGAATATTAGAAACACTAGGAAAGGCTATAGAAGAGGAAAAGACCACAAATTATATCTCCTCTCGACAGTCAAATAATGAAGGAAACAAGGAGTTAATATAATCATAATCCATAAATCTTTATGATTAAGCAAAATATTAAATTACTTTATGTGAACAAATTATTATTATAAATTTGGAGGAAATAGTGTATAATTTTGATATTCAACTTGCTTAGTATGTTACTTGAAGTGACACAAAGAGGTGGAGTAGGGTCTGGATGGTTCATTGATCCTAGTGCAAACCATCAGCTATGATTCGCTGGCAATTTCAGCCCTGCTGTTATCAGGCACCTTTAAAAAAGTCAAGAGCCCCGTCACGTGCTGTATAGGGAATATGTGTTAGTAACCATAATTTTTATAGACCTTCAGCACATGATTTTTGGAGTAATATGGTCGGTATTATGCCCGTGCCGCTTTACTTTCCCAGAAAGTCTGGTACCCATTTAAGGCTGGGTGAACCCAGAAGCCGTTGATCAGGACTGAACTCGACCTATTGTCCTTTGTAGTCCAGTTCACTAACCACTGAGCTATCACGGCTCCCAACTCAGGCACCTTGACCTCCCTTTAATAAAAACAAAATATATAAACAGTCTTTAGTTTGTCATAAACCAACTTACTTTATTTGGCTCCCCTTCTGTGTAGTTCTGAAATTTGTCCATTGCTCGAATTTCTTCCACACTAAGTCTGTTTCTTGTTATCTCATCTTCACATACAAATTGTACAGGTGTACTGATTGTTTTCACATTCTTTGTTGATTGTACAGATGTACAAGATTTAGTTTCTTGAGGTTCTCTTTGTGAAGACACTCCAGCTGGCATCAGGTCATTGCAGCTTACATCTGGTGCAAAAAGATTCTGGGAACATGATGATTTAACTAATGTTTCACTTTTGTCAGTTGTAACCTCAGCTGTGCTTAATATGGGTACAGATTGTTGAGGAAGGAAGCTTCCAGAAGACTTGGCATTGCTTTTTAAATTATTACAGGGCAACAAAGTGAGCTCACCACTTTCATGATTACTTGAAGAATCAAAAACATCATCTTTGCTAACACATGGGGCATCAACATCATTGCCAAACGCTGCATAATACATCCGTTTTTGTTCCATTTTTCTTCTCTTTCTTCTCTCTCTCCTTGGCTCCCGAACTTTTTTCCCATCAATATCAAATAGCATTTCATGGATGTGATTGACAGGGTCATCTGGGTGAGTTGATTGAAACTTTTTCTGAGTTGTGATGACGTTTCCAAGTGATGCTTCTCTTCCATGCCTCTGATCCTGGGACTTCATTAGCTCCAGAGCTTGTCTACTTAACTCTAAAGCTCCTTTGAGAGTATCTGGCACCTTTAATGCTTCTTTCTTTTCACAAATCTTTCTCTCAATCTCCTTCAGTTTCTGAAGTTTACTCTGAGGGTCTATTCCATAGCCTCCTTTTGAGATAGGAACCTGCATTAGAAAGAAAGAGAGTAAAATATATATGTACGTTAGCTGAGAAACAGTGGCATTAATCCTAGATTACGATACTGTGGTAGAAATCAAAACACAAATTCTTCCAAATTTGATATTTTGTTGTGTTCAAACATTTCCCCTATCTGAGTTGTGGTTCCTGATTACCACTGCTGGTTACTCCCGAGTGTTGGATTTGTTTCCATTGTTGTTGAATTTTTTATTGTTTCAATTTCATGAGATATGATCGCATATAATGTGAAAAAAATAAGCCAATTTTCAATAAATTGATAGATTTTCCTTTTTTTAATTCTTTTTTTTGCTGTGACCAGGGAAATTTCCTTGGTCATTGGCTGACATGAAAGAACATTTTGTGAATTGGGAAATGCAGCAAATTATGCTATGAGGTAGCCAAACATTCTTATGGCATATAGATCGATAGACATTGTAAAACGTCCCACCTGTGAGGTCAAATTCAGGTAATAAATCAACATGAGACAGAAAATGTGAGTTCCCTGCATCTCTCCTAGTGTAAAAACACAGCTATGTGTCAAAAAATTCAAAGAAAACACTATTTTTAGAGCTCCTATTGTTGCAATTAAGTGGTAGTAACTTTTACTAAGGTATCATAAACACGTGAGCCATAGATAGGTATTGTAATTAAGGGTTAAATTTGAAAATATCCTAATAATAAATAACACTTAAATTAATATACAGTTAATTAGTGCAAATTGAGTGTAAAGCATGTAAAAGTATAAAAGGTAATTATACCATATCTTTCATTTCTTCTGTCAATTTGAGTGTAATCTCCTCATCATCCAGACCACAGTGTCGCAAAAAATCAATTCTGCTATCGAGGTCATTCACTGCTCTGAACTGTTCATAGTCATGAACTCCAGCAAGTTTCTCAACTCCTGGATCATGGGATGTGGCCAAGGAAAATAACCGATGTTGAGAGAACTGTCTGTGGAGCAGACACAAATCAGGTACAATGAACAGAAGTTGCATGACTCTCTTAAGACATTTCAACATTTTTATTTCAAAACATAATGCAATGTACAGCAAAGTAATGATTCAGCATGAGAATAAGAGATAATTTAAAATTATAGTCACAGATGATTGGGGGGGGGGGGGGGGGGGGAGAGAGACATTTTAAGATAGAATTAGAATTAATTTACTTCCAGTTGGTTTACTGGCTCATAGCCTGTTTTGACACTCTCCAACAGAGAGGTTTAAACTCTTCATTAATCCCTGGTCTCCTATCCTTCTCTTTCCTGTGTCCTAACCCTATTCCTCCCAGCATTATCTTCATTACCTCTCTTGCTTCTTTTCTCCCTTGCAACCCCTATCTTTCTCTCTTTTCCTTTTTTTCAGCGTACCCAATGGGACACTTCCTTTAATTTTTCACTGTTTGGTTCCTTTTGGTCCAATTTTATCCTCCTGCCTTATTGACTATTAATCTTATAACCAACCTCTACATAAATTCAGGCCACCATCTCTTTCTGCTGTTTTAAGACCTGTGTTGTTTTCTGACTTGGATATATTTGTTTCATTTATTTTTAATACTTGATGAAGTCTTTTACAGAAACATCTAAGCTTGTCTTGTCTTTCTTTTAGTCTAGCTACTCCGTGTCATTTTATGTTTATTTTACATACTTTAGAGAGAATGATAAGCTAAAGAATTTTAATTACTTTAAGTAAGAGAAAACATTTTTAGTGTTTCAGAAAACAAAATATGTAGAAGATTGTTTGCTTACTGTGAGAGTGTGACATCTGTTGGATTTGATTGTTGAGAAGGGTTTGCAGGTGTTTTTCAACTTCCGTGGCAGAAGTGTCATCTCCATTTTTATTTCTTTGCTTCCTGTCGTAAGCTGCAGATGGAGGCATATGAACAACATCTCTGCTGCCGTACCTCCTGGGGTTGCCACTAAATTTATAAGAGAAAAAGACATAATTTTTGTGCAGCAAATTTTTATCAAAACAAATAACATAGAGATTTATCAACTGAGCAGTGCTTTCCACTCATGTAGAAAGTTAGCTACAAGTACTAGTGTCACTCACTAATGATTTATATGTTCAGATTTCTTCAAGCTCTAGACAGTAAGGCAAATGTTCTCTCCATGCTCTGATAGGTATAAAGAGAATATGGTGTTCATCATCATCAAGTACCATGCCTTGCTGGCATAGGTGATCATGTCTCTCCACAACTTTTGATCTCAACAGTTTTTTTTTTTTTCGTTTGTCAGCTTTTTACCTCTGATAAAGTCCCTAGAGACTAGAAACTGAATTTTGCGTGTTAATCCATTTTATCTGGCAGCCGTATGCACAGGGGTCCCTCGCCGCACAGGCAGATAACTCCGCCTTTGGAGGTACTCATATTTTTTCCATCCATGAGTAATTGATGTTTCAAGCCGGGTCTCGCTGCTGGGACCAGGGTGGTTGCCACAGAGAGAAATCATAAATAAAAATCCCAACTGGTGCAGCCAGGATTTGAACCCGCAACCACTCTGTCTCGAGGTCGGCGTCTTGACTTGAGACCAACCAGTCCCCCGATCTTGACACTTATTTATCATTTCTGTTCTTGACCTTCTGCCATGCAACTCTCACAATATGACTAGATGATCATCTAACATGTAGATATAGATAATTGTGCTTCATCGTTTGTTGTCGTTGTCCCTGTTTTCTGAAGAAGGCTACAGGCCGAAACGTCAGTATTGTGTTGTGTTCCCTCTTTGTAAAGCTGTCACCATACCTTTGAGTGTCTAACACTCCCCATCACTGGCTCCTTGCTACCAGATTTACCGCAGCATTGCAATTATTTGCCTGTTCCCTGGATGTAATTAACACCTTCACTTTGTTGGCAATTTTAACTCTCAGTTTAGCAGAAAATTATCATATTTGCATACTTGTGTTCACCCGATGACTAAAGTAGTACACCTATTCATCATAAGTCCTTAAAAGGAAATTAAGTGAGCATGTCCGCGTTATGTTGTGGTATAGCAGTGATATTTGCGCCATTCTGCCCAACACATCCAACTTCAACACTACATTTTTTAGCACCGGGTTGTCTTCCCTCTTTGATACCTACTTGCTTGGCCAGACTAGACAGATTAGTCTGTTACTACAGTCACCATGGAGAGGTGGAGCAGGGTCTTTTGATTCTGGCTCACCTATCCTGGCACAAGTCATCAGCTATGGGTAGCTGACAACTTCCAGCTCAGTTGCTGTGAGGTGCGCCTTTGACTCCAATTCTCATCCTGACTTCAGCCCTCTTCTCACAGACATATCAATATATACAACAGCATCACTTTCATCAGCAAGAGAGTTAACCAACTAGTCAATCTGGACAACTTTTTCCCTACTATGTCTGATTTTTTGGGGACCTTCACAGAAATAATGACAATTCATATTTTCAGTCTAAGTCAAATCTTTAATTCTTTCAAATATACCATTTCAAACACATCACCACTATTAGGAGTTGCTAGTTAAAATGTGGAGAGCCCTGCCAAGTTGTTAGTGATTTACTCACTGATAGACTCCATAGCCTAATTCAAATAACATTTAAACTACTTAAACTTTTAAAGAAAACACACTAACTCACTGGTAACCTACTGCTAGTCGTAGTCAGGTAGTTAAGTAAGTAGATGCTAACTTTTTATTTTAGTAAGTAGCATAAATGATTTTGTAGTAACTACAATCTCATTGTAGTTTTGTGTTTGAATGTGTTAATAATTAATACCGTAACCATTACTTACATCATTACTATTACTACACTTATAATTGACTTATTAGAGTTATTTAACTTATTAGAAACTTAAACTATATAATAAAACCTAAAACAACTTACCAAGGTACAGCGCCTTCTACTTTGTTGTTATATTTCTTACGACCGCTAGTGTGCATTTCAGCGCTGACAGAGTTGTATATAAATAGTAAGTATAATTTACAAGAAATTGTTATTTAGCAAGTATGTGATTTCAGGGCATTGACTCATTGACGATGATTCCGATACGTGTGACAGTACTGAGTACAGTGTACAGTGTACAGACTAGACTGATGGTCGGGTCGGACATTGACATCATCACATTGACATCGTTCGTTCTCGTTGAATATTTAGAAAATTCTGTTCTACTAGAAATAAACTTACAACACGTTCGGTTACATCAGCAGAAACTAAGACTGCTGTGACAAACTTACTTGACAAAGAAAGAAATATAAATATGGTGAACAACTTATATGATACTAATCATTCAACAACGGAGCTACTGTTGCCACTGCTGGCTCAATTGTTGTAACTTATAAACGTACCTCCCATAAATAAGAGGCCAAGCATCATCTGTCTTCCTGTTCATCTTCAACATTTTCGTATAATTAATAATAATATGTTTGTCCTATTTTTGAAATAACCAGAAAATCATTTTTTTTTTTCCTTTTTGCAAGTTTAAGATATTTGTGTAGTATTTAATGTTTTTTCACTATTTTTTTTTCAGTCTTGCTATGTTAATATGTTATCGCTCTAAGTGTGCTAATAACGTTAGTAGAAAAGTAAAGAGCCCCCGTCACACCAAGTGGCGTATGGGGATGAATATGGTGTTAGTGACCATAAATTTTACAGACCTCAGGCACATGGTTTTTGGGGTAATGTGGTCGGTATTACGCCCGTGCCGCTTTACTTTCCCAGAAAAAATCCGGTACCCATTAATGGCTGGGTGAACCCAGAAGCCGTCGGTTGGGATCGAACCCTACCTCTTGTCTTTTGTAGTCCAGTTCACTAACCACTGAGCTATCGCGGCTCCATGTGCTATTAACGTGTCTGTGTTTTAATGGAGACAATTAATTTTTTAGACATTTTTTTTTTCTAAGGATTATTTGTAATTTGTAATTTTTTTTCACAGTGCTGTAAATATACCTCTTCCTCTGAATTGATTCTATGTTTTAATGTCAGTTTAATGGTGTCAAACACACTGACATGTACATATAACTCAATGTCGGCAGGATACAGTGAGTCTCTTATTGTGACTCTAGCAGGATGATGGTTTTTATCTATTTAAGTCTGTATGATTCTGATCTAACATTCTGTTATTTTAAGTACGACCTTCTAGATAGACCCTTCAATCTACAAATAACTTTTAGTTAGTTATATTTATACAAATGTCTGCTTCTAAAAGATTGGTTATTGGTTATGGAAGGCCTCGATATCACTGCAAACGAATTAAAATCCATAATTGCTCAACCGCCCGTGCCAGTGGAGTCATCCGAATTACTAACTCATCTCCCAAACAAAGAAAGGTAACTATAGTCCCCATCGTAGCAGTCTCAGCACACGCCACAAGACATAAAGCGAAACCGCGCAGAAAGTGAACACAGCCAACTGTTCCCTGTCATACGATATCATCATTCATCGAAAGCAATTGGAATATCGAAACATGATCAAAACAGATGAGACACACAGCTCACGGTGTGCACAGAGCACATACTCAGTAGCTCCTGCAACAAGCCGGACTTGGAATATGAGGAAACTGCAACAAGGAACACTTTTCAGACATAGCCTTCAATGGTTACTGCCGCCTGTCCACCATATACCGGAATTTCACGTCCTCCCGAAAATGATGATTGTCATATTGAGAACTGCTTCTAAAAGAGAAAAGAACAAACGAAATGTTTCATTTAAAATATGTTATGTATTAAGTGATATGGTAAGAGAAAGTTTGGGCACAATAATAACATCAGATGGAAGATGCAACACAGAAATAAAAAGCAGAATAGCTCAGGCCAAATAGCATTTCAGAAAATGAAAAATATCTTATGCAACAAATCTATGTCAATAGAAATAAGAAAGAGAGTTCATCGGTGCTATATAGAACCAATTCTGACCTATGGAAGCGAATCATGGACAATAGAGAAGCAAATGAAAAGACCATTAGAGGCCACAGAGATGGGATTTCTCAGAAGAATGTTGAAAGTTCCATGGACAGCTAAAAAGACCATGAGAAAGTTCTCAAAGAGGCCAACACAAAAAGGGAGCTCTTAAGAAACATCAGAAAGAAACAATCAACATTTTTTGGGCACATCATGAGAAGGGGAAAGTTGGAATACTTGGTTACAACTGGCAAAATAAAAGGAAAGAGAGATCGCGGACGACAAAGAGAGAAAATACTGGATAGCTTGGTGTCATGGCATGGAAAACAGTCAACAACAGAACTCATACGATGCACTGTGGATAGATGATTGTGGAAGGACATGATCGCCTACGCCAACCGGTACGACACATGATGATGATGATGATGAGAGAAAGTTAAACAAAGACGGGGCGCTATATGTGATGAAAAGTAAGCGCTTGTCGTTAGTGACGCCTGCTGCTGCTACACATTATGTTCACTAATCTTAAATGTCTGAAGTCAAAGGGCAAGTTTTATTTTTGGTTGGAACCTGCAAATAATTACAGTACCAGTACGGCAGTAAAGCTGATAGGTAGGGAACAAGTGCTGGAATGTAGTATACACGTTTACAAAGTATGGAGACAGCTTTACAAGAAAAGATACTACAGATCGTTGACGTTTCGGCCAACATGGACCAATACAATTAAGTTCCTCTTCTTGAAGTTCACCTGTTGAGTGGGGGCGTTGTATTGCTAGTTTACGGCATAGCTGCGCCTTTCGGCCCGACACATCCGTCGTCAGCTTGGATTGGTAGATTTGCTGAACAATTTGTGGATCGAGCAGCGGCAACTTTTGGCCTGCTATTTTCGGCTTTAACTGGCAATAGTTGCTTAACGTGCGGGAGTGCGCACTGGGCTCTTTTTTTTTCCGATCTCACTTCCCTGAGAGGGCTAGACATCCTATCTCACTACCATGAGAGGGCTAGACATCCGATCTCACTGACCTGAGAGGGCTAGACATCCGATCTCACTGCCCTGAGAGGGCTAGACATCCGATCTCACTGACCTGAGAGGGCTAGACATCCGATCTCACTACCTGAGAGGGCTAGACATCCGATCTCACTACCTGAGAGGGCTAGACATCCTATCTCACTACCTGAGAGGGCTAGACATCCTATCTCACTACCTGAGACCGGGAAAAGTAAAAACAATTTTTAAAAAAAAAAATTGCCACCGCCTGTGGTGGGAATCGAAGCCGAGATTTTCCTGTCCAGAGGTCGCAGTCTAACCTCTAGACCACCCAGTCCCTCTAAGCTTAGTTTAATACAGTGCGCTCCACTCGTCCACATAACACAGTGCGCTCCACTCGTCCACATAACACAGTGCACTCCAATCGTCCACATAACACAGTGCACTCCACTCGTCAACATAACACAGTGCACTCCACTCGTCAACATAACACGGTGCACTCCACTCTTCCGCATAACACAGTGCATTCCTCTCGTCAACATAAAACAGTGAATTCCACACGTCCACATAAAAACAGGGCACTCCAATCGTCCACATAACACAGTGCACTCCAATCGTCCACATAACACAGTGCACTCCACTCGTCAACATAACACAGTGCACTCCACTCGTCAACATAACACGGTGCACTCCACTCTTCCGCATAACACAGTGCATTCCTCTCGTCAACATAAAACAGTGCGCTCCACTCGTCCACATAACACAGTGCACTCCAATCGTCCACATAACACAGTGCACTCCACTCGTCAACATAACACAGTGCACTCCACTCGTCAACATAACACGGTGCACTCCACTCTTCCGCATAACACAGTGCATTCCTCTCGTCCACATAAAACATTGCACTACACTCGTCCACATGGCACCATTTATTTATACTTTCATTGTCTTTGTATTGATATCTCTCTCTCTCTCTCTCTCTCTCTCTCTCTCTCTCTCTGAGATCAAGACTCAATCAGAGTAGGATTCCAGACTCTCTCATGCAGTCAGCTGTCTGTTAGTAGTAGTAGTAGTAGTAGTAGTAGTATAGTAGTAGTAGTAGTAGTAGTAGTGAAGTAGTATTATAGTAGCAGTAGTAATAGTATAGTAGTAGTAGTATAGTAGTAGTAGTAGTATAATAGTAGTAGTAGTAGTAGTAGTAGTAGTAGTTGAAGTAATAGTAGTATAGTCGTAGTAGTATAGTTGTTGTAGTAGCATAGTTGTTGTTGTAGTATAAGTATAGCAGTAGTAGTAATAGTAGTATTAGTAGAGTATAGTAGTATAGTAGTAGTAGTAGTATTAGTAGCAGTAGCAGTAGGTGTAGTAGCAGTAGTAGTATAGTTGTAGTAGTAGTAGTATAGTTGTAATAGTAGTAGTAGTAGTAGTAGTAGTAGTAGTAGTAGCAGCAGCAGCAGTAGTAGTAATAGTAGTAGTAGTAGCAGTAGTAGTAGTTGTAGTAGTAGTAGTAGTAGTAGATCCGTCAGCTGTAGTAGACTATGGATTTTGCAGCGCCCGTAGGAAATGTTTTTTGTTCTTTTCTTTCACCGTTTATTCTCTTTTTCTTTGAACCTGTCTGCTTCTTGTTTCAACTGGAGCTTTAGTGTGTGTTGCCAATGATTACAGCCCGAAGTTGTATCTTCCAAAGTTGCAAGATCCTCTCCAGGGCGCGAGGTTGGGCAGAAGAAAAACAGATTATGTGCCAGCAACAAAGAGCAACCTTAAGAAGTGAAAATTAACTGAGAACGTTTCAACAAATAAAACAAGGTGTTAAGCAAAAGATTGATTTATTATGTGTAATGTGATTACACTAAGATCCATAAAGGACACGCCTGAAATATCAGCCGATTGGTGTGATAATATAAACAACTCGAGATAAGCTGATGATACAATCGTAATCTCAATGTCTGAAAATGAGTGACAGAAATGATCTCCATTGTAGTTGTAAAAAAGTAAAGTGCCCCCGTCACGCCAAGTGGTGTATAGGGAATATGGTGTTAGTGACCATAATTGTGACCATTGTTTAGTGACCATAAATAAGACCAACATTATGAGAATTAATACAGTTGGCAATAACCAAATAAAAGTAGGGGAAATACCTCTATTAGACGTACAATCTTACATATATTTGGGCAGTAATATAGATAAAGAGGGAGGAACAGAAAATGAGACCAAAATAAGGATATCAAAAGCAAGAGAAGCTTTCATTGCGTTGGGAAACTCATGGAAATCCAAAGAAATTAGGTTAAATACAAAAATAAAAATTTTCAACTCAAATGTTAAGTCGGTCCTATTATATGGCTGTGAAACATGAAGAACAACAAAATTAACAATCACGAAGATACAAACTTTCATTAATGGATGCTTACGCAGAATAAAAGGATGGAAATGGCAGGACAAAATCACTAAAGTAGAATTATGAAAATGTACCAGTCAAATACCAGTTAAAGAGATACAGCGAAGACGATGGCGCTGGATAGGACACACACTACGGAAGCCAACTGAGAGTATTACACAACAGGCCCTTTTTTGGAATCCCCAGGGGAAAAGACAAAGAGGAAGACCAAGGAATTCTTTGAGAAGACAGATAGAAGGAGAGATGAAGATGATGGGGAAGACAAGGAATGATCTTAAAAGAATGGTAAAAAACAGAACGACTTGGAAAGTGTTTGTTGAAGACCTATGCTCCACTGGGAGCTGAAAGTGTTTGTTGAAGACCTATGCTCCACTGGGAGCTGAAAGTGTTTGTTGAAGACCTATGCTCCACTGGGAGCTGAAAGTGTTTGTTGAAGACCTATGCTCCACTGGGAGCTGAAAGTGTTTGTTGAAGACCTATGCTCCACTGGGAGCTGAAAGTGTTTGTTGAAGACCTATGCTCCACTGGGAGCTGAAAGTGTTTGCTGAAGACCTATGCTCCACTGGGAGCTAAAAAGGTAGAAGAAGAAGACCATAAATTGTACAGACCTTCAGCTCATGATTTTTGGGCTAATGTGGTCGGTATTACGCCCGTGACGATTTACTTTCCCAGAAAAAAATCCGGTACCCAATAAAGGCTGGTCATTGTAGTGGTGCAATGTTAAAACAGGGGCTTTAGGATCAGCAGGAAAAAAAAAAGACAGAAGTAATGGTTGCAACAAAGAAATGGACATCTCCTAAATGCACATTTAAAGTAAATGGGGAAATATTACAACAGAACAATGAACATAAATAATACCCATGAATTATATTATCTTTTGATTGCAGGTGTACAACAGATATGAGGTACAGAATAATTCAAGCAAATGTTAACATTTCATATAATCTTTCTTTCTTTCTTTTTCTTTTTTCTTTCTTTCTTCTTTCTTTCTTTCTTTCTTTCTTTCTTTCTTTCTTTCTTTCTTGTGTTCATCCGATGACTACAACAGAAGTAAGTAGTCCTAATCATCATCCGCCCTTACAAAGACGCAAGGTGGTCGTAAATGCGTTGTGTTGTGGTTTGCAGCTAGGGTGTGATATTTTAGCTTTTCGGCCCAACAAATGCCACATCAGCACGGCATTTTGAGTACCGGGTTGCTTTACTTCTTCGATCAATACTCACTATAAGCACCTCTGGGAGGTGGAGCAGGGTCTTGATCGGCTCTGTTGATTGTCGATCCTGGCGCATGCACTCAGCTGTGGGTCGCTGACCGCATTCACCTCAATTTCTGCATGGATGTCCTCGCCACCATTACGAAGCATGAGACAGATATTGTGCAATCTATTTTTGTCAATTTAAATAAGAAAACATGTTCTTCGGGTTTTTTTGTTGTCTGTCTGTCTGTCTGTCTATTGACATTACGAGCCGTCGCCGGCCCATAGCGCGTAGACAAAGATACTCCTTCTCTTATCTGAATTTTTTGTTCTAGCAGTTTTTAATTCTTTTAAAGATATTTTATTAAATCTCACATTTGTCTCTGTTCAGTGCAAGCAACTCTATCTCATTGAGAGAGCCGACACCTACTTCTCTTGCCTCTCTCATCAATGTTCTTCTCAGTGTCTCTCTGGGTATATATATATATATATTTTACAGCAGGACGTTGAGAATACATAGGAGAGCTAAACAGAGTAAAGAGATGAAGACGTTCTAAAAGAGATCAAGACGTTCTAAAAGAGATGAAGATGTTTTAAATGAGATGAAGACATTCTACAAGAGATGAAGCCGTTATAAAAGAGATGAAGACGTCATCAAAGAGATGAAGTCGTTCGCAAAGAGATGAAGACGTTCTAAAAGAGATGAAGACATTCTAAAAGAGATGAAGACGTTCTCAAAGAGATGAAGACGTTCTCAAAGAGATGAAGACGTTCTCAAAGAGATGAAGACATTCTAAAAGATATGAAGACATTCTAAAAGAGATACAGACATTCTAAAAGAGACGAAGACGTTCTAAAAGATATGAAGACATTCTAAAAGAGATAAAGACATTCTAAAAGAGACGAAGACGTTCTAAAAGATATGAAGACATTCTAAAAGAGATGAAGACATTCTAAAAGAGATGAAGACGTTTTGAAAAGGATGAAGACGTTCTGAAAGAGATGAAGATGTTCTAAAAGAGATAAAAGCGAAAAGAGAGCTTATTTCTAGAATCCGAAACAAACAATCATCATTTTTGGGAGCCATTTGTTGACCAGTGAACAGCTAAAAAATGTTGAGAAAGCTGGAAAATGTGATAGCTGGAAAATGTTGTGATAGCTGGAAAATGTTGTGATAGCTGGAAAAAGTGATAGCTGGAAAATGTTGTGATAGCTGGAAAATGTGGTGATAGCTGGAAACGTGTTAGCTGGAAAATGTTGTGATAGCTGGAAAATGTTGTGATAGTTGGAAAATGTTGTGATAATTGGAAAACGTGATAGCTGGAAAATGTTGTGATAGTTGGAAAATGTCGAGGGAAGAAAATATATATATATATATATATATATATATATATATATATATATATATATATATATATATATATATATATAGAGAGAGAGAGAGAGAGAGAGAGAGAGAGACGGTGTCCGAGAGAATATATAGAGGAACATTTATAGAGAACGGTTTGGTAGGAAGTCAGAATCAGAAATGACGAGCTATTGAAGAGACAGTTGTGGAGAGACATGCTCACACACGCCTGCAAGCATGGTACTTATTGATTATGATGATGGTGGTGATTATGATGATTATTATTATGATTATGATGATAATGATGATGATTATGGTGATTATTATGATGGTGATGTTGCTTATAACGATTATAATTATGTTGATGATGTTATGATGATGGTGATGATGATCAACCAATAGAAGATGTACCCAATGGGACAGACAAAGCGATGAGCCTGGATAATTCCTATTTTCAGAAGAATCTAGAAATAATCAATGACCATTAGGTAGCCTCCATGGGGACGACGACAGAGGAGAAGATCGAATAAAACCTGACGTCTTCCAAACAGTGGAAACAAATATATGAGCCAGATCTGGGGTAGAATTCGAAGAGACGACCGCTGACGTCATCCGGTGGAGGCACTTTGTTGTTGTCCTACAAAGCGGACCGGCCACTGATCGCTTTTATCGTCTGTCATCAATGAAATACAAATCACTTGTCTTATTTATTCGTTGTTTCCTTTTTGCATATGGTTTTCCATCTTTAATGCTGCACTCATATTTATTGCATGTTATCTATTCCCTCTATCTATTGCATGTTATCTATTCCCTCTATCTATTGCATGTTATCTATTCCCTCTATCTATTGCATGTTATCTATTCCCTCTATCTATTACATGTTATCTATTCCATCTATCTATTGTCCTTCCGAGCCAATGACGGCACATGGGGCAGACTATTAAAGACGATATTTGTTATCAAGTGTCAGACCTTGCACAGGACCCGCATTGTATCTCGCCCCACAACCCTGTTCTTGGTGAACCATCTCTGAATGGGAGCTGATGCCTTCAGCTTTTGCTTCTCGAACCAGTGTTTTTTTTTTAGTGTTTCTTTAGGTACGCAACTTTTTTTCTTTTACCCTCTGGTTCCCATCTGAGGGCCTGCTTTGAGATTCTATTGTTGTCCCTTCTCATCACATGGCCAACATATGACCACCTTCTTGTTTTCCCTTCTCATTACATGGCCAACATATGACCACCTTCTTGTTGTCCCTTCTCATCACATGACCAACATATGACCACCTTTTTCTCGACGGTGTAGGTGATGACAGTGACCGGTACATTTATCTTGTTAACGTCACAAGACTACGCCAACGCATGGATACTAAGTGATTTGATGAGCATGATAAGAAAAGTAGAGTCGGACTCTGTAAGCAGGCACAGGGTAGAGTCATTGCAGAAGTTAAAGGGTCACCCTAGTCTGTGTCCCTGGACATGCGGGAGTACGGGGAAGTGAAAGAGAGGACAGGTTGGCTAGCTGTGATGTCGCTAAAGACGGTCAACCAATGGATAGAACGGGCGTCATCAATGCCTTTCGGGATGCTGGAATGGCACAGGACTTCGACAACCATGCGTCCACGTCACTCCTTAGGATGAAAGAGATGGGAGTTAAGATGGGCACAGCCAGAAATGAGAAACTTAGTGGACGTGTAAGAAGACTTATCAACCAACACAGAACTGGCGTCGTCAGTGGCTGGACGTGACTTACTGAGGAGAGGATCTGAGCACCTGCGGACATGTTAAGGGTGCAATAACGATGACCTCCAAATAATTCAATAACTTATTTGATGGTATACGATGCATTTTCGTGAGGAATACGTGTTATTATGACATACAAAGCAGAATAGCTCGGGCCAAAATAGCATTTCAGAAAATGAAAAATATCTTATGCAACAAATCAATGTCAATAGAAGTGAGAAAGAGAGTTCATCGGTGCTATTGAGTTATTTAGTTATTTGCGGGTCATCATCATTGCACTCCGAACATGTCCATAGGTGCTCAGATCCCCTCCTCAGCAATTCCCTCAGTGTCCAGCGACTGACGACTCCAGTTCTATGTTGGTTGATAAGTCTTCTTACACGGCCACCAAGTTTCTCATTTCTGGCCGTGCCCATCTTAACTCCCATTTCCATCATCTGAAGAAGTGACGTTGATCTGTGTTTGTCGAAGTCCTGTGCTCTTCCAACATCTCGAAGGGCATTGATGATGTCCGCCCGATCCATCGGTTGCCCGTCCTCAACGACAGCGCAGCTAGCCAACCTGTCCGCTCTCTCATTTCCCCGTACTCCCGCATGTCCAGGGACATAGACAAAGGTGAAATTGGTTCATCGGTGCTATATAGAACCAATTCTGACCTATGGAAGCGAATCATGGACAGTAGACAAACAAATGAAAAGACGATTAGAGGCCACAGAGATGGGATTTCTCAGAAGAATGTTGAAAGTTAAAAAGACAGCTAAAAAGAACAGGTGTGGAAATTCTCAAAGAGGGAGCTCTTAAAAAAAAACATCATAAAGAAGCAATCAACATTTTTCGCGCATATCATGAGAAGAGGAAAGTTAGAATACTTGGTTATAACTGGCAAAATAAAAGGAAAGAGAGATCGCGTACGACAAAGAGAGAAAATACTAGATGGCTTGGTGTCATGGCATGGAAAACAGTCAACAACAGAACTGATAAGATGCACTGTAGATAGAAGATTGTGGAAGGACATGATAGCCTACGCCAATCGGTATGGCACATGATGAATGAATGAATACGTGTTATACAAACTGTCTTATCAATAATTTAGTATCTCGTCTAGATTTGCATACTAAAAATGACTTTCATTTTTGCTGTTACATCAAACACCGTCTTCACATTTATTCTCATCCATTTTATCTGTCACAAGACAATGAGTTGGGAGCCACGATAGCTCAGTGGTTAGTGAACTGGACTACAAAGGACAAGAGGTAGGGTTCGATCCCAACCGACGGCTTCCAGGTTCACCCAGCCTTTAATGGGTACCGGACTTTTTTGTGGGAAAGTAAAACGGCACGGGCGTAGTACCGACCACATTACCCCAAAAATCATGTGCCGAAGGTCTGTAAAATGTATGGTCATTAACACCATATTCCCTATAGCCACTTGGCGGGACCGGACGTACTTTACTTTTACTTTTTAAGACAATGAGTTCAAATTCTTATTTTCCCAAACATTGCCACAAACATCGCATATTCTGAAGCAGAATAAACCCAGATAGGAGGTGGGAAAATCATTTCGCAATTCATTAATACAAGAATAATACCCGCGCAAAAGAAAAAGGAGAGAAAAACTAACAAATAAATAAAAGCAAGGCCCTTTTATTTTAGAACATGATTAGTAAAGAGTGTGAATGACTGACTATAAACATTAAATTATGAAAGACAAAAGCCATAAGCGGCTATGAGGCTATGTTTGAAAAGTGTTCTTTGTTACATTTTCCACACATTCCAAGTCCAGCTTGCAGCAGGAGCTACTGAGTTTAGTGCTTTGTGCTCACCGTGTTTTTCAACCGGATCGTGTTTCGATATTCTGATTGCTTACGAAGAATGATGATATCGTATGACGAAGGACAGTTCGGCTGCGTTCACTTTCGATGCAGCTTCGCCTTATGTCTCTTAATGTGTTCTGTAGTTGCTATGGTAGGGACTGCAGGTGCCTTTCTTTGTTTGGATCTTTCAATGAGATGAGATGTTAATTCGAATGACTCCACTAGCACGGGCGGTTGAGCAATTATGGATTTTAACTCGTTTGCAGTGATACCGAGGCCTTCAATTAACTACAACTGTTACCACTGACACCCCCCCCCCCCCACTGGTAACCACTGACACAATCAGACACTTATTCCAGGCTGAGAACCGCTGTCAATCAACTACGACGGCAGAGTGCCAGGCTCACAAAGCTGGAACCACGTATGCAAGTGCACGCCAAAATGCTGTAGAGTCTCCTACAGACGAAGGGAAATGTTTCTCTAAAGTTTCCTTATTTATGATTGCATAGAAATGACACCTGTCTTTACCTTTTCACTATTTCGTCCAGCTTCTTTCAAACAAATCAGTTACATGTTTTCCATAAAGCTAACCTTAATTTGATCGAATAAAAGCGCCCAAAAAATAATTCAGACAGAAACAAGGGCCGATAAAAACCCCAACTAAATTGCACTTAGTGACCGTCACGTAGTTCACTCCCCTTCGTTCAGGTCTTTCATTGACAACTCGGAGCTAAGTGTTTTTAGCGCAGATCATGAACAGCGTTGGCGAATGGAATAATTATTTTAATAACCAGAGGCTTTGAATAATAGACATCTATAGTTTAACTAAGGCCTGCGGTCTGAGATGGAAATCCCATAATCACCCAAAACTTGAGACGTCTTCAGCTATGAGAGGTTTACACGGCTGGCGTTATTATACCCAAAACCGCCCCTGCTCGCAAAGCTGAAAACGTCGAAGATATCGGGCGATTCCTTTCAGACCACGGACCTTATTAATACTTTAGATGGCCGCTGAATATGTCCAATATATAATAAGATATTGAATATGTCCAATATATAATAAGATATTGAATATGTCCAATGTTTCTCTCAGTCACTAGTTGACACATTTTTTGTTACATTTTAACAGGATGTGATTTTAAGGCTGGTGTGTACAACTAGCGAGCTACCGACACTGTCAGTGTTGATATAGTTGTCATTTGTTGGCAGCGACTTCACAGATTTGTGTTAACCGGCAGTGCTGTGATATCAATTCTAACATAGAACAAGCGGACGTAATGGCCTATATTCGAATACACAGTGCAGGTGTTCTTTATCTTTGTTGATTGAATTGGTTGGTTCGTTGAGTCACTATCAAAGGAAGCAAGCTCTTGTATGTATATTCATGATATGTGTCTCTTGTTCGTGTACATTTCACTCTGCCTGTTACAGCCGTTCCTGTAGATATGTCTCTGTTTCTCGTTGTTTGTGTAAATCAGAGGTGGGCAACTTATGGCCTACAGATCGGAATCGGCCCGCCAAGCTATTTTGACCGCCAAAATAAAAACAAATAAGAAAAAAAGTGGTATTTTGACAGCCTTACGTGGTAATGGACAAAACAAAAGTCGACGTTTTGGTCAAGTAGGCCTTCAGCTGGCACAACAAACAACAACAAAAATATATATAAGGATATGTAAACAAATCTAACTACATGGCGATAATATGCTAGATACTCAAGAAATGAAATAAAAAAAAGGGGTCACTTCCCTGTGTTCCAGGCCGAAACGTCGACTTTTGTTTTGTCCATTAACACGTAAAGCTGTCACTATACCACTTTTTTTTCTTCTGTTTAATTTAGTATTGCTATTATCATCGGCTTTACAGCAGCTTCGCATCTTTAAGCATCTTGATGCCTTGACTTCTATTTTGACCACCCTTCCGCATGATTTGGAAATTACTATACACTTCATTCCTCGAAATAAAAACAAATAATGAATAAAAAGTAACACAAAACAAGACATTGATTAACTGAGGCACATTTAGAAAACATACAACGCGTTGCTGTTAGTCAAATACCACCAAACATGAACAACCTTGTTTGTGAAGGCACAACCTTCTCATTAAACCCGCAAGCTTTCTATTTATAATTTATTGTTGAATTCCCCAGCTCCGCTTTTCTGTCTTACCCCTCTCCTTTTCATTCCACTCTATTTTCTGTCTTCCACTCACCATTTCCAATAAGATTTTTACATTACAATCGCTTGTGAATGCAAATTAAGTAGTTATATCATGACTTTCATTATGTGATGGTATCTGACCCTCGGCGTCTTCATAGTTTTCAGATCTAACCTTCAGAAAATAAAAGGTTGCCCATCCCTGGCGTATGTGTATCTCTGCCTATCACAGCCGTTAGTATATTCGTCTATCCACGCCTTCCAGATTGTGGTTTCATGCCTCAAGACTGTTTTCTTTTGGAGCCAGTGGTGGGGTGTGTTAGACACTCCAAGGTATGGTGACAGCTTTACAAGGAAGGAACACAACACAATACTGACGTTTCGGCCTGTGGCCTTCTTCAGAATACTGGGACAACGACAACAAACGGTGAAGCACAATTATCTATAACTACATGTTAGTTGATCAAGTGGAGGAAGAACGGAGTGGAAATGATTCTGACTAAAACACAGATATGGATGACGTTAAACAAACATAAAGTAGCAGCGATATTAATCGAGTAGGGAACAGGCAAATAATTGCAATGCTGCGGTAAAGCTGGTAGCAAGGAGACAGTGGTGGGGTGTGTTAGAACTAACATGTAGTTATAGATAATTGTACTTCACCGTTTGCTGTTGTTGTCCTTGTATTCTGAAGAAGGCCACAGGCCGAAACGTCAGTATTGTGTTGTGTTCCTTCCTTGTAAAGCTGGCACCATACCTTTGAGTGTTTAACACACCCTACCACTGGCTCCTTGCTATCAGCTTTATCGCAGCATTGCAATTAGTTGCTTGTTCCCTACTGTCTTCTTTTCCTTGACATAACAAAAGCTGAAATATTTTCATTTTTTTTTTTGCAACAATCAGATACACTCTGGTGCGCGTTGCCGTGCGGCTAAAAGTTTCCTGGGCTGAAAATCCGACGTACGGTGTTCGAAACCAGCTGTAAGGAACGGATTTTATTCTATCGGGGGTGAAAAAAAATCCTGAGTCTCACGCGTCGTGGCGACTGCTTTGACCAAGCGGCCTTTATCCCTCTGGTTCTATTGTGTGCCCCCCCCCCCTCCTCCCGACATACACCAGCAATGGTGTGTCGTCAAGATAGTCTTTATTTAAATTTTTATTTTAGTTGCTCTCTACAATACAATCTTCATCCCAACGTTGTGCTACCAATGCCAGTCCTGGACCCTAGATGCAAGAACAATAAGAAAAATAACCTCTACAGAGATGAAATGTGTTAGACGAAGGACATGAAGCAGCCTGAGAGATAAGATCAGAAATTAAGAACTGAGAAGAAAAAGCTAGGAATAAAACCTGCCATTGAGTACATAAAGAAACAACAAATAAAATGGTTTGGCCACGTGGTAAGGCAGAAAGGTCAAAACACAAAACAACGAGCCTTCAATAAACGTTTCGTCAACACTAGGGTCGACCACTGGTTTGATGGAATATTAGAATCACCCTCGACGCTGAAAGGTAAATGAAGAAGGAAAGAAGAAGAATCAGGCTTGGTATTGCGCTTTTTACAGGTTGGACAAATCCAACAGAACCTGGGAAATCAATAAAGACATCGCAGCTAGTCGTATCACTTTCCTGAGTCTATGAGCTGACGCTGTCATCGTCTTCGTTGTAATAGATCAAAATCATCATCAACATCAGCATCATCATCAACATCAGCATCAACATCAGCATCATCATCAACATCAGCATCATCATCAGCATCATCTACATCAACATGGACATCATCATCAACAATTTGTTTGAAACATCAACATCAGCATCAACAGCAGCATTACCAACATCCTCAGCAGCATTAACACCAACATCAGCATCAACATCAGCATCAACAACAGCCCCAGTATCAACATCAGCACCAGCATCAACATCAGCACCAGCAACAACATCAGCACCAGCAACAACATCAGCACCAGCAACAACATCAGCACCAGCATCAACATCAGCACCAGCATCAACAACACCACCAACAACAACATCAGCACCAGCATCAACATCAGCACCAGCAACAACATCAGCACCAGCAACAACATCAGCACCAGCATCAACAACAGCACCAGTAACAACATCAGCACCAGCAAAAAAATCAGCACCAGCATCAACATCAGCACCAGCATCAACATCAGCATCAGCATCAATAACAGCACCAACAACAACATCAGCACCAGCATCAACAACAGCCCCAGCATCAACATCAGCACCAGCTTCAACATCAGCACCAGCAACAACATCAGCACCAGCACCAACAACAGCACCAGCATCAACAACAGCACCAGCATCAACAACAGCACCAGCATCAACAACAGCACCAGCATCAACAACAGCACCAGCATCAACAACAGCACCAGCAACAACAACAGCACCAGCATCAACAACAGCACCAGCATCAACAACAGCACCAGCAACAACAACAGCACCAGCATCAACAACAGCACCAGCATCAACAACAACACCAGCACCAACATCAGAACCAGCATCAACAACAGCACCAGCATCAACAACAGCACCGGCATCAACAACAGCACCGGCATCAACATCAGCACCAGCATCAACCACAGCACCAGCATCAACAACAGCACCAGCATCAACATCAGCACCAGCATCAGCAACAGCTCTAGCATCAACAACAGCACCAGCATCAACAACAGCACCAGCATCAACAACAGCACCAGCATCAACAACAGCATCAGAATCAACATCAGCATTAACATCTCTCTTCAATGTCCATGATGTAAGTTATTTTGTACAATCGGTGGCTGGGTGGTCTAGAGGTAGGGCATAGGTCTTGGGATAGGAAGGTCCCGGGTTCAAATCCCATTACAGGCGATGATCATTTTCCCAAACTGAAATCTATGGTTTCCTCGTGGCTTTACCCTCCCATATTCTCTGAATAATCAGATCCCTTGTCTAGTACTCTCTAGATAATGGGATCCTATGTCTAGCCCTCTCTGGATAATGAGATCTGATGTCTAGTCCACTCCAGATAATGAGATTTGATGTCTAGTCCACTCTAGATAATGAGATTTGATGTCTAGTCCACTCCAGATAATGAGATTTGATGTCTAGTCCAGTCTAGATAATGAGATCCGATGTCTAGTCCACTCCAGACAAATGAGATTTGATGTCTAGTCCACTCTAGATAATGAGATCCGATGTCTAGTCCTCTCTAGATAATGAGATTTGATGTCTAGTCCACTCTAGATAATGAGATCCGATGTCTAGTCCTCTCTAGATAATGAGATGCGATGTCTAGTCCTCTCTAGATAATGAGATTTGATGTCTAGTCCACTCTAGATAATGAGATCCGATGTCTAGTCCTCTCTAGATAATGAGATCCGATGTCTAGTCCACTCTAGATAATGAGATTCGATGTCTAGTCCTCTCTAGATAATGAGACCCGATGTCTAGTCCAGTCTAGATAATGAGATCTGATGTCTAGTCCTCACTAGATAATGAGATCCGATGTTCCAATGTTTAGCCATATCTAGATAACGAGATCCGATGTATAGCGCTCTCTGGAAAATGAGATCCAATGTCTAGCTCTCTCTGGAAAATGAGATCCAATGTCTAGCTCACTCTGGAAAATGAGATCCAATGTCTAGCTCTCTCTGGAAAATGAGATCCAATGCCTAGCTTTCTCTGGAAAATGAGATCCAATGTCTAGCTCTCTCTGGAAAATGAGATCCAATGTCTATCTCTCTCTGGAAAATGAGATCCAATGTCTAGCCCTGACGGCAAACAACAGGATGTGCACTCACGCACATTAAAGTACATTGGTATTTCACAGTCGAAAAGAGTAGACCAAAGATGGCCGCTGACCAAACAAAGGAATTATCAAGGCAAGTCTAGCCATGCCGAAGACGGATGTGCCGGACCTAAAGGTGCAGATATCGAGACTTTGTCGGACACAGACAACACAACGAATCCACGCCCACTCAATGGATAACCTCCAATAAGAAGTGTTGTACAGTTTCTCACGAACTGCTGTTCGTCTTTATTACGGTATGTCCTCTGACATATTTTCACTTGACCCACATTCTTTTACATTGTATTCTAAACCCTTGCTTCATTCGTAATAAATGCAAGCTATACAAGGCCGTTTCGATAAAAACTGGTACCTGCTCTCATATCCTGTAACGTAACGCTTCAAGTCACACTTCCCACAAGAAGTTTATCTGATCCCTCATTGATCCCGAGACTTTTCAAGAAACGTTTTCCGTTTTTCTTCCCTGTCTAGAAGGTACATCTACAATTAATTTATATCTTCTTCTTTCCTTCCGCATTTGACATTCAGCGTCGAGGGAGATATAATTTGCGGTCTTTTGCTCTTCTGTTCGCCTCTGCTACTGTTATGTTTCCTAGTGTTTCTAATATTTCATCAATCCATCGTTTTCGTGGTCGGCCCTTGGGTCTGGTGTTCTCACAACGCTCATCGAAGGCTCGTTGTGTTGTGTTTTGATCTTTCTGCCTTATAACGTAGCCAAACCATTTTATCTGTTGTTTCTTTATGTACATATGGCGGGAATTATTCCTAGCTTCTTTCTCAGTTCTTCATTTCTGATCTTATCTCTCAGCCTATACCCTGCCATTCGCTGAAAACATTTCTAATTACATTCACTAATCTAGAACAACTTCTACACATTTCTAATTACATTCACTAATCTAGAACAACTTCTACACATTTCTAATTACATTCACTAATCTAGAACAACTTCTACACATTTCTAATTACATTCACTAATCTAGAACAACTTCTACACATTTCTAATTACATTCACTAATCTAGAACAACTTCTACACATTTCTAATTACATTCACTAATCTAGAACAACTTCTACACATTTCTAATTACATTCACTAATCTAGAACAACTTCTACACATTTCTAATTACATTCACTAATCTATAACAACTTCTACACATTTCTAATTACATTCCCTAATCTATAACAACTTCTACACATTTCTAATTACATTCACTAATCTAGAACAACTTCTACACATTTCTAATTACATTCACTAATCTATAACAACTTCTACACATTTCTAATTACATTCACTAATCTATAACAACTTCTACACATTTCTAATTACATTCACTAATCTATAACAACTTCTACACATTTCTAATTACATTCACTAATCTAGAACAACTTCTACACATTTCTAATTACATTCACTAATCTAGAACAACTTCTACACATTTCTAATTACATTCACTAATCTAGAACAACTTCTACACATTTCTAATTACATTCACTAATCTAGAACAACTTCTACACATTTCTAATTACATTCACTAATCTAGAATAACTTCTACACATTTCTGATTACATTCACTAATCTAGAACAACTTCTACACATTTCTGATTACATTCACTAATCTAGAACAACTTCTACACATTTCTGATTACATTCACTAATCTAGAACAACTTCTACACATTTCTAATTACATTCACTAATCTAGAACAACTTCTACACATTTCTAATTACATTCACTAATCTAGAACAACTTCTACACATTTCTGATTACATTCACTAATCTAGAACAACTTCTACACATTTCTAATTACATTCACTAATCTAGAACAGCTTCTACACATTTCTGATTACATTCACTAATCTAGAACAACTTCTACACATTTCTAATTACATTCACTAATCTAGAACAACTTCTACACATTTCTGAGATATTTATTTCGCATCCTTGTCTAGTGTTTTATCTTTAATTAAATTCATCTCACGGATGTTTCTGTACATCTCAAAGTGGCATTTTAATTACCATCCTAGGAATTTTGATGCATATATCAAAGTAGATGGCCAAGTCTGTTGCATTCTCACAAAAGCAATACTTTATGAATGAAAGCTGTTCCTGTTTAACAAACCATATCCTCCATCCTTCCTATCATTCACCCCATGACTACTAAAGGAATTGATCTCATCGTCATCGTCCGTCCTTAGAAGGACGTTAAGTGGACGTAGATATGTTGTGGTTGTAACTTGCAGTAGAACTGCGATATTTGTGATTTTCGGCCCAACACATCCGACTTCAGCATGTTATTTTTAGTAGCAGATTGTCTTCCCTCTTAATTCCTACTCGCTTGGCCAGATTAGACAGGTTAACAAACTCCTGTTTCTAGAGGCACCTCAAGGAGGTGGAGTAGAATCTGGGTGATTCTGGTTCAGCAACCCTGACACAAGCCATCAGCTGTGGGTCGCTGACAATTTGCAGATCTGCGTGGCCTCATGAAACCACACAGGAATGTACATGTTGTACACTAACTTGAATACTTGTACAAGCGATATTTGATATGGTAAATATCACGCTAATGATAACACAATGTTTGAGATTTACCTGTTTGGCACTGTCCTATTTTAAAATAAAATGTCTACAACAAATGCTAACACAGATTTTTCTGATCAATATAAATGTACAGAAGAATAATACTACAAGATGATATTTATAAAAATAAGCAAATAATAATACAACTAAAAGATATAAACAAGAAAAACAAAAAAGGTTGGAAGACAATTTTAAACAAAAAAGTTTTCAAATGAAAGGGGAACTAAAAGTTCCGCAAACTGTATTGTAACAGACACGGTAGCATAAAGAAGTCGCTAGAAAGTGTAGTACGGTCGAAGTATGTGGCGACAAGGTCCCGCATTCAGTCAAATACTGGGCCCCAGACCGACGCTCGAAAGGCCAAGTACAGTGCAATGGTTGATAAGCTATCTAAAGGGTTCCCATCAACCGTGTTTCTGAATGTCAAGTATAGATGACACGAAGACAGGTGAAAGACTCGGTTTTTCCGTTTCTCTCGCTTATAGTGAATTAAAGAAGGTAGTGATTTTAAACGTGCTATATACGCTAGCAGCTCGTTTGTATTTTTAGCAAACTTCTAGGAAAATGTGTCTTTTCGTAATGTGGATATTTATCTTAACGTTTAATACTCGAGTCAAATAAGCTTAGAAAGTGATCATTCTTGTGACTGCGTGGTGTGTTGAAATTATCTGGTGATGAATGCAATATTAAAATCACGTAGTTTTCCTAAGTTTATTTGGATTACAAGTCTCCAATATGGATCGTTCAACGGGCCAAAGTATTAAGCATGGTGCCTTATCTCAGGAAATACATGCCAGGGAGAATTCAATTGAGATGTCTCCAGTTCCGGAAATTAGTGGAATCCTGGATAATAGAAGGGGGCCGTTCGAGATTACAATCAGCGGCGGCGCCCCATGGGGGTTTGCTCTGAATGGCGGTAATGACTCTGATGTGCCTTTACACATATCAAAGGTGAGAGTGAACACACAGCTTGCCTGTATTTGGTGTGTGTTGTATCATCATCATCATCATCATCATCATCATCATCATCATCATCATCGAGTGCCGTCTCCGTATCGAAGGTTGGCTACCATGGAGCGCCATTCCTCTCTGTCTCTTGCTTTGATGGTGCAGATTTTCATATGCTGGTTTGTCCATCGTTTGATGTTACTCGTCCATGTTAGTCTTTATCTGCCTCTTTTACCTTGTATTTTTCCTTCCAATATTACTTTTAGTGGGCTGTTGTGTCTTTTAACATGCCCAAAAAATTCATTTGTCTTGTTCTAATTGTATTTAGTAGTTCTCTTTTTATTTTTAGTTGTTTTAAAACATCATCGTTTGTTTTCTTTTCTTTCCATCCAATTCTACCTATTCTTCTATAAATCCACATTTCAAAGGCTTCAAATGTGTGTTGTATATTTGGTGAGTATTCGATGTGGTAGTTGTTTGGTCAATGTTGTATTCCACATGTAACGCAAACAAATTTGTGGCGATTAATCACGTGATCTATAGTCTAATCATATATTTGTGCTGACCAGACCATCGTTATCATTCATGGGTGTGAGTGTGTGTGCTATTTTAAAAAAAAATATTATTACATTTTTTATGTAATGTATCTCAATGGTAAATATAAAAATAATTCATATACATAAACAATAACATATTTTGTTTGTAAAATACATATTTAACATTACCCTGTTAATGACTTATATACATAAAGAGCCCCGTCTCGCCAATTGGTGTATAGGGACTATCGTGTTAGTGTCCCGTCACGCCAAGTGGCGTATAGGGAATATGGTGTTAATGACCATACTTTTTACAGACCTTCAGCACATGACTTTTTGAGTAATGTGGTCAGTATTACGCCCGTGCCGCGTTACTTCCCAATAAAAAAAATTCCGGTGCCCATTTAAGGCTGGGTGAACCGGAAAGCTGTCGATCAGGATCGAACTCGACCTCTTGTCCTTTGATATATATATAACCAATTTTGATCTAGGGAAGCGAATCATGGACAGTTGATAAACAAATGAAAAGACGATTAGAGGCCACAGAGATGGGATTTCTCGGAAGAATGTTGAGAGTCCACTGGACATTCGAAAAGACCTACGATGAAATTCTCAAAGAGGCCAACATAAAAAGGCAGCTGCTAAAAAACATCAGAAAGAAACAATTAACATTTTTCGTGCACATCATGAGAAAAGGAAAGTTTGAATACTTGGTTACAACTGGCAAAATAAAAGGAAAGAGAGATCGCGGACGACAAAAAGAGAAGGTATTAGATAGCCCGGTGTCATGGCATGGAAAACAGTCAACAATAGAACTGATACAAGACACTGTAGATAGAGAATGTGTGGAAGGACATGATCAGTTATTCCAACCGGTATGGCACATGATGATAATGATGATGTTAATGGCTTTGGTTAATTCCTATTTCAAAAGTCGGATGTGTCAGGCGGAATGATGTCTCGGCGTTGTCTTACCTAGCGACACGACGTATCTACGCCTACTTAACGTTTTTAAGAACGGACGATGAAGAGAAGCATCGCCGGAAATACGCAGAAGAAGGAAAACAATTTCAGTCTCTGTAACTTTTTATCAGGGATGGTATAGCGGCCTGGCGTGAGTTTGACCACATCACCCATACCTATGCCGATGGTCGTCGACAAAGTACTGCCGTTACCCTTAATTCCCTTGCATCGCTTGACGAGTCCCCTATAATTCTCTGACTGTCTCAGCACCAAAACACTGTCTCACAACACAAATGATCTTCAGAAGTTACAAAAACAAAATAGTTCGTTTGTGCTCTGACGAGGCTCGAAAGGGGAACAAAGAAATGTAGCGCTGTTCCCTACCAGGCATGTTCGTAAGAGGCGACCAAGAAGGGTTGAGCATGGGACTAGCTATCCTGTACTGTAAAAAATAAACCGCACAGACTTCATAAACATGAGACAGATGGAAGCAGAGATAATGATGATGGGGAATACATGGAATGATCTTAAAAGAATGGCAAGAAACAGAACGGCTTGGAAAGTGTTTGTTGAAGATACAGGGACTTGAAAAGTAGAGGAAGAAGAATTATGTTGCTCTGAAACATATATATATTTATTTATTATATTTAATTTCAATGAGGATTGAACATCTGAGTAGGATGTGTGGATAAACAACAGTTGTGAAATCAGAAGCTAAGGCAAAAAGTACAAGACACAAACTAGCGCTTCTCTTGATATTAAATGATGTAAATTGAGGAAGGAAAGAAGAGGAAATAAGAAAAAGCAACACAAGAAAAAGAATGAGAAAAAGAACAATGCACCATTATCATAATCTCCTGATTTTAAACTCTAACAAGTTATCAAATGTTTTCTCTCTTAAAGGGATCCTTTCCCATGTCACAAAATGAATATACCCGAGGACTGTTTTACACTTTTATTAATTGTGAACTTTATAAGAACTGGGAGCCGCGATAGCTCAGTGGTTAGTGAACTGGGCTACAAAGGACAAGGGGTAGGGTTCGATCCCAACCGACGGCTTTCGGGTTCACCCAGCCTTTAATGGGTACCGGATTTTTTTTCTGGGAAAGTGAAGCGGTACGGGCATAATACCGACCACATTACCCCAAAAATCATGTGCCGAAGGTCTGTAAAATTTATGGTCACTAACACCATATTCCCTATACGCCACTTGGCCTGACGGAGGTACTTTACTTTTTTTTTTTTTATAAGAACTCAAACTTTGAATGGAGTGGATCCGTTGAATACCAAGCCCTATACAAATAATTGTGATTATCGTCTCTGTGTAAAATAGACAGACCCTTAACATGACTCATATGTGCTTGTATTTAATTTTAATACGTCAACTGGGCTTTATACTTCAATAGTAGATTTCACAAATATAACAGGATAGGACAGGGAATAGACTTATGTAGAACCGCAGTCAAATAGTTGATACTTGCTCTGACATGAAGCAGCACAGTTTAGTCATTCTATCTTCACATGAAATGGTTAGCTCTGGTGTTGATTCTTTTCTCCGCGTGATAGCTTGTTTTAGCTGAGATTTGATCTCAAATTCTTGGTAGCATCTGGAAGGACACAGTGACAAATGTGGAGTTCCTCACTCGCACAGGTCTCCCGAACATCTACACACTGCTCAAACATCGTAGGTCACGCTGGCTTGGCCACTACAATCTTCTTTTATCATAAGCTGTGCATTTCAACGAGCTTCACTTTGTCAGTATGTGTGACAGTTAGTACTTGGCACGAACTATTCTATTTCACATAATGCAATTTAACCCCAGGTTGAACGACAAGCCTGAAAGTATAACACGACCCACGGTTCTCTCAGGTGTGCTGTTCTGTTTATGAGGCCCTCTGCTTGGAGTGGGCAATCCAAAACGTTTACTGTGGGGGATGGAAAAAGCACACACACACAAACGCTAGTTTTTGCTCAGGTGCAGTCTTAGTTGGTGGACTCAACTCCTACCGCTCCCTCATTTGCCTCAGAAATGTCAAAATTCTTGACGTGTCTAAACGTAGATGAACTGAAATGACTTTTGTTCCGTGACACGTTTTTTTTTGGGAGGGATTTTATTTTTCATTCAGTCCGTGGATTAGAGAGAAGCCTGCAGGGAAATTGTTAGAGCTTTGGTTTGTACGGAAAATGATCGCGGTTCAGTCCTAGTCTGACACTGTTCAATCGACAAAATGGAGAAATGAGATGGTACTTGCTTGATTGAGTTCAGGGATGTATTAACAGCGTGGAAGTGTAATCGACAAAATGGAGAAATGAGATGGTACTTGCTTGATTGAGTTCAGGGAGGTATTAACAGCGTGGAAGTGTAATCGACAATCTGTGTGACTGCATCATCATCATGAGGGTGCGGTTCCTCCCCCTCTTTATTGCAAACATGGACCATATATGCAAGTTAGCCAACCCATCAGAGACAGAGGAGATCAACGAGCTTCTTTTTGCAGACGATCAGGCACTAATACATGAAACAATAGAAGAACTACAAGAACACTTAAGTATACTCAACAGCACAGGCACAGAACATGAAAATCAACAAAACAGAAGTCAAGAATATTGCAAAAGAGAAACACAGAACATCAACATAACTATAGACGGCAGACAACTAAAACAAGTAGAGGAATTTAAATACTTGGGAAGTCTAGTGACAAACGATAATTCACAAACAGCAGAAATAGGCTAAAGATGCATCAAAGCTTGTTAAATCATTGGACAGTTATCACCACTATTGTCCAACAAGGAAATAACTCTGGAGACAAAGGAACACTCTACAATACAATCTTGATCTTAACGTTGTGCTACCAATGCCAGACCTGGACCCTAGATGCAAGAACAATAAGAAAAATAACCTCTACAGAGATGAAATGTGTTAGACGAATGACAGGAAACAGCTTGAGAGATTAGATCAGAAACGAAGAACTGAGGAAAAAAAACAAGGAATAACCCCCGCCATAGAATATATAAATAAACAACAGATATAGTGGTTTGGCCACGTGACAAGGCAGAAAGATCAAAACACAACACAACCAGCCTCCAATAAACGTTGTGTGAACACCAGACCCAAGAGCCGACGATGAAACAGATGGATCGACGGAATACTAGATGTACTAGGAAACATAATAGCAGCAGAGGCGAGCAAAAGGCCGCAAATTATATCTCCCTTCGACGCTGAAAGACAAATGATGAATGAAAGAATAGGAAGATCATCATAATCAGGTGCCATGCCGGTCAACGTAGACGATCATCTCTCTCCACATCTCTAGGTCCTTTATGCATGTCATAAATTCAGTCGTTAATCTTTAGTTATGCCATTTGGATAAGCTGTTCAATATTTGTTCTCTTGATTTTCCTCTGCTCTTCTTCCATTTATTCTGCCTGTTGTTATAGTATTTCCAATACTTTCTTTTCGCATGACATGTTCAATAAATGTAGATTGTCTCTTCCTTATGATTTTGATGGTATTTCGGGTTTCTCGAACTCGTTTTAAACATTCTTCATTTGTCATTTTTGCTATCCATGGAATTCATAGCATTCTTTTGAAAACCAGAACTTAGCTGCCTCTAAAGGTCTTTGTGTTGTCTTACTTATCGTCATGTTTAAGTGAATTACTACAGCGAAAAGCATAAATTAAATAACTTTAGTGGCATGCTAATTTTGCATTTAATGTCATGAATTCATGACAAATACTGAAATAAAAGCTACGCAACATTTTATCTCGTCTACTATTAAGAAAAAGGGAGCCGCGATAGCTCAGTGGTTAGTGAACTGGACTACAAAGGACAAGAGGTCGGGCTCGATCCTGACCGACGGCTTCCAGGTTCACCCAGCCTTAAATGGGTACCGGATTTTTGTCTGGGAAAGTAAAGCGGCACGGGCATAATACTGACTACATTACCTCAAAAATCATGTGCCGAAGGTCTATAAAAATGATGGTCATTAACACCATATTGCCAGTACGTCACTTGGTGTGACGTTACTTTTACTTTCATCGTCATCATCATATGGAGCCGCGATAGCTCAGTGGTTAGTGAACTGGACTACAAAGGACAAGGGGTAGGGTTCGATCCCAACCGACGGCTTCCGGGTTCACCCAGCCTTAAATGGGTACCGAATTTTTTTTCTGGGAAAGTGAAGCGGCACGGGCGTAATACCGACCACATTACCCCAAAAAATCATGTGCTGAAGGTCTGTAAAATTTATGGTCACTAACACCATATTCCCTATACGCCACTTGGTGTGACAGGGGTACTTTACTTTTACATCATCATCATCATCGAGTGCCTTCTCCGCAACGAAGGTTGGCTACCATGGATCGCCATTCTACTCTGTTTCTTGCTTTGATGGTGCAGGCTGTCATAGATTGGCCTGTCCATCTTTTGATGTTACTCGTCCATGTTAGTCTTGGTCTGCATCTGCCTCTTTTACCTTGTATTTTCCCTTCCAATATTACTTTTAGTAAGCTGTTGTGTCTTTTAACATGCCCCAAAAATTTCATTTGTCTTGTCTTAATTGTATTCAGTAGTTCTCTTTTTATTTTCAGTTGTTTTAAAACGTCATCGTTTGTTTTCTTTTCTTTCCATCCAATTCTACCTATTCTTCTATAAAGCCACATTTCAAAGGCTTCAATTTTCTGTTCTGTTTTATTGTCTAATGTCCATGTTTCTGCACTATACAGGAATATTGAGAAGATGTAACCATTTTGCTATTCTTAGTTTCAGCCCTGCTGATATTTGTTTTGTTGTTAGTATATTTTTCATGGCATTAAAATTACTTTTTGCCATACCTATTCTTGTGTTTATTTCAATTTTACATTTTCCATCATTGGTTATAGTATGTCCCAGGTAGTTGTAGCTCTGGACTGTCTCCAGATGTATTCCCTCAACTGTGATATTTAATTGTAGGTCTTGAGAATTTTCTTTGTTTATGATCATAGTTTTAGTCTTTTTGATATTCATATCTAGTCCATATTTTTTGCTTGTTATGTTTATCACATTAAGCAATTGTTGTAGGTCTTTAGAAATTTCTGCTAGTAGAACAGTATCATCAGCATATCTTAGGTTATTGATTATTTTTCCATTAATGTTTAGACCTGGCATCTCTGAGATGTTTTTTAAAGATTTACTCAGTTAATAGATTGAACAAGCTTGGTGATAGGATGCATACTTGTCTTACTCCTCATTTTATGACCATGGGTGTAGAGTTCTCCTTGTTATATCTTATTATTGCTGTTTGCTCCCAGTACAAATTACATATTAGTCGTATGTCTGTGTCGTCTAGATTTATATCCTTTAGGCAGTCTATAAGTTGGTTATGGTGTATTCTATCGAAAGCTTTGGTGTAGTCTACAAAGCAGGCATATATTGGTTTGTTTACTTCTGTGTACTTTTCAATCAATGTTCTCATGCTAAACATGGCTTCTTTTGTGCCACTGTTTTTCCTGAATCCAAATTGTTGCTCATCTAATTCAGTATTGATTTTATTCTGAATCCTTCCCTGTATAACTTTTAGTAAAATTTGTGTTACCTGGCTCATTAGGCTTATTGTTCTGATATCACTGCATTCAACTGCACCATTCTTTTTAGGCAATGCAATGAAAGTTGATGTTTTTAGTTCGTTTGGTATGTATCCTTTATGGTATATGTCATTGCATATGTTTGTGATCACTTCAATGCCAAAATCTACTAGAGCCTGTATCATCTCTATCTGTATATTGTCAGGTCCTGCTGCCTTTCCCTTTTTCATTGTTTTTATAGCTTTTTCTACTTCAGATTTCAGGATTTTATAGTTGTATGTACATTTTATGTCTGGCTTTTTATCCCTTTCGTCATCAAATAATTCTTTTATATATTCTTGTCATCTATCTATTATATCTTTGTTGTCTGTTAGCATTCTTCCCTCTTTGCAATACATCCGTTTCCTGCAGATTTGTTGTCTTTATTAGTCATTCTCTTTATTTCTGCGTGCATCTCTCTTAAGTTTTGTTTACTTTCCATAGTTTTGACTTCTAGACATCTTTGGTTGAGCCAGTCTTCTTTTGCCTTTTTGCACATTCTCCGTATTTCATTGTCAATATCCTTGTATCTGGCAGTGTTTTTCGCTACTTTTACTTTACTATAAAGAAAAGAAGTTGGACATATGTCGGTCACGTGTTTAGAAGACATGACCAGAGAATTACTAAGCAGCTCTCAAATGGGAAACATCAGGTCAGAGGAACAGAGGACGACCCAGAGAAACACTGAAATGAACTCTGACAAAAGAGGCAAGGTAGGCAGGCATAGACTCACTCTCTAATCAAACAGGCCGCCAAGAATATAATCAAGTTGACGGGAGACTCTATGAGCCTTATGTGCTGTTTAAAGTACAGAAAAGACCAAGAAGCAAAATGTGACTTGTTTATCATGTAGTTGTTCACCAACCTTCCACATCATCTTACATATACAGGATGTTATTAAGTTATTCAGGTACTTCCAGGTCATCATCATTACACTCCGGACATGTCTATAGGTGCTCAGATCCCCTCCTCAGCAATTCCCGCAGTGTCCAGCGACTGACAACTCCAGTTCTGTGTTGGTTAATAAGTCTTCTTATACATCCACTAAGTTTCTCGTTTTTGGCTGTGCCCATCTTAACTCTCCTTCATCCGAAAGAGTGATGTGGACTCATGGTTGTCGAAGTCCTTTGCCCTTCCCGCATCTAGTAGGGCATTGATGACGTCCGTTCGATCCATTTGTTGATCGTCTTCAACGACAGCACAGCAAGTCATGTGCCCTATATACAGGGTGTCTCACTCTGTAAATCGGCATTATCCTCGATATTCTAACATCAATAAAGATATTGCAACGAAATGTGAACAGGGGACGCTTTCATAGTGTGTGAACTAAACAAAAATGTGCTTCGTGTCCCTGTTCATGTGTGTGTGTATGTATGAAGCTAAATTGTTGGGACACTGCCCAGCGCAGCTTATCTGTGGTTGTCTACACATTACGATTGTTGTTCGTGATTGTCAGTGTCCAGTAAATGTGAGTTCTCACAAGTTTATCTGGGAAATGTGAGTTAACACATGGCAGCTGGGAAATATGAATTTACACATGACAGCTGGGAAATATGAATTTACACAGAATGGCTGGGAAATATGAATTTACACAGGATAGCTGGGAAATATGAATTTACACAGGATAGCTGGGAAATATGAATTTACACAGGATAGCAGGGAAATATGAGTTTACACAGAATGGCTGGGAATTATGAATTTACACAGGATAGCTGGGAAATATGAGTTTGCACAGGATAGCTGGGAAATGTGAGTTTACACAGGATAGCTGGGAAATATGAGTTTACACAGGATAGCTGGGAAATATGAGTTTACACAGAATGGCTGGGAAACATGAGTTTATACAGGATAGCTGGGAAATATGAGTTTACACAGAATGGCTGGGAAATATGAATTTACACAGGACAGCTGGGAAATGTGAGTTTACACAGGACAGCTGGGAAATGTGAGTTTACACAGGACAGCTGGGAAATGTGAGTTTACACAGGACAGCTGGGAAATGTGAGTTTATACAGGACAGCTGGGAAATGTGAGTTTACACAGAATGGCTGGGAAATATGAATTTACACAGGACAGCTGGGAAATGTGAGTTTACACAGGACAGCTGGGAAATGTGAGTTTACACAGGACAGCTGGGAAATGTGAGTTTACACAGGACAGCTGGGAAATGTGAGTTTATATAGGACATTTGGGAAATATGAGTTTATACAGGATGGCTGGGAAATATGAGTTTACACAGGATAGCTGGGAAATATGAGTTTACACAGGATAGCTGGGAAATATGAGTTTACACAGGATAGCTGGGAAATGTGAGTTTACACAGGATAGCTGGGAAATATGAGTTTACACAGGATAGCTGGGAAATATGAGTTTACACAGGATAGCTGGGAAATATGAGTTTACACAGGATAGCTGGGAAATATGAGTTTACACAGGATAGCTGGGAAATATGAGTTTACACAGGATAGCTGGGAAATATGAGTTTACACAGGATAGCTGGGAAATGTGTTGGTATATTCTGGAAGAGCAGGTGTTTAGTGGTAAAATAACGAGAGAATTGCCGGTAACGAGGCACCCTGTACATGGCTATTAAAACCGTATTTCCTACACATCATGCTCGAGGAGTGGATGAGGATTTTCTTTTATTAAAATCAACCCAGTTTGTTATAAATCTTTGATCAGTGAAGAAACAAGTTCCCCGGGGAAGAACGTCGGACCGAGTTACCTTGAAATATGTAACAATCACGTGACACAAAGATGTCAAGGTCTTTCTTATTCTGCTGTTTACACCTAACGAAGGCACGACACTCCAACGGCAGAAATGCTATAGGATACCTTTACCGTTCAGTAGAGTGACATTAAATAACCCACTCCCTTTACAAACATTGTACACCACGCACATAAGTGACAGGAAATGCGATAAGCTGCTGATCATCGTCGAGTGGCATCTCCGCAACGAAGGTGACTACCATGGAGCGCCATTCTGCTCTGTCTCTTGCTTTGGTGGTTCAGGTTGTAAAGCTGCTGATGCTGTACTTTATTCAGCTTATGAAGTAGCGTCAAAGAAATTGATAATGTCATTTCAAAGAATTCGTGCGAAATAACACATGTACTTTGAAATGTGCATTTATAGAAGAATAGGTAGAATTGGATGGAAAGAAAATAAAACAAACGAGGAAGTTTTAAAAACAACTAAAAATAAAAAGAGAACTACTAAACACAATTAGAGCAAGACAAATGAAATTTTTGGGTCATGTTAAAAGACACAGCAGCCTAATAAAAGTAATATTGGAAGGGAAAATACAAGGTAAAAGAGGCAGAGGCAGACCAAGACTAACATGGACGAGTAACATCAAAAGATGGACAAGTCAGCCTATGACAATCTGCACCATCAAAGCAAGAGACAGAGTGGAATGGCGCTCCATGGTAGCCAACCTTCGATACGGAGACGGCACGCAATGATGAAGGTGATGAACAAATTACGAAATTACAATAAACAAGTAAATATAATTTTGGATAAAAAATAAGACAGACTTAATATACTTATATATGTAGACCTACGTATAAATTTGTATACAAAAGTAAGACTTAAATACTTATATATGTAGGCCTACGTGCATTATTCACCAATTCAATTTTCCATAAACTTGGTTGTCGGTTTCTGTCGTCATCTCTGTTATTCGTGGACTTCCGGGAGGCTACTTCATCATTCTGCTCCTTTCGTAAGCCGACAGTCCTGGAGAATACGTTCATCTGTTATCTTGTTCTCTTTACGTGAGTACATGCCTATTTGGCCATGGCTTACTTCATTATGCTTGGTGTAGCTGAGCCTGAAGTGGCCAATCTAAAGACAAAAACTTGGCCTTTTCTTTCGAAACGCCCTGGCAAGTGTCTGTTTAAAGAAGGCGGTTTTGTTGCTGCTTCTGCTCTTCGTTAATCAACCCCCCCCCCCCCCCCCCCCCCCAATCTAACATACCATAAATATTAAATTAACTGTAACAAAACGTGTATTATTTCTAATTCACAACTCTCTTTGTAACGTTTCAGGTACCAACAAAATGTTCTTTTTACAACGTTTCTCCATTCTTGCATGTTGTGAGCGTATATCGTGATTTGTTCAAATATGTACTCTATCCAAACTTTGCTATCATGGGCCCATATCTTCCCAGTCTATATCGCTGTCTTTCCTCTTTCATTTTCCCACAGTAAATGTTTATCAGCATGGAATTAATCATTGAACACTGGCTCCCTCTTGTAAAGGGCTAATTGGTATTTGTTCTCCGGCGTGGACATGTCCCGTCCAGTCAACCTAACTGATGATAATTGGTCTTTTTCCTTTAGTCACAGACACACACACTTATCAATGGCTTGTACCTCTGGTGGTGTCATCGACAGACCAATGTGGTTAATGTCTTGTTTCACTCGTGACGTCATAGGTCAGTTCCTTCCAATTAAACGTTTTTGGCAATTCTTTACAGGATTCAAGTCTGGCTTACTCTATTCACCTGTTTTTGTCCTCTGCCAGGTCGCCGTTGGTCTCCCTCTCTCGGCTTCTATCTGGAGTCACTCCGTGGCAGTTCTGGTTTTTATTTCTTTTTATTTACAGAAAAAAAAGTAAAAAGTAAAGTACCCCCGTCACGCCAAGTGGCGTATAGGGAATATGGTGTTAGTGACCATAAATTTTACAGACCTTCGGCACATGAATTTTGGGGTAATGTGGTCGGTATTACGTCCGCGCCGCTTTACTTTCCCAGAAAAAAATCCGATACCCATTAAAGGCTGGGTAAAACCGGAGCCGTCGATTGGGATCGAACCCTACCTCTTGTCCTTTGTAATCCAGTTCACTAACCACTGAGCTATAGCGGCTCCATTTTTATTTACAGAGCCCGTCACAAATTTAGCTACATCGATATCGACTGTCGACGCTGAAAGATAAATGAGGAAGGAAAGAGAAGAAGAAAATACCGACTGTCTTTTATCACCTCTAGTGTATTTGTTGGTTGCTGATTACAATGTTTTTGTTTTCTTTGATTGGACGGGGATAGTCGGATTCGTCATCTTCTTCCATTCAGCTCCCAATGGAGCATAGGTCTTCAATAAACACTTTTAACTCTTTGTTGAGCATAGATCTTCAATAAACATTTTTAACTCCTTGTTGAGCATATACCTTCAATAAACACTTTTAACTCTTTGTCGAGCATACGTCTTCAATACACACATTTAACTCTTTGTTGAGCATATGTCTTCAATAAACACTTTTAACTCTTTGTTGATCATATGTCTTCAATAAACACTTATAACTCTTTGTTGAGCATTTGTCTTCAATAAACACTTTTAACTCTTTCTTGAGCAAAAATCTACAATAAACACGTTTAACTCTTTGTTGAGCAAAGATCTACAATAAACACTTTTAACTCTTTGTTGAGCAAAGATCTTCAATAAACACTTTTAACTCTTTGTTGAGCAAAGATCTTCAATAAACACACATTTAAATCTTTGTTGAGCAAAGATCTTCAATAAACACTTTTAAATCTTTGTTGAGCAAAGATCTTCAATAAACACTTTTAAATCTTTGTTGAGCAAAGATCTTCAATAAACACTTTTAACTCTTTGTTGAGCAAAGATCTACAATAAACACTTTTAACTCTTTGTTGAGCAAAGATCTTCAATAAACACTTTTAAATCTTTGTTGAGCAAAGATCTTCAATAAACACTTTTAAATCTTTGTTCAGCAAAGATCTTCTTCAACAAACACTTTCAACTGCCTGTGAAGCATTGTTCTTAGGTCTCCAACAAAACACGTTCAATTCCTTGTTGAGCATAGATCTTCAACAAACACGTTCAATTCCTTGTTGAGCATAGATCTTCAACAAACACTTTCAACTCCCTGTGAAGCATTGTTCTTAGGTCTCCAACAAACACGTTCATTTCCTTGTTGAGCATAGATCTTCAACAAACACTTTCCAAGACGTCCTGTTTCTTGTCATTCTCTTAAGATCACTCCATGTCTTCTCCATGTCTTCCCCATCATCTTCATCTCTGCTTCCACCTACCTTCTCCAAGAAGATTTTGATCTTCCCCTTTGTCTCCTCTCCTGGCGATTAAAAAAAAACATGGCTTGACGTTTAATATACTGGATTGAGTTATTGAGTTGTTGAGCTATTGAGTTGTTGAGTTATTGAGTTGTTGAGTTATTGAGTTGTTGAGTTGTTGAGTTATTGAGTTATTGAGTTATTGAGTTGTTGAGTTATTGAGTTATTGAGTTATTGAGTTGTTGAGTTATTGAGTTATTGAGTTGTTGAGTTGTTGAGTTATTGAGTTGTTGAGTTATTGAGTTGTTGAGTTGTTGAGTTGTTGAGTTATTGAGTTATTGATTTATTGAGTTGTTGAGTTATTGAGTTGTTGAGTTGTTGAGTTATTGAGTTGTTGAGTTGTTGAGTTATTGAGTTATTGAGTTATTGAGTTATTGATTTATTGAGTTATTGAGTTTTTGAGTTGTTTGCGGGTCATCATCATTGCACTCCGAACATGTCAATAGTTGCACAGATCCCCTTCTTAGCAAGTCCCGCAGTGTCCAGCGACTGACGACTCCAGCTCTATGTTGGTTGATTAGTCTTCTTACACGCCCACTAAGTTTCTCGTTTCTGGCTGTGCCCCTCTTAACTTTCATCTCTTTTATCCGGAGTGACGTGGACTCATGGTTGTCGAAGTCCTGTGTTCTTCCCAATTCCCAGAGGGCATTAATGATGTCCGCCCAATCCATTTGTTGACCGTCCTCAACAATAGCGCAGCTAGCCAACTTGTCCGCTCTTTCATTTCCCCGTACTCCAGCATGTCCTGGGACGTAGACAAAGGTGACCTTACGTATTTTTGACTTCTGCAATGACTCTACCCATTGCATACGTACTGAGCCCGCCTCCACTTTTTATATCATGGTCATCGAATCACCCAGTATACAGGCGTGGGTGTAGTCTTGTGACTCTAACCAGATGAATGCCTTGGTCACTGCCATCACCTCCATCGTCATGCTACTCGTGGTCATAACGTATGCACCACTGTCTTCCTTGACTATTCTGCCTGCCAAGCGTGCTGTAAATGCCCATGCACTTCTGTGGTGTCGTATTACAGATCCGTCTTTATAGATGATTGCATCTTGATCATCGGTGTTATTCCAGATGAGATCGTTGACCTCCACATTGACCACGACTGAGTTCTGTTCCCTACATTTCCTGTCGAGTGTGACAATACATGAGAATGTCCACCTGAATGACGTAGGCCCCGGTATCCACTCCTCGCCAGCGTTGATGTTGGTAAGCCCACAGACATGTTTGATGACATCTTCTGCTCGTCCCACCCATGATTTGCCTCTTTTTAGCCTAACACCCTTCCCTGCGTTGAGCTCATGATGCAATGGATGCTCTTTATCTGCGCTTAACGTCAGCTACGCTCGTGCCCTCTGATTTTGCTTGCAGTGTGTGTCCTATCCAACGCCATCGTTCTTGCCTTGTCTCTTTTTATTCTACTGGTATTTGACTGGTACTTTCCCATAGTTCTAATTTAGTGATTTTGTCCCGATTAATGCCAGCTCCTTATCATGGAGATGGGGCTTAAGTCACCAGGGACTAAAAACCAAGACTGGCAAGAGCTTCCTACACCCGAGCAAGACCACAGTCTGCTCTAGCAAGTCAAGACTGGCAAGAGCTTCCTACACCCGAGCAAGACCACAGTCTACTCTAGCAAGTCAAGACTGGCAAGAGCTTCCTACACCCGAGCAAGACCACAGTCTGCTCTAGCAAGTCAAGACCACAGTCTGCTCTAGCAAGTCAAGACCACAGTCTGTTGTAGCAAGTCAAGACCACAGTCTGCTCTAGCAAGTCAAGACCACAGTCTGCTCTAGCAAGTCAAGACCACAGTCTACTCTAGCAAGTCAAGACTACAGTCTGCTGTAGCAAGTCAAGACTACAGTCTGCTGTAGCAAGTCAAGACCACAGTCTGCTGTAGCAAGTCAAGACTACAGTCTGCTCTAGCAAGTCAAGACCACAGTCTACTCTAGCAAGTCAAGATTACAGTCTGCTGTAGCAAGTCAAGACCACAGTCTGCTCTAGCAAGTCAAGACTACAGTCTGCTGTAGCAAGTTTAAGTGCTGAAGACGGAAGCAAGCAGCCAACATGCGCACCACAGCAACCAGGATGCCACGCACTCACGCCAGGCGAAATAAAGATAGATAATGGTTTTGTCCTGCCATTTCCATTCTTTTATTATGCGCAAGCATCCAAAGTCCTGTTTTTATATTTTCGTGGCAGAAATATTTGTTGTTCTCCATGTTTCACAGTCACATAATAGAATTGATGTAACATTTGAACTGAAACAAAAATTAGTTTTCTAATTAACCTAATTCGATAGTCTGATTATAATTGTTATAACTGGTTAGCTGCGGACAACGCAACGATTACTGACTCGTGACAAGACACTTCAAAATGTTGACAAGTTTTCGTTTAGATTTGTGAATTCTCAAATATGACACACTGTTTCAGTGGCCTGGGTGATGTAAGATGTCCGCCTCTGGACAACAGGGTCCTGGGTTTGATTCTTACAACAGGCGGTGCTTTTTTTTTTTCAAAGCTCGAATCGGTGATTTCTTCCTGGTTTTATCCTCCCCTGGTCTCTTGGTAGTGAGATCCACTGTCTAGCACTCTCTGGGTAGTGAAATCCACTGTCTAGCCCTCTTTGGACAGTGAGATACGATGGATGTCTAGCCCTCTCTGGGTAGTAAGATACTATGTCTAGCCCTATCTGGGTAGTGATATCCGATGTCTAGCCCTCTTTGGGTAGTGAGATCCACTATCTAGTCCTCTCTGGGCAGTGAGATCCACTGTCTAGCCCACTCTGGTTAGTGATATCCACTGTCTAGCTCTCTCTGGGTAGTGAGATCCACTGTCTAGCCCTCTTTGGGTAGTGAGATCCACTGTCTAGTCCTCTCTGGGTAGTGAGATCCACTGTCTAGCCCTCTCTGGGTAGTGATATCCGCTGTCTAGCCCTCTCTGGGTAGTGAGATCCGATGTCTAGTCCTTTCTGGGTAGTGAGATCCGATGTCTAGCCCTCTCTGGGTAGTGAGATCCACTGTCTAACCCTCCCTGAGTAGTGAGATCCGATGTCTATTCCTCACTGGGTAGTGAGATCCGATTTCTAGCCATCTCGGACAACAGGGAAAAATAGGAGGTCCCATCACTCGCGCACGTTAAACAAACCTTGGCAGTTCAAAGTCAAAAAATAGTAGCCAAAAAATGTTTGCCATCCTGGCAAACATTGTTCAATAAATTACTCATGCCGAAGATGTATGTGTCGGATCGACAGGCAAAAATATTACAGTTCTACTGCAAACCACAACACATACACGCGTCACATCATAACGCAACACATACACGCGTCCTTCGCATTAAGACGAATGAAGAAGTCATTGGGCGAACGAAAGCAAAGAAGCTCTCAGAATTTTGAAAAAAAAAATGCACGCAGCTTTCTCATCTTGTATCTGTATGTTTATCCTTGTCCATACCAGGAAACATGACAAAGAGTCAAGTTTGTTTGATTAAATCCTTGTTCCTATCGTGATGCAGGACAAAAAGTCAAGTTTGTTTGATTAAATCCTTGTTCCTATCGTGATGCAGGACAAAGAGCCAAGTTTGTTTGATTAAATCCTTGTTCCTATCGTGATGCAGGACAAAGAGGAGTCAAGTTTGTTTGATTAAATCCTTGTTCCTATCGTGATGCAGGACAAAGAGGAGTCAAGTTTGTTTGATTAAATCCTTGTTCCTATCGTGATGCAGGACAAAGAGCCAAGTTTGTTTGATTAAATCCTTGTTCCTATCGTGATGCAGGACAAAGAGCCAAGTTTGTTTGATTAAATCCTTGTTCCTATCGTGATGCAGGACAAAGAGTCAAGTTTGTTTGATTAAATCCTTGTTCCTATCGTGATGCAGGACAAAGAGTCAAGTTTGTTTGATTAAATCCTTGTTCCTATCGTGATGCAGGACAAAGAGCCAAGTTTGTTTGATTAAATCCTTGTTCCTATCGTGATGCAGGACACAGAGCCAAGCTTCTTTGAATAGAAGTCTTGAAAACAAAAGAAGAGAAAGAACAAAAATTATAGAGAATGAACGCAACCCGGTATCTAGCAGTGAGGTCGGATATGTTGGGCCGAAAGGCACAGATATCGCAGAGTTAGGTTACATACGCACTATCCTTTCAAAAACAGCTGGCGAGCAAAAGTAATGATTGACCGAATACACAAAAAAAAAAATGAAATAAAAGGTGCAGAGAGTGTGTTTTTAACAATGCTCTTTGGCTGCTCTCAGCATTTCGATCTAGTCACTGCTAGTGGGTCAAGATGTACAAACTTATCCTGGTCAGCTATAGTTCTCCTACATTAATTTTTGGGGACTGAGTAGTGTAGATGTATTACATCGGCCTTGGAACAGGAAGAATCCGGGTTGCAAAGCCAAGCAAATGTGGTGATGTGGTGATGAATCTGTGGTGATGAATCTGTGGTGATGAATCTGTGGTGATGTGGTGATATGGTGATGTGGTGATGAATATGTGGTGATGAATCTGTGGTGATGAATCTGTGGTGATGTGGTGATGAATCTGTGGTGATGAATCTGTGGTGATGAATCTGTGGTGATGAATCTGTGGTGATGAATCTGTGGTGATGAATCTGTGGTGATGTGGTGATGAATCTGTGGTGATGAATCTGTGGTGATGAATCTGTGGTGATGAATCTGTGGTGATGTGGTGATGAATCTGTGGTGATGAATCTGTGGTGATGTGGTGATGTGGTGATGAATATGTGGTGATGAATCTGTGGTGATGAATCTGTGGTGATGTGGTGATGTGGTGATGAATCTGTGGTGATGAATCTGTGGTGATAAATCTGTGGTGATGAATCTGTGGTGATGAATCTGTGGTGATGAATCTGTGGTGATGTGGTGATGAATCTGTGGTGATGAATCTGTGGTGATGAATCTGTGTTGATGAATCTGTGGTGATGAATCTGTGGTGATGAATCTGTGGTGATGAATCTGTGGTGATGAATCTGTGGTGATGAATCTGTGGTGATGAATCAAGAAATTGGAAAAACTAATCCGTGACTTCTTTATGACGTTACTTTCTCCTGATCTCTTGGGTTGTGAGATACGATGTCTAGCCCTCTCTGGGTAGTGAGATCCACTGTCTAACCCTCTCTGGGTAGTAAGAGCCACTGTCTAGACTTCTTTGGGTAGTGAGATCCGATGTCTAGCCCTTTCTGGATAGTAAGATCTGATGTCTAGCCCTCTCTGGGAAGTGAGATTCGCTGTCTAGCCCTCTCTAGGTAGTGATATCCACTGTCTAGCCCTCTCTGGGTAGTGAGATCCGATATCTAGTCCTCTCTGAGTAGTGAGATCCACTGTCTAGCCCTCACTGGGTAGTGAGATCCGATGTCTAGCCCTCTCTGGGTAGTGAGATCCGATGTCTTGCCCTCTCTGGGTAGTGAGATCCACTGTCTAGCCCTCTCTGGGTAGTGAGATCCACTGTCTAACCCTCTCTGGGTAGTGAGATCCGATGTCTAACCCTCTCTGGGTAGTGAGATCCGATGTCTAACCCTCTCTGGGTAGTGAGATCCGATTTCTAACCCTCTCTGGGTAGTGAGATCCGATGTCTAGCCCTCTCTGGGTAGTGAGATCCGATGTCTAACCCTCTCTGGGTAGTGAGATCCGATGTCTAACCCTCTTTCCATGGGTAGTAAGATCCGATGTCTTGCCCTCTCTGGGTAGTGAGATCCGATATCTAACCCTCTCTGGGTAGTGAGATTCGATATCTAGCCATCTCTGGATAGTGAGATCCCAGGGCTCTCCCTCTCTGGGTAGTGAGATCCGATATCTAGCCCTCTCTGGGTAGTGAGATCCGATGTCTAGTCCTGTCTGGGTAGTGAGATCCGATATCTAGCCATTTCTGGATAGTGAGATCCCAGGGCTCTCCCTCTCTGTGTAGTGAGATCCGATGTCTAGTCCTCTCTGGGTAGTGAGATCCGATATCTAGCCATCTCTGGATAGTGGGATCCCAGGGCTCTCCCTCTCTGGGTAGTGAGATCCGATATCTAGCCCTCTCTTGGTAGTGAGATACCAGGGCTCTCCCTCTCTGGGTAGTGAGATCCGATGTCTAGTCCTCTCTGGGTAGTGAGATCCGATATCTAGTCCTCTCTGGGTAATGAGATCCCAGGGCTCTCCCTCTCTGGGTAGTGAGATCCGATATCTAGACCTCTCTGATGACGGCAATAAACAGGAAGTCCCGCGTGCACTCACGCACGTTAAAGATCCCATTGCAGTTAAAATAAAAACAAGGCTATCAATATGGCCGGCCTCCAGGCAAAATTGTAAGCTAAGACATCTACCCGCATCGTGGATCCCAGGCTGCGCTACGGAGTTTGTACACGTGGGCCAGGATTTCCCTTGCATTTTCTCGAGATTCTCGAGGGGGATATCGGATCACCTATGAGTTCGTCTGGTGTGCAGTGATGATGACCCTAACAACAAAACAAACACACATCTCTGAGACCCTACATCTGTTTACCATGTTAATATTTAACAAATACAAATGGGGAAAAAAAATGAATTTCAATTCATTAAGAGCTCTCGCTACTGCCTCGTCGCTGCTCTGAGAGCACTTGTTATCTCGCAACTGAACGGAAAGCTCTGGCCATGTGCTATCTCGTTATTTCCAGGAATCGTCTTATCATTTCTTGTAATAGCTTTTCTTAAAAACCATCAATGATTTTTTAAAAAGAAATGAGATAATTTCAAGTCTCATCTTACAAGATGTTCATTCCCATGACCTATCAGATGTAACATAACGTTTAGTAGAGCAGTAGACCAGCGTTTCTCAAAATGTGTCCGCGGCGGTGCTGTCTCACAAGGAGCTTGTGTGACATTTTGTAGCTAAATTGATTCCTAGGAGAGTGACACAATGTCAATGTGACATTTATTACAGTTTTTCCAATGAAATGGTTGACACACTTTGAAGCTTTAAATCTTGAGTTGATGTTGAATCCTGGGGGTCCGTGAATACAAAACGTATTTAATGGGAGCCAGTGACTACAAAACGTATTTAATTGGAGTCAGTGACTACAAAACGTATTTAATGGGAGTCAGTGACTACAAAATGTATTTAATTGGAGTGAGTGACTACAAAACGTATTTAATGGGAGTCAGTGACTACAAAACGTATTTAATGGGAGTCAGTGACTACAAAACGTATTTAATTGGAGTCAGTGACTACAAAACGTATTTAATGGGAGTCAGTGACTACAAAACGTATTTAATTGGAGTCAGTGACTACAAAACGTATTTAATGGGGGTCAGTGACTACAAAACGTATTTAATGGAAGTCAGTGACTACAAAACGTATTTAATAGGGGTCCGTGACTACAAAACGTATTTAATAGGGGTCCGTGACCACAAAACGTATTTAATAGGGGTCCGCGGTAAAGAAAAATATGAGAGTCGTCACATTAGACGTTTTATTATAAAGTAAGATATTTATATCTGTCTTAATATAAGACCAATAGCCCACCAACATTATAATCTATAATCAAGACTTGAAGGTGGACATATGCTGGCTATGTGATGAGAAGAGACAACAAGAGAATGATTGTCGTGGTTCGGTATTGACTAACCAACAATTGTTCCCGTTCTTTGGCCCAACGATAAGTGTCTCACTTACAGTGATGCTCTCTAATTAGTCACAGCCTTCAGTTACTGTACAATAACTTCACCTCTTGATCAGTTCAACTTCATTCGTTGAAAATGTTTTACTGTCTTTCTTTGCATGTCTCCCTACTCTCCACTCCTCCTTTTAATGTCTTTCTTTGCATGTCTCCCCACTCCCCACTCCGCCTTTTACTGTCTTTCTTTGCATGTCTCCCCACTCTCCACTCCTCCTTTTGCTGTCTTTCTTTGCATGTCTCCCCACTCTCCACTCATCCTTTTACTGTCTTTCTTTGCATGTCTCCCCTCTCTCCACTCATCCTTTTACTGTCTTTCTTGCATGTCTCCCCACTCTCCACTCATCCTTTTACTGTCTATCTTGCATGTCTCCCCACTCTCCACTCATCCTTTTGCTGTCTTTCTTTGCATGTCTCCCCCACTTCCCTCTCCCCTTTTTTAAATCTCGTTGAGCTCAGTTTGATCATTATATTCAACGTAATTTTCTACTTCTCCTCTAACTATATTTCTACCCTTCGCTCAGTATATATTTCTATTTCTCCTCAAACTATATTTCTACCCTCCGCCCATTATATTTTCTATTTCTCAAACAACTATATTCCTACCCCACTACCATTATATTTTCTACTTCTCCTCAAACTATATTTCTACCCTCCGCCCATTATATTTTCTACTTCTCCTCCCACTATATTTCTACCCTCCAGCCATTATATTTTCTACTTCTCCTCAAACTATATTTCTACCCTTCGCTCAGTATATATTTCTATTTCTCCTCTAACTATATTTCTACCCTCCGCCCATTATATTTTCTACTTCTCCTCCAACTATATTCCTACCTCCCTCCCATTATATTTTCTATTTCTCCTCTAACTATATTTCTACCCTCCGCCCATTATATTTCTACTTCTCCTCAAACTATATTTCTACCCTCCACCCATTATATTTCTACTTCTCCTCCAACTATATTCCTACCTCCCTCCCATTATATTTTCTACTTCTCCTCCCACTATATTCCTACCTCCCTCCCATTATATTTTCTACTTCTCCTCCAACTATATTCCTACCTCCCTCCCATTATATTTTCTACTTCTCCTCCAACTATATTCCTACCTCCCTCCCATTATATTTTCTACTTCTCTTCCCACTATATTCCTACCTCCCTCCCATTATATTTTCTACTTCTCCTCCAACTATATTCCTACCTCCCTCCCATTATATTTTCTACTTCTCCTCCAACTATATTCCTACCTCCCTCCCATTATATTTTCTACTTCTCTTCCCACTATATTATCCAAATTAATGTTCTTTTTATTTCCTCTAATTTATATCTAATTCATCGAAGACCCATCTCATTATAATTCACAAAACACCTCACTCACCCCAAATTCACAGAAGAAACACTGGACTATGTTCATATTGACAGACAATGTGGCTGCTAAATTAACAAGAAACACTCAACATGAAAGTGCGGTATATAAATTGTTTAAAATTCACAAAGTACAACTTCAACAAACACCAAAATCCACATAGCACAATGTAGCTCAACAATTCACATAAATTCACATCTAACATGATATTCACCCAGATTGTTGTTGGTGGGAAGGCGAGTGAATCAGAGCTGATGGAAGGGGATACCATTTTGTTTGTGAACGGCGTGGCCTGCTCTGATGTAGGTCATGCTATGGATATCATGGATACTGCCTCTAGCACGCTGGCTATCACAGTTATAAGGTGAGTGTATGTTAACTGCCTCTAGCACGCTGGCTATCACAGTTATAAGGTGAGTGTATGTTAACTGGCTAACCACGCAGAAAAAAATAAAACGTGTCTGCAACATCCCATTCTCAACAGAAAATATTTATTCTATTTTATTCTATATGGGAGCTGCGATAGCTCAGTGGTTAGTGAACTGGACTACAAAGGACAAGGGGTAGGGTTCGATCCCAACCGACGGCTTCCGGGTTCACCCAGCCTTTAATGGGTACCGGATTTTTTTCTGGGAAAGTAAAGCGGCACGGGCGTGATACCGACCACATTACCCCAAAATCATGTGCCGAAGGTCTGTAAAATTTATGGTCACTAACACCATATTCCCTATACGCCACTTGGCGTGACGGGGGTACTTTACTTTACACATTCTATTCTATTCTATTCTATTCTATTCTATTCTATTCTATTCTATTCTATTCTATTCTATTCTATTCATGGTATAATTTTCATTGCAGTCGAAGAATCCCCAAATACACCCCAGCACGCGTCTCAACATTTCTTGAAGCGTACACAGACTGACGGTTCCTATAAGGTGTTGATTATAGATACATCTGCTTTCCTCCCTAGTCACCCCAGACCTACCAGACCCATTTTCCACATTTAGACTCACCAGTTTCCCTATATATACATCATTGTCCCACCCATTCATCTCTTATGGAAAGAAGAACAAACTTGGCGAAGTCCGCTTTGTCCAGAGTTAGGCCACGCTCAGTGTCTATCAACTTTGTAGTTATATAAGACTTCCAGCAGTATAGAAGATATAGATTTGCCCAGTGTTGTGCCTTTTTTTAACTACAAGATTTCTTCCAGTCCTGACTTTCTTTATCTTCCCACAACTTTTGTAACCTTTAAGTCCTGAAGTATCACCATCACCATCACCATCACCATCACCATCATCATCACCATCACCATCATCACCATCATCACCATCACCATCACCATCACCATCACCATCATCATCATCATCATCATCAGGTCGCATGTTCTTTGCAGAACGCTGCATTCAACAGAACATGTTTGAAAGAATCTCAGCATCTACCCAGATCTGCCACTTATTCTGTTGTCGCGTTCAAGATCTCCTTGATATCCTGAAACCACTTCTTCTTGGTCTGCCCTTGATGCGTCGCCTAGGAACCGTGCCTTCCATTATTGCTCTTTCCTGCCCGCTGTGTCTTTTGACATATCCAAAGCACACTAATTTCCTCTGTAGAATGGTGTTTATAAGCCAGCACTTTTAGTGTTTAAATCTTATAAAATGACGTCATTATGCCTTAGATATCGCGGAAAGTAGATGGATCGCACTTATGTTCTGTGAGTTATCTTGTTTATGTCACGTGAGTAAATCAAAATCATGGTACCAAAACATAAGTTTGAAGGTTTTGGTGTAGCTCTGAGTTAGCACGTTTCTCATATTACAAGCAGGTACTTATTGTTTTATTGTGTCGACTGAGAAGTGCTAGGCTGGGACTGAGCCACCAAGCCAACGAGTTAACCATGAAGCAGCCAACGCTCACAATTATGCAGAGTTTATAGAAGATTCGTAGAGTGTAATGGAGATTGGTAGAGTTTATAGAAGATTCGTAGAGTGTAATGGAGATTGGTAGAGTTTATAGAAGATTCGTAGAGTGTAATGGAGATTGGTAGAGTTTATAGAAGATTCGTAGAGTGTAATGGAGATTGGTAGAGTTTATAGAAGATTCGTAGAGTGTAAATAGAGATTGGTAGAGTTTATAGAAGATTCGAAGAGTGTAATGGAGATTGGTAGAGTTTATAGAAGATTCGAAGAGTGTAATGGAGATTGGTAGAGTTTATAGAAGATTCGAAGAGTGTAATGGAGATTGGTAGAGTTTATAGAAGATTCGAAGAGTGTAATGGAGATTGGTAGAGTTTATAGAAGATTCGTAGAGTGTAATGGAGATTGATAGAGTTTATAGAAGATTCGTAGAGTGTAAAGTAGATCACTTCACATGCTACGTGACCTTCACAGGGTGCACCATGTCTGGTTACACTAACCTTCTCAGTTCAAATGTCCCCAACAAGTTAGCGTCTCGTATCCGGAGACTGGAGACAATAGCGCATCACAGCAACAGAGCTGGAAACTGTCAGCGACCCACTGCTGGTGGCTTGCGCAAGAATCGGGGAGCCAGAACCATCCAGACCTTGCTCCACCTCTTCGCGGTGCCCCCAGAAACAGACTAACCTGTCTTGTCTGGCCAAGCGAGTAGTGATCGAAGATGTGAAAGACAGTCCGGTACTCAAAAATAATATACTGAAGTGCAAATATCACAGTTTTACTGCAAGCTACAACACATCGTATCTGCGCCCACTTAACGTCCATTTAAGGGCGGACGACGAAGAGAACAGTCAGTTCCTTTAAAGTTCATCTGGTGAACGACAGGAAGGAAGAAGAACGTATCCGGAGACTGTTGCCTGACAGTTCTTGTGATTGTGTCTTGGTCTCCCCTGAGCACACGATCTAACTCCATCTCTTATCTATTATCACTGTGTGCATCACTATCATCATTTATTAAGCTACACGGTTAACTTCCTACACAACACATTTAAGGGGCGACAAAAACACGTATCTTGTTACGCACTCTAAGACACGCTCATTCATTTCATTATTTGCAGTTATGTCCCTTTTCTTCTACTACAAACGTTCATCGCTCAACACAGGGAAATGGTCAGGCTAAGAAGAGGCAACTCATGGGTGGGACGAACAGATGTCATCGAACAGGTCTGTAGTCTGTAGGCTTACCAATATTAACGCTGGCGAGGAGTGGAAACAAGTGCCTACGTCATTCAGAGGGACATTCTCGTTTATTGTCATACTCGACAGGAAATGTAGGGAACAGAACTCAGTCGTGGTTAATGTGGAGGTCAACGGTCTCATCTGGGATAACACCGACGAGAAAGATGCAGTCATCTATACAGACGGGTCTGTAATACGACACAAAGGAGCGCATAGGAATTTACAGCACGCTCGGCAGACAGAATAGTAAGGAAGACAGTGGTGCATACGTTATGACCACGAGTAGCATGACAATGAAGGTGATGGCAGTGACCAGGGCATTCATCTGGTTAGAGTCACAAGACTACACCCACACCTGTATACTGAGTGATTCGATGAGCATGATTAAAAAAAAAATGGAGGTGGGCTCTGTATGCAAGAAGTAATGGGTAGAGTCATTGCAGAAGTCAACAGTACGTATGGTACACCCATGCGGGAGTACGGGGAAATGAAAGAGCGGACAGGTTGGCTAGCTGCGTTGTCGTTGAAGACTGTCAACCAATGGATCAAACGGACATCATCAATGCCATCAGAGATGCAGGAAGGATACAGGACTTCGACAAACATGAGTCCACGTCACTTCTTCTGATGAAAGAGGCCGGAGTAAAGATGGACACAGCCAGAAACGAGAAACTGGTGGGCGTAAAAGAGAACTTAACAACTAACACAGAACTGGAGTCTTCAGTCGCTGAACACTGCGAGACTTGCTAAGGGGTTGGGTGGGGGGGGGGAGATCTGAGCATCTATGGACATGTTTGGAGTGTGATGATGATGATCCTCCAATAACTCAATAACTCAATAACTCAATAACTCAATAACTCAATATTGCTCAAATACACTGTTAACTTTCTTATCAGTTTCTTCCTCTCCATAAATTCTGTATCAACGGTCGGTGTGTTTGTTACCCCTACTTCTGTCCCATCGCCCTTGTGCATTCTCCTAATCAACGATAAATAATTAACGTGACTCACTTGTCAAGTCAAGATTCAGACGATACGAAATGTCCTTCAAACACAACGTCAGCAAACATGCAGAAATATCATGAGTAAGATCAATCATTGGTTGTCAAATGGAACCTTATCTTAGCTTGTGCTGTCCACGTGTGCCATGAAGTGTTACTTGGAGATAGTGCTGTCTATACCGTTGGATATTATATACATTAAATAGGGATAGTGGGTGATAGAATCAATAACGTGCCAAGCTCTACACGGGGTTCAATAGAAAGGTCAACATTTTTTTATCGGCCCGAGGGAAAAAAAAGGGGGGGGGGGAGGAGTGGAATCAAAACTATAACCCGAACATTTCGTGGTGACTGAGCAGACGACCCTTATTTTCCGGCCGTTTAAGTCCCCCTGCAGACCCCAGATATGAGTTACATGACGCCTAAGAAATCCTGACTGGTTTGCTATGGAGGGCTCCAGAAAGATACAATTTACCCGTAAGTATCTGTTATAGATACTCGCCTAGGGCCAAAAATGACTCATGGGGCACAAATCATCAATCACTGTATTAATCATTATATCAATCACTATATCAATCAAAATATCTAACGATTGCTAACTGCTATATCTGTAAGTCATGTTTTGTATCCTAGGTTACGATACCTTCGATAAAATGACGACCTCAAAATACTTTTTTTTTGGAATTCGACAGTTATATTATGGACAATCAATTCCCCCTCCCTATACCTTCCTAAATATTACTTCCAGTGACACCTGAGTGTTGGATTAATTTCTTTTTATGTTGGATATGATTATACACCAACGTGCATTTCGTAAAAAGTACGACGCCAACGTGATAAGGGGGTGTTTTTATTCCCATAAATTTGCTTAATTTTCAAGAAATTCGTTAATTTCTTTTTTCTTTCTTATGACAAGTGAGGTCTTTTAGACTGTCGGCGAGACATAAATAAACAGTTTTTTAAAACACGGGATAGGCACAAGTTACGCTTAGAGGATGCCGAACATATGAGCAAAACTGACAAACTAATGGCCGACGTGTGAATAGACAAGTAATACCTCCAGGGTTTCAGACCATAATTTGAACCTAGTCCAGGAAATGACTACAGCATCTGATTCCCGTGTGTCTCCTTGTGAAAACACACAGCTGTATACCAAGAGTTCAAAGAAAATACTATTTTCCGAATTTTAAAATGTAACAATTAAGAGGTCATAATTTTGACGAATGTATCGTACAGACGTGACTCACGGATGGGTAAAGTAAATAAGTGTAAACAACCAGAGTTGAGCCCCAGTATTTTCTTTTGATTTTTTTTTGTTTTCTTTCCTTTTTTCACACAGTGCCCGTATGAAGTCTTACGTAGAAATATGTCTTGTCGTCCACTCTAAGCACGTGACCGGTATAATACTCTTCTTGACCAAAGAGGTCAGTCTGTTTTCATGAGAACCACTGAGAGGTGGAGTCGAGTCTAGTCAGTTTTGCTGTTCTCCGATCCTGATGCTGTGAGTCGTCGAGAGCTTGTAGCCCATTTGCTGGTCGGTGTCTGGGTAATAAAGTCTCTATTAATCACCAAAGCAAACTTGAAGAAGATAAAGTCATCCATAGCAAGCTTGAAGAAAATAAAGTCATCCATAACTTGAAGAAAAAAAAAGTAATCCATAGCAAGCTTGAAAAAAAAAAAAAGTCATCCGTTTAAACTTGAAGAAAATAAAGCCATCCATAGCAAACTTGAAGGAAAAAAAGTCACCCGTAGCAAACTTGAAGAAAATAAAGTCATCCGTTGTAAACTTGAAAGTAAAGTCATCCATAGAAAACTTGAAGAAAACAAAGTCATCCATAGCAAGTTTGAAGAAAATAAATTCATCCATAGCAAACTTGAAGAAAATAAAGTCATCAATAGAAAATGTGAAGAAAATAAATTCATTTATCGCAAGCTTGAAGAAAATAAATTCATCCATAGCAAACTTGAAGAAAATAAAGTCATCCATAGAAAATGTGAAGAAAATAAAGCTATTTATAGCAAGTTTGAAGAAAATAACGTCATTTATAGCAATCTTGAAGAAAATACAGCCATTTATAGCAAGTTTGAAGAAAATAACGTCATTTATAGCAAGCTTGAAGAAAATAAAGCCATTTATAGCAATGTTGAAGAAAATAACGTCTTTTATAGCAATGTTGAATAATATAAAACCATTTATAGCAAGCTTGGAGAAAATAAACCATTTATACCAAGCTTGAAGAAAATAAAGCCATTTATAGCAAGCTTGAAGAAAATAAAGCCATTTATAGCAATCTTGAAGAAAATAAAGCCATTTATAGCAAGCTTGAAGAAAATAAAGCCATTTATAGCAATCTTGAAGAAAATAAAGCCATTTATAGCAAGCTTGAAGAAAATACAGCCATTTATAGCAAGCTTGAAGAAAATACAGCCATTTATAGCAAGCTTTAAGAAAATAACGTTATTTATAGCAAGCTTGAAGAAAATAACGTTATTTATAGCAATCTTGAAGAAAATAACGTCATTTATAGCAAGCTTGAAGAAAATAACGTTATTTATAGCAATCTTGAAGAAAATAACGTCATTTATAGCAATCTTGAAGAAAATAACGTCATTTATAGCAAGCTTGAAGAAAAACAGCCATTTATAGCAAGCTTGAAGAAAATAAAGCCATTTATAGCAAGCTTGAAGAAAATAAAGCCATTTATAGCAAGCTTCATTCATGATTCATGATTGTACAAAGAAGTTACGACGGTGGTTTTCTGTTGCTTTCCGTCGATTTGTTTACGGTTGGCACCGCTAGCCTTTGACTGAAAAGTCGCACCCACAAGGCAGTGGGGTTGTTTTACTTCGGGGTACCCTCCCTTAGCCTTTTACTCTCCCGAGCTTACCTGCAAGGCAGCAGGGCAGCCACAGGTTGTACTGTTTTTAAATGTTATGTAGAGCCAGTCTTAACATATGGATGTGAATCATGGACAATAGAACAACAGACAAGAAAATCACTGAAGTCTGTAGAAATGTGGTTTTAAAGAAGAATGTTGAGAGTACCATGGACAGCTAAGAAAAGTAATGAACATGTTCTGAAAGAGGTCAAAGCAAAAAGAGAGCTAATTTCCAATATTAGGAAGAAACAATCATCATTTTTTGGCCATGCAATGAGAAGAGAACAGCTGGAATATATTGTAACAACTGGGAAAATGAGGAACGAAGAGATAGAGGGAAGCAAAGAGAAAAAAATAACAGACAGCTTAAGAGAATGGTTTGGCAGAAGGTCAACAACAGAAATGATAAATAACTGTCAAGGTCGAAAGTTGTGGAAAGACATGATCACCTACCCCCGTAAGCCCGGTACTTGATGATGATGATGATGATGATAGCAAGCTTGAAGAAAACAAAGTCATCCATTGGAAGTATGAAGAAAACAAAGTCATCAATTGGAAGCTTGAAGAAAACAAAGTCATCCATTGGAAGCTTGAAGAAAACAAAGTCATCCATTGGAAGTATGAAGAAAACAAAGTCATCCATTGGAAGCTTGAAGAAAACAAAGTCATCCATTGGAAGTATGAAGAAAACAAAGTCATCCATTGGAAGCTTGAAGAAAACAAAGTCATCTATTGGAAGTATGAAGAAAACAAAGTCATCTATTGGAAGTATGAAGAAAACAAAGTCATCAATTGAAAGCTTGAAGAAAACAAAGTCATATATCTTGAACCCAAACTGAAAACTTGAATATCTGCCTTCATAAAATTAAAATGAAAGCCCCCCCCCCCCGACTTCTTTCCCTACCTGCCATATTGCACAAGTTACAATGGTACAGAAACACATCTCACAACAATGTGAACTGTGAAAAGACAGGAAATCCTTTGTGAAATGATCCTATAATACCGTCTCAGCATCGACGGTTGGCTACCATGGAGCGCCATTCCGCTCTGTCTCTTGCTTTGATGTTGCAGGTTGTCATGGGTTGACTTGTCCATCTCCACATCGAAGGTTGGCTACCATGGAGCGCCATTCCGCTCTGTCTCTTGCTTTGATGTTGCAGGTTGTCATAGGCTGACTTGTCCATCTCCACATCGAAGGTTGGCTATCATGGAGCGCCATTCCGCTCTGTCTCTTGCTTTGATGTTGCAGGTTGTCATAGGCTGACTTGTCCATCTTTTGATGTTACTCGTCCATGATGGTCTTCGTCAACCTCTGCCTCTTTTACCTTGTATTTTCTCTTCCAAGATTATTTTTAGAAGTTTGCTGTGTCTTTTAACATGCCCCAAAAGTCTCATTTGTATTGCTCTAATTGTGTTTAGTAGTTTTCCTTTCGATTTTAGTTGTTTTAAGACTTCATCGTTTATTTTATTTTCTTTCCATCCAATTCTACCTATTGTTCTACAAGTCCACATTTCAAAGACTTCAATTTTCTGTTTTGTTTTCTTGTATAATATCCATGTCTCTGCAGCATCCAGAAATATTGAGAAGTTATAACATTTTCCTTTTCTTATTGTTAGCCTTCATGTTATTTTTTTTTTAATGTTAGTACATTTGTCATGGCATTAAGATTACTTTTTGTCATTCCTATTCTTTTGTTTATTTCAGGTTTACACTTTCCACCTCTGGTATGTCCAAGGTAGTTGTAGCTCTGACCCTGTCTCCAGGCCTATTCCTTCAACTTTGATATCCACTTGTTGGTTTTGAGTATTATCTTTGTTTATGGTCATAATTGTAGTGTTTTTGATGTGACAAAATGTAAATATAAAGTTGGTTTAAGTACACTTTTAAATGGACAATTATGATCTAATATAATACAGAATAGCGACTCTAAACTTTCCTTGACCGCGCACCTCCATTAAATACGTTTTATAGTCGTGAACCCCCAGGCTTTCATTGCTTCATTCTCTCTTTTCATTTATCTACAAAATATCGTACAACTACTACAAGTCTTAGTGGGCCCCATGTGACAGGGGGGGGGGGGGGGGCCTGCAGACCACAGTTTGAGAAACTTTGACCCAGAAGGCAATCTGAGGTTGGACTGATCGTGTCTAAACAAGAAGAAGGTGAAAACCTCTAGGTAAACTAGCCTGGCCAACATAAGGACCAAGAGAGGGCATCAAGATAAAAGTGGACAGAATGAAAAACGAGACAGCCAAGACTATCCCCATCAAACTTTAACATTCATGGAAGGTACTCACCTCAGGCTGTAGCCAGCCTTCTGAGGTTACACAAATGAACGCTGAAGAAGATGAATATTCATTTTTTGGATAATGAACTTCCTGGTTATTTGATAGTCTCTCGTTCAAGCGGGAAGTAAGTGGCAATGTTATCACACTGAGGTCAGCGGCTAGCATGTGGGGCATGGCACACGTTGCTGTTGAAGTGTTTTCTGTTGAGATCATAAACAAACAAGAAACATTTAGGGCAGTCACACGAACTAGGAACTACATTACAGGCTGGAAAACAAACATAAGAGCTTTTATAATCAGCCTTTGTTGAAGCTGTAAATTGTGCACTGTTTGTATACCTTGTTTTTCCAAATAATTTGTTGTCCCTTTGTCTTGTTGCCTGAGTGTTTTCTACTTCGCGTGTCTTGCTACCTTTGTATCGTGTTATTCGTGTACTTTGTTATTCATGTGTCTTGTTATCCATGTGCATTATTGTCCTTATATCTAGTTATCCACATGTCTTGTTACCCATGTACATTATTGTCCTTATATCTAGTTATCCACATGCCTTGTTACCCATGTACATTATTGTCCTTATATCTAGTTATCCACATGCCTTGTTATCCATGTACATTATTATCCTTATATCTAGTTATCCACATGCCTTGTTATCCATGTACATTATTGTCCTTATATCTAGTTATCCACATGCCTTGTTACCCATGTACATTATTGTCCTTATATCTAGTTATCCACATGCCTTGTTACCCATGTACATTATTGTCCTTATATCTAGTTATCCACATGCCTTGTTACCCATGTACATTATTGTCCTTATATCTAGTTATCCACATGCCTTGTTATCCATGTACATTATTGTCCTTATATCTAGTTATCCACATGCCTTGTTACCCATGTACATTATTGTCCTTATATCTAGTCATCCATGTGCCGTGTTATCCACCTACATTATTGTCCTCATATCTTGTTATCCACAATACATTATTATCCATGTACTCTGTTATCCAAACACCTTATTATCCATCTATGTATATAATTAACCACATACCTTTTTATCCATGTATTTTGTAATCCCACGCATTTCATTATCAATTAATCTTGTTATCCATCTACCTTGATATCCATGTACTTTATCTATCTACCTTGATATCCACGTATTTTGTTATCCGCAAACTTTGATATCCATATATCTTGTTATCCACATAATTTTGTATCCATAAATCTTGCTGTCGTTATAACTATTTCTTATGGTGACATACACGGAATCATCTTCAGGGTAGTTCGCCATATTCATGTTAGGATGTGTTTCTAATTTATTGTGTGTGTGTGTGTGTGTGTGTGTGCCTGCGTGAGTATTTGCTTCAGATGACCTACTTTTGTTATATATGTATTGTTGTTATTGTTTTATCCGTGCTAGAAAGCAGATTGACAGCTGGTGGCCTAGATGATGAAAACGTGTATTCTACCAACCAGGTGGGGGTGGGTTCGATCTAGGCTGTAGAGTTTACGTTTGTCTACTGATGGTGAAATAAAATACTCTGACCTGTTCATTGCGTGGCTACAGCATTTGGACACCCAAGCCTTATTTTTCAGCTTCTTCAATGACACCCTGTCCATCCATCCATGGATTCATCTGGCCATCCATCCATGCATCCATCTGTTCATTCATCCCTGCATCCATCTGGCCATCCACCCATACATGCATCCATCCTCCCATGCATCAATCTGTCCATTCATCCCTGCATCCATCTAACCATCCATGCATGCATCCAACTGGCCATTTACCCATCTATCCATTCATCCCTGCATCCATCCATCCATGCATCTATCTGGCCATCCATTCATGCATCCATCTGTCCATTCATCCATGCATCCATCTGTCCATTCATCCGTGCATCCATCTGTCCATTCAAATCATGCATCCATCTGGCCATCCATTCATGCATCCATCTGTCCATTCATCCCTGTGTCCATCTGACCATCCATCCCTGCATCTATCTGGCCATCCATCCATGCATCCATCTGTCCATTCATCCGTGCATCCATCTGTCCATTCATCTGTGCATCCATCTGTCCATTCATTCATGCATCTATCTAGCCATCCATCCATGCATCTATCTAGCCATCCATCCATGCATCCATCTAGCCATCCATCCGTGCATCTATCTAGCCATCCATCCATGCATCCATCTGTCCATTCATCTGTGCATCCATCTGTCCATTCATTCATGCATCTATCTAGCCATCCATCCATGCATCTATCTAGCCATCCATCCATGCCTCCATCTGTCCATTCATCCGTGCATCCATCTGTCCATTCATTCATGCATCTATCTAGCCATCCATCCATGCATCTATCTAGCCATCCATCCATGCATCCATCTGTCCATTCATCCGTGCATCCATCTGTCCATTCATCCGTGCATCCATCTGGCCATCCACCCATTCATCCATCTGTCCTCTCATTCATGCATCCATCTGGCCATCCACCCATGCATCCATCTGTCCATTCATCCCTGCATCCATCTGGCCATCCATTCATCCCGGCCATCCACCCATGCATCCATCTGTCCATTCATCCCTGCATCCATCTGGCCATCCACCCATGCATCCATCTGTCCATTCATCCCTGCGTCCATCTGTCCATTCATCCCTGCATCCATCTGTCCATTCATTCATGCATCCATCTGGCCATCCACCCATGCATCCATCTGGACATCCACCCATGCATCCATCTGTCCATTCATCCCTGCATCCATCTGTCCATTCATTCATGCATCCATCCATCCATTCATGTGTCAACCCATTCATCATAAATCCATTCATCCATGCATCAACCCATTCATGTATCAACCCATTCATCCATGAATCCATTCATGCATCCATCCATTAATGTATCAACCCATTCATCCATGAATCCATGCATCCATCCATTCATGTATCCATCCATCCATTCATGCATCCATCCTTCTATCCATGCATCCATCCATTCATGCATCCATCCATCCATCCATTCATCCATCTATCCGTGCATTCATCCTTCTATCCATGCATCCATCCATTCATGCATCCATCCATTCATCCATTCATCCATCTATCCATGCATCCATCCATTCATGCATCCATCCATCCATCCATCCATCCATCCATTCATCCATCTATCCGTGCATTCATCCTTCTATCCATGCATCCATCCATTCATCCTTCTATCCATGCATGCATGCATGCATCCATTCATTCATCTATCCATACTTCTATCCATGCATCCATACATCCATCTATCCATGTATTAATCCATCTATCCATGGATCCATGCGTTCATCCATCGATCCATCCATCCAACATCAGTACCTATAAATGGAATGAATGCCGTAATAACTCTATTAATTGATCACCCTCAATACTGTACTATTGCTATTTTTTGTCGCTTGCGTTTAATGGCAACATTTGTTATCGCTGATAGGAGGTCAGAGGTCAAAGTGTTTATATAAAAGCGGTTGTCCTTGACATGTTTTATGTCTTGTCTTGGTAGACGTGGCTGTAAGCTCTCACAGTTCCAAGAACTATGACGTTTGCGGCTATTCTACGAATTACAGCCAACTTAGAAAAGGCCTGCCCATAACCCTGCTAGCGTGACGTCACCGATCAAGGTTCATCTTTGAGAGTACAGAATCCTACCCACAACGGCGTCTGCTCGTAGAGCTGAACACGTCACGCTAGTAGGGTGAGCGCAGGCCTTCTAAAGTTGGCTGCGCTATGAATAGGGAACCCTTTGTGGAAGAAGGTCAACATGTGCGTGTCAGCCTATAACAGACAGGAGAACGTGTAGTGACCCACAAAGAAACTGAATAAACACACGCCTAGACACCGACTGTCAGACACATCATTGTGTACATCCGGGCTGAATAACCAAGCAGGATTTCCCTATACATAACAAGCGGAAATAAAGATGATATAATGATTCAAAGATACAGTATACAAAGTATTACTTTCTTTCGTTTACCCGATCACTCCTAAAGAAGTGGAAAGACCTCTTCATCATTTTCATCATCATCAGATCGCATGCTATTTACAAAACGTTCCATTCACAACAGCATGTCTGGAAGAATCTCTGTCTCTAGCCTAACCAAATCTCTCACAGAAGGTTGCATTCACAACAGCCCGACAGAAAGAACCTCTGTCTCTAGCCAGATCTTACACAGAGCGATGCATTCACCACAGCCCGTCAGAAGGAATCTCTGTCTCTAGCCATATCTCCCACTGAATGCTGCATTCACCACAGCTCGTCTGAAAGAATCTGTCTCTAGCCAGATCTCCCACTTTTTCTGTTGACATGTTTAAGGTCTCCTGTATGTCTTGAAACTACTTCCTTCTTGGTCTACCCATGATGCGTTGCCCAGGAATCATACCGTCCATTACTGGTCCTTCCAGTTCGCTGTGTCATTTGACGTGGCGGTTATATTTTAATTTCCTCTCTAGAATGGTGTTTATAAGTCAGTACTTTTCAATGTTTAACTCATTTAGTATGTCTTCATTGCTCTTTTTCATTTTCCAAGGTATCTTAAGAATTTTTGTGCAGCTTTTTGTTTCGAATAAATTAATTTTATTCCTGACTGTATGCGAGATTGTCCATGATTCACAACCATATATTATTATCGAGAATATACATATCCTCGGTAATGTTACTGCCTTGTTGGCATTGTGTCACATGTTCTTCATGGCGTTTAATTGTTGTGTTGCTATTTATAATCTTCTTTTGATCTCTTTCTTCTGCCAGTCTCCATTGTTGGTTACTACAGATCTCTATCTGACAGTCTCCATTGTTGGTTACTACAGATCTCTATCTGACAGTCTCCATTGTCAGTTACTACAGATCTCTATCTGAAAGTCTCCATTGTTGGTTACTACAGATCTCTATCTGACAGTCTCCATTGTTGGTTACTACAGATCTCTATCTGACAGTCTCCATTGTTGGTTACTACAGATCTCTATCTGACAGTCTCCATTGTTGGTTACTACAGATCTCTATCTGACAGTCTCCATTGTTAGTTACTACAGATCTCTATCTGACAGTCTCCATTGTTAGTTACTACAGATCTCTATCTGACAGTCTCCATTGTTAGTTACTACAGATCTCTATCTGACAGTCTCCATTGTTAGTTACTACAGATCTCTATCTGACAGTCTCCATTGTTAGTTACTACAGATCTCTATCTGACAGTCTCCATTGCTAGTTACTACAGATCTCTATCTGACAGTCTCCATTGTTAGTTACTACAGATCTCTATCTGACAGTCTCCATTGTTAGTTACTACAGATCTCTATCTGACAGTCTCCATTGTTAGTTACTACAGATCTCTATCTGACAGTCTCCATTGTTAGTTACTACAGATCTCTATCTGACAGTCTCCATTGTTAGTTACTACAGATCTCTATCTGACAGTCTCCATTGTTAGTTACTACAGATCTCTATCTGACAGTCTCCATTGTTAGTTACTACAGATCTCTATCTGACAGTCTCCATTGTTAGTTACTACAGATCTCTATCTGACAGTCTCCATTGTTGGTTACTACAGATCCCAGATATTCAGAGTTTGATATAGTCCTCACCGTTCATCATCACCAGCCATGGGGGACTGGTTGGTCTCGAGGCAAGACGCCGGCCTCGAGACAGAGAGGTTGTGGGTTCAAATCCCGGCTAGTTGGGATTTGTATTTATGATTTCTCTCTGCGGCAACCGCCCCTTGTCTCAGCAGCGAGGCCCGGCTTGAAACGTTAATTACTCATGGAAGGAAAAAAATATGAGTACCTCCGAAGTCGGAGTTATCTGCCTGTGCACACACGGCTACCAGGGAAAAACGGATTAACACGCAAAATTCAGTTCCTAGTCTCTAGGGACTTCGTCAGAGGTAAAACGCAAAAAAAAAAAAAAAAAAAAAAATCACCAGCCCTTTAAAGGAAGTTTACGAGGCATAAATATGTTGTGTTGTGGTTTTTTTACGCCTTTCAGCCCAACACATCCAACTTCAGCACGGTATTTATGAGTAGAGGATTACCTTCCCTTCTAGATCTCTACTCGCTTGACTAAAGTGAATAGTTTGTTTCCAGGAGCACCGCTGCAAGGTGGAGTCGAGTCTTGATCAGCTCAGTTGTTCACCGATCCTGTCGCTTGTAGTCACCAGTGGGTTGCTAACCGCACCCTGCTCGGCTGTTGGACTGGCACCGTGGCTCCCATACAGAACATTAGAGAGTGGGACTGGCATCGTGGCTCCCATACAGAACGCTAGAGAGTGGGACTGGCACCGTGGCTCCCAAACAGAACACTAAAGAGTCGGACTGGCACCGTGGCTCCCATACAGAATATTAGAAAGTGGGACTGGCACCGTGGCTCCCACACAGAACAATAGAGAGTGGGACTGGCACCGTGGCTCCCATACAGAATATTAGAGAGTGGGACTGGCACAGTGACTGCCATACAGAACATTAGAGAGCGGAACTGGCACAATGGCTCCCATACAGAACGTTAGAGAGCGGGACTGGCACCGTGGCTCCCATACAGAATATCAGACAGTGAAACTGGCACCGTGGCCCCCATACAGAACGTTAGAGAGCGGGACTAGCACCGTGGCTCCCATACAAAACACTAGAGAGCGGGACTGGCATAGTGGCTCCCATACAGAACATTAGTGAGCGGGACTGGCACCGTGGCTCCCATACAGAACATTAGTAAGCGGGACTGGCACCGTGGCTCCCATACAGAACATTAGTGAGCGGGACTGGCACCGTGGCTCCCATACAGAACATTAGTGAGCGGGACTGGCACCGTGGCTCCCATACAGAACATTAGTGAGCGGGACTGGCACCGTGGCTCCCATACAGAACATTAGTGAGCGGGACTGGCACCGTACAGAACATTAGAGAGAGATACGATAAAACAGATGGTCCCGACAACAAGCACTTGTCTGACGCTGTAAACACATTCAATGTGAACACAAGAGGAGGAAGAAGAGAAAGAGGAAGAAGAAGGAGAAAAGAGGAAGAAGAGGAAGCAAAGGAAGAGGAAGGGAAGATCTCTACTCTCTCTCTCTCTCTTTCTGTCCAAGTAGCTAAGTTTTCCAATAACTAAAATAAATATCAGATAACACTGCATTATTATAACTATCATTATTATCATCAGAAAAGTAGGTCCAAAGTCTGGAGCTAAACCTTTGTTATGATGTTCACTCTCTGTTCCCTGACCTGAGCAGGACCAACTGGACAAGATGGTGACAGAGTTATAGATAGGAGACTAACATCAAGGAATAAATCAATAAGACAAGATGGTGACAGAGTTATAGATAGGAGAGTAACATCAAGAAATAAAACAATAAGACAAGATGGTGACAGAGTTATTATAGATAGGAGAGTAACAACAAGAAATAAAACAATAAGAGAAGATGGTGGTGGAGCTATTGATTGGAGAGTAACATCATGAGATGAACCAATAGGACAAGATGATGTCTGGGCTGTAGGTAATAGAATAACATGAAGAGATTAGCTGAGAGCAGTTTACAGAGACCAACAAGTAGAAGGACCACGCTAAAGAAATAAAATGATAAATCTCCAAATGACACACGTTCCCACAGTGCGTAGCTAAAATGGGTGGGGAGGGGGTGGGGTTGAATTGACCATTGCTGCCGTAATTATTGGACATGTTTCATCCTTTCTCATACATAATTATTGGACATGTTTCATCCTTTCTCATACATAATTATTGGACATGTTTCATCCTTTCTCATACATAATTATTGGACATGTTTCATCCTTTCTCATACATAATTATTGGACATGTTTCATTCTTTCTCATACATAATTATTGGACATGTTTCATCCTTTCTCATACATAATTATTGGACATGTTTCATCCTTTCTCATACATAATTATTGGACATGTTTCATCCTTTCTCATACATAATTATTGGACATGTTTCATCCTTTCTCATACATAATTATTGGACATGTTTCATCCTTTCTCATACATAATTATTGGACATGTTTCATCCTTTCTCATACATAATTATTGGACATGTTTCATCCTTTCTCATACATAATTATTGGACATGTTTCATCCTTTCTCATACATAATTATTGGACATGTTTCATCCTTTTTCATACATAATTATTGGACATGTTTCATCCTTTCTCATACTCTACAAATATGCCACGAAATGCGGGTTTTATGCTCCAAATGCTCCAAATTCAGGTTTTATGCTCTAAATGGAGGTAGTCCTTTTCTAAATACGATTTTCATGCTCCAAATACAGGTTTTTAAGCTCCAAATTCAGGTTTTCATACTCTAAATGCAGGTTTTCATGTTCTAAACCTAAAAAATTTGAGAAAGCATGACGGACCCCTTATGGCTCACACCTTGACATGAGGGTGGCCAGTGGGGCGCGAGAAAACAGACTTTGTCCCCCGACGCTGAAATCCCTAGCTACGCCCCTGCCTCACCCCCCGACCCCCACTTCCCTCGTCTCTCGGAAGCACCTTTGCCATTACTTCATTTTGAGAATCTTGTACCACGTTCGTCAAACACGAAAATGTCTTGCAATTATAGTTGTTGTTATTCGAAGGCCCCGGTATCACTGTAAACGAATGAATATCCAAAATTGATCAACCGCCCGTGCCAGTGGAATCATCGGAATGAACACTTCATCCAGTATCCAAACAAAGAAAGGAATGTGCGGTTCCCATCGTTGCAAACACAGCACACGGCAAAAGACGTAAGTCATAGTTGCATCGACAGTGAATGCAACTGAACTGTCCTCGTCATACGATGTTATCATTCATCGTAAGAAATCTGAATATAGAAACACAATCCGATGAAATACACAGCTCACGGTGTGCACAAAGAACTAATCTCAGTGGCTCCTGCAGCAAGCCGGACTTGGAATTTGAGGAAACTGCAACAATGAAGCTTTTCAGACAGTGCCTCAACGGTTCATTGCCGCCTATCCGCCATATTGACCGGAAGCTCAAATGTCTTCAATTATGATCATCAAAACTCGTAGACATTTCTTTAGTTAGTTAGGCTAGACAATCTGGCCGGTACAATATCTCGTTCACAGAGGTAACTGCGTTATTCCTTATTGATTGCTCACTGTATTATTTTAACACCGCAACAATTTGGCCAAATAAATTTATTGAACAACATATATGTATGTGGCTAAGTTTAATTTTTTTTGGTTTCGTTCGCCAGCTTTTACCTCTGACGAAGTTCCTAAAAAACTAGGAACTGAATTTTGCGTGTTAATCCATTTTTCCCTGGCAGCTGTATGCACAGGGGTCTCTCACCGCACAGGCAGATAACTCCGACTTCGAGGGTACTCATATTTTTTCCGTCGATGAGTAATTGACGTTTCAAGCCGGGCCTCGCTTGAATTAATGGACAAATAGATGGTGTATTAGCATCAATACAGACACATGCAGTACTACACTTTTCACTCTCTCCCCAAAACAAAAAGCAGGAGCCATCTACATAAACAATGAGCCTGTGAAAGAAGACATAGAAGCTACGTATCTCGGAGTTACATTTGATAACAAACTATCTTGGAAACAGCAGATAAATAAGGCAACCCAAAAAGCAAGGAGAAAGTTGGCTATTCTAAGAAAGATGTGTGGAACCACGTGGGGTGTGAGTGGGAAAATACTCAGTAAAGTTTACCAACAGAGTATACGCCCACATTTAGAATATGGATCATCCGCATGGTGCTCAGCATCAAACACCACACTGCAAGAGCTGGATAAAGTACAAAACTAGGCACTTAGGGTCATCACAGGAGCAATGAAATCAACACCAATATTGGAGATGGAGAAATTGTGGAGGATACCAGCACTGAGAGAACGGAGGGATACAAAGGTGCTGATACAGGCTGAAAAATTTGCATGCATGCCGAGACATCCAATGAAGGACCGATTCCAAAATCTTGCATTGGGACGACTTAAGAGAAGCAGTTTTATCCACCAAGCCAAGCGTATTAGTAGACAAACACCAGACATGCCAAGAGTTGTTAACCCCCTACTGCCCATACCAGAACAGACTCCCTGGACAGAGGAATCAGGATTATCAATACAAATACGGACAGAAGTGAAAGGAATACTTGACAAGGAGAAACAAAATAGTCTACAGCGAAAAACAATAACTCTCAGTTTCCTGGATGAAGAATACCCACAAGACCTATGGATTCGTGTGTACACAGATGGATCAACACAGAATGCAGTAAAGAATGGGGGAGCAGGTGCATATATAGAGTACCCAAATAACACTAGGGATATGAATAAAATAGCAACAGGGAAATATTGTCACAATTATGATGCAGAAATACAAGCAATAAAGTTGGCAATAGAAAAACTGCTGAACAGTAATCTTAACCCACAGCCTGTAGTGTTTTTGACAGATGCAAGATCAGTACTCCAGGCACTACAATCCCGAAAATTACCACATCTGCAGAACTTACTGACTGAACTCTGCAATCACCACAGGGTTGCCCTGCAGTGGATCCCATCTCACTGTGGAATACGAGGAAATGAGAAAGCAGATCAGTTGGCAAAGGAAGGTTCAACAGGCACACAACTAGATACATCGGTTACATACCATCATAAGAAACAGATAATCAAATCAATCAGAGGACCACAAGCCCCAAATCAGGATGCCTTTCATAATATATATATATATAATATATAACAAGTTATCATTATACGCCTCAGAACAGGACACAATCGACTCCATAGTCACATGTATACAAAATTCAAGATCGGCACCTCAACTACTTGTACATGTGGACAGGCACCCCAGACTGCTGAACACATACTTCAAGACTGCACTGAATATAGTAGACTGAGGAAAAACCATTGGCCCATAGATACAATACTACAGACAAAACTATATGGGCCACTGCAAGAATTACAAAAGACTGTAAAATGTATACAGGAAACGATATTGCACATATAGACAATACTTCGGGTGAACGAAAGATAGACAGATCGCACAACCTCTTTGTGAGTCCCAAATTTAATTTGATTCGGTATGTATGCCAAAAGCCAAGGGTGATGAGAAAACAATCACATGGATTTGGGGTTGAAGCCTATACATCATCATCATCATCATCATCATCATCATCATCATCATCATCATCATCATCATCATCATCAATAGCATCATCATTATCTCTATCATCATAATTGTTATCATCATCATTATTACCGTAGCTTTCACCTCTGTGGAAGTCCCTATAGACTAGGAACTGAATTGTGCATGTTGACCCGTTTGTCTCTGGCCGCAGTGTGCATAGGGATCCGTACAGGTAGATAACTCCGTCTTCAGAGGTACTCATATTTTTTCCGTCAATAATTAACAGACATTTGAAGCCGGGTCTCGCTGCTGAGACCAGGAGTGGTTGCCGCAGAGAGAAATCACAAATTTACAGATGACCAACTGGTATGGCCTGAATTTGAACTCACACCCTCTCTGTCTCGAGACCGGCGTCTGGCTTCGAGACCAACCAGTCCCCCCTTTACTATCGTTATCATCACCAGCATCCTCATCGTCATCAGTATCATTATATCCATCATCATCGTCATCAGTATCATTATATCCATCATCATCGTCATCAGTATCATTATATCCATCATCATCGTCATCAGTATCATTATATCCATCATCATCGTCATCAGTATCATTATATCCATCATCATCGTCATCAGTATCATTATATCCATCATCATCGTCATCAGTATCATTATATCCATCGTCATCGTCATCAGTATCATTATATCCATCATCATCGTCATCAGTATCATTATATCCATCATCATCACTATCGTCTTAATCATCATTATGAAGTGACTTGCCTGCTAGCGTATATAATAATTTATATCTTTATATATGTTTTTAGACTTTTATTGACTACCTACTCAACTTTAAATTGCCTTGCATCTGTTCTATATTTCCCTTAATCTCTCCACCCTCAACATTACAGCTTGTTATAATGTGCTCCTGTTCCCATTACAAGGTCAGAAGTGCGGGTCAGATTTTCTCCATTGTCGGACAAATATTCTCTTCTGTTCATGGAGTCAGTGTGCCCCTTCTCTTCTGTTCATGGAGTCAGTGTCCCCCTTCTCTTCTGTTCATGGAGTCAGTGTCCCTCTTCTCTTCTGTTCATGGAGTCAGTGTCCCCCTTCTCTTCTGTTCATGGAGTCAGTGTCCCTCTTCTCTTCTGTTCATGGAGTCAGTGTCCCCCTTCTCTTCTGTTCATGGAGTCAGTGTCCCCCTTCTCTTCTGTTCATGGAGTCAGTGTCCCCCTTCTCTTCTGTTCATGGAGTCAGTGTGCCCCTTCTCTTCTGTTCATGGAGTCAGTGTCCCCCTTCTCTTCTGTTCATGGAGTCAGTGTGCCCCTTCTCTTCTGTTCATGGAGTCAGTGTGCCCCTTCTCTTCTGTTCATGGAGTCAGTGTCCCCCTTCTCTTCTGTTCATGGAGTCAGTGTCACTGCAGGCGAAAATTTTCCATATCCGCTCCACTCATGTCACAGGCTCCGCCAAGGCTAGGTGGCTACTTGTATTGACATAGTCGACTACCGTGCAGACCTAATCGGCGACACAGGCGACGATTACAACCGACTTCCATCGAATAGAAGGTGCACAGTCACTTCCTTAATCCGGTTTTCTCGAAAACAAACATTTAAAACACACATTAAAACACACATTTAAAACACACATTTAAAACACACATTAAAAAACACATTTAAAACACACATTAAAACAAACATTTAAAACACACATTAAAACACACATTTAAAACACACATTAAAACAAACATTTAAAACACACATTAAAACACACATTTAAAACACACATTTAAAACACACATTTAAAACACACATTAAAACAAACATTTAAAACACACATTAAAACACACATTTAAAACACACATTTAAAACACACATTTAAAACACACATTAAAACACACATTTCAAACACACATTAAAACAAACATTTAAAACAATGAAGCCACTCAAAACGGTTTCAGCGACTGTGTTAGTCTCTACAAAAAACAGGGCGACATGCCGCCATTTTGACTGTGCATTGTCGGTTAGCGGCCATTAGTAAGGTCGCGTCGAACTCCAGTGCGAGCCACGTAGGCTGCGTGGGCGACAATTTCAAACATTAAAAAAATTGGAGAGTTCGCATAGTCACTTCCAACTCCAATTCACTTCAATAAACTAGAAAACAGACAGAAATCAGTCAAAACAACACAAATTGTTTAGCGTTGGCATTTTCTGAAGGGGTCTGCAACAATGGCCACCATCTTTCCCAATTCCGCCATCTGGGAAAAATGTTGTCTGTTTGCTTTGGCCTCATTTAGAACATCATCATGAGGCAATGACAACATCATAGTTGGAGGCTGTTAACGATTCATAGCTGATGGATTGCGCCGGGAACGGTGAATCAGAATTATCCAGACCCTACTCCACCTCTTCACGGTTGCTCTAGAAGCAGACTAACTAGTCTAGTCTGGCGAAGCGGGTAGGGATCGAAGAGGGAAGGCAATTCCGTTACTCGAAATTCCGCGTTGAAGTCGGAATTCTTGTCCGAAGGGCGCAAATATCACAGTCTTGCTGCAAACAACAACATAGCGAATCTACGCCCACTTAACGTCCTTAATAACAGATGACGGAGATGACGATAAATTAAACTACTTTAGTCATCGGGTCGGGTGAACGCCATCAAGGAAGAAAGAAAAAGGAAGACGAAAAGGGAAGAAAGAAAGAAAGAAAGAAAGAAAGAAAGAAAGAAAGAAAGAAAGAAAAAGGAAGACGAGAAGGGAAGGTAGAAAGAAAAAAGGAAATAAAGAAAGAAAGAAAAAAAGAAAGATAGAAAGAAAGAAAGAATGATAGAAAGAAAAAAAGAAAGATAGAAAGAAAGAAAGAAAGAAAGAAAGAAAGAAAGAAAGAAAGAAAGAAAGAAAGAAAAAAAGAAAGAAAGAAAGAAAGAAAGAAAGAAAGAGGAAGACGAAAAGGGAAGATAGATAGGAATAAAATAAGAAAGAAAGAAAGAAAGAAAGAAAGAAAGAAAGAAAGAAAGAAAGAAAGAAAGCAAGAAAGAAAGAAAGAAAGAACGTCCATCCTCAAATACTCTTGTTTACTGCCTGTGGTATTCTCAACACTCTTCTGCACAACCGTATTTGTGTGGCCTTAAGCCTAGATATATTTGATCAATGTCAACATTTCTGTGGGAGCCGCGATAGCTCACTGGTTAATATACTGGACTACAAAGGATAAGAGGTCGGGTCTGATCGTGATCGACAGCATCCGGTTCACCCAGCCTTAAATGGGTCCCGGATTTTTTTTTCTGGGAAAGAAAAGCGACATGTGCGAAATACCGGCCATATTACCCCAAACTTTGTTAACCTCAGACGGAAGATGTACAAAAGAGGTGAGATGCAGAATGGCTCAGGCAAAAACAGCTTTCCAAAAGAATGAGGAAGATACTATGCAATCCATTTTTGACAATAGAAACAAGAAAAAGAGTTCTTAAATGTTACGTAGAGCCAGTCTTAACATACGGATGCGAGTCATGGACAATAGGACAACAGACAAGAAAATCACTGGAGTCTGTAGAAATGTGGTTTTACAGAAGAATGTTGAGAATACCATGGACAGCTAAGAAGAGTAATGAAGAGGTTCTGAGAGAGGTCAAAGCAAAAAGAGAGCTCATTTCCAATGTTAGGAAGAGACAATCATCATTTTTTGGCCATGTAATGAGAAGAGAACAACTTTAATATATTGTAACAACTGGACAAATTGAGGGACGAAGAGATAGAGGGAAGCAAAGAGAAAAAATAACAGACAGCTTAAGAGAATGGCTTGGCAGAAGGTCAACAACAGAAATGATAAATAGCTGCGGAGATCGAAGGTTGTGGAGAGACATGATCACCTACGCCACTAGGCCCGGTACTTGATGATGATGATGATTACCCAAAAATCATGTGCTGAAGTTCTGTAAAAATGATGGTCACTAACACCATATTCACCATACGCCACTTGGCGTGACGGGGCTCTTACTTTATTTACACTATTTCCGTACCAAAATTGTTTGTTTTGTGAGAGCTCATTGTGCTTCGATAGTGACTCGGACGCAAGTAGTAAAATAGTGAAGAAATCAACGCTGAAACCACTAGCACAGAGATAATAATCCTAGCTCGACAAACAAGAAAGTAAGGCTCCGAGAGAGAAGGCAGAACGTTTGTTAAGAAGTTAATTAAAAGTGCTTTCTTTCTTTCTTGTGTTCATCCGACATCAGCACGACATTTATGAGTACCGGGTTGTCTTTCCTATTTGATCGTTACTTTCTTGGTCAGCTCGATAGTCTACTTTCAGAAGCACCATTGGTAGGTGGAGCAGAGTCTGTTTATTTCTGTCTTGCATTTTTATTTGATCGTTTCTGTCTGAAATGTTTCATCACTTGATCATTTCTGTATATTTCTGTTTCAGATTTTCCATCACTTGATCATTTCTGTATATTTCTGTTTCAGATTTCCATCATTTGATCATTTCTGTATATTTCTGTCTCATATTTTCCATCACTTGATCATTTCTGTCTCACATTTTCCATCACTTGATCATTTCTGTCTCATATTTTCCATCACTTGATCATTTCTGTCTCACATTTTCCATCACTTGATCATTTCTGTCTCACATTTTCCATCACTTGATCATTTCTGTCTCACATTTTCCATCACTTGTTCATATCTGTTTATGTCTGTCTCACATTTTCCATCACTTGATCATTTCTGTCTCACATTTTCCATCACTTAATCATTTCTGTCTCATATTTTCCATCACTTGATCATTTCTGTCTCACATTTTCCATCACTTGATCATTTCTGTCCCACATTTTCAATCACTTGATCATTTCTGTCTCACATTTTCCATCCCTTGATCATTTCTGTCTCACATTTTCCATCCCTTGATCATTTCTGTCTCACATTTTCCATCCCTTGATCATTTCTGTCTCATATTTCCATCACTTGATCATTTCTGTCTCACATTTTCCATCACTTGTTCATATCTGTTTATGTCTGTCTCACATTTTCCATCACTTGATCATTTCTGTCTCATATTTTCCATCACTTGATCATTTCTGTCTCACATTTTCCATCACTTGATCATTTCTGTCTCACATTTTCCATCACTTGATCATTTCTGTCTCACATTTTCCATCACTGTTCATATCTGTTTATGTCTGTCTCACATTTTCCATCACTTGATCATTTCTGTCTCACATTTTCCATCACTTAATCATTTCTGTCTCATATTTTCATCACTTGATCATTTCTGTCTCACATTTTCCATCACTTGATCATTTCTGTCCCACATTTTCCATCACTTGATCATTTCTGTCCCACATTTTCCATCACTTGATCATTTCTGTCTCACATTTTCCATCCCTTGATCATTCTGTCTCACATTTTCCATCCCTTGATCATTTCTGTCTCATATTTTCCATCACTTGATCATTTCTGTCTCACATTTTCCATCACTTGTTCATATCTGTTTATGTCTGTCTCACATTTTCCATCACTTGATCATTTCTGTCTCATATTTTCCATCACTTGATCATTTCTGTCTCACATTTTCCATCACTTGATCATTTCTGTCTCACACTTTCATCATTTGATCATTTCTGTATATTTCTGTCTCACATTTTCCATCACTTGATCATTTCTGTCTCATATTTTCCATCACTTGATCATTTCTGTCTCACATTTTCCATCACTTGATCATTTCTGTCTCACATTTTCCATCACTTGATCATTTCTGTCTCACATTTTCCATCACTTGTTCATATCTGTTTATGCCTGTCTCACATTTTCCATCACTTGATCATTTCTGTCTCACATTTTCCATCACTTAATCATTTCTGTCTCATATTTTCCATCACTTGATCATTTCTGTCTCACATTTTCCATCACTTGATCATTTCTGTCCCACATTTTCCATCACTTGATCATTTCTGTCTCACATTTTCCATCACTTGATCATTTCTGTCTCATATTTTCCATCACTTGATCATTTCTGTCTCACATTTTCCATCACTTGTTCATATCTGTTTATGTCTGTCTCACATTTTCCATCACTTGATCATTTCTGTTTCACATTTTTCATCACTTAATCATTTCTGTCTCATATTTTCCATCACTTGATCATTTCTGTCTCACATTTTCTATCACTTGATCATTTCTGTCTCACATTTTCCATCACTGATCATTTCTGTTTATATCTGTCTCACATTTTCCATCACTTAATCATTTCTGTATATTTCTGTTTCACACTTTTCATAATTTGATAATTTCTGTATATTTCTGTCTCACATTTTCCATCAATTGATCATTTCTGTCTCATATTTTCCATCACGATAATTTCTGTCTCATATTTTCCATCACTTGATCATTGCTGTCTCATATTTTCTATCACTTGATCATTTCTGTCTCACATTTTCCATCACTTGATCATTTCTGTTTATATCTGTCTCACAATTTCCACCACTTGATCATTTCTGTCTCACATTTTCCATCACTTGATCATTTCTGTCTCACATTTTCTATCACTTGATCATTTCTGTCTCACATTTTCTATCACTTGATCATTTCTGTCTCACATTTTCTATCACTTGATCATTTCTGTCTCACATTTTCTATCACTTGATCATTTCTGTCTCACATTTTCTATCACTTGATCATTTCTGTCTCACATTTTCCATCACTTGATCATTCTGTTTATATCTGTCTCACATTTTCCATCACTTGATCATATCTGTTTATATCTGTCTCACATTTTCCATCACTTGATCATTTCTGTCTCACATTTTCTATCACTTGATCATTTCTGTCTCACATTTTCTATCACTTGATCATTTCTGTCTCACATTTTCTATCACTTGATCATTTCTGTCTCACATTTTCCATCACTTGATCATTTCTGTCTCACATTTTCTATCACTTGATCATTTCTGTCTCACATTTTCTATCACTTGATCATTTCTGTCTCACATTTTCCATCACTTGATCATATCTGTTTATATCTGTCTCACATTTTCCATCACTTGATCATATCTGTTTATATCTGTCTCACATTTTCCATCACTTGTTCATATCTGTTTATGTCTGTCTCACATTTTCCATCACTTGATCATTTCTGTTTCACATTTTTCATCACTTAATCATTTCTGTCTCATATTTTCCATCACGATCATTTCTGTCTCATATTTTCTATCACTTGATCATTTCTGTCTCACATTTTCCATCACTTGATCATTTCTGTTTATATCTGTCTCACATTTTCCATCACTTAATCATTTCTGTATATTTCTGTTTCACACTTTTCATAATTTGATAATTTCTGTATATTTCTGTCTCACATTTTCCATCAATTGATCATTTCTGTCTCATATTTTCCATCACTGGATCATTTCTGTCTCATATTTTCCATCACTTGATCATTCCTGTCTCATATTTTCTATCACTGATCATTTCTGTCTCACATTTTCCATCACTTGATCATTTCTGTTTATATCTGTCTCACAATTTCCACCACTTGATCATTTCTGTCTCACATTTTCCATCACTTGATCATTTCTGTCTCACATTTTCTATCACTTGATCATTTCTGTCTCACATTTTCTATCACTTGATCATTTCTGTCTCACATTTTCTATCACTTGATCATTTCTGTCTCACATTTTCTATCACTTGATCATTTCTGTCTCACATTTTCTATCACTTGATCATTTCTGTCTCACATTTTCCATCACTTGATCATTTCTGTTTATATCTGTCTCACATTTTCCATCACTTGATCATATCTGTTTATATCTGTCTCACATTTTCCATCACTTGATCATTTCTGTCTCACATTTTCTATCACTTGATCATTTCTGTCTCACATTTTCTATCACTTGATCATTTCTGTCTCACATTTTCTATCACTTGATCATTTCTGTCTCACATTTTCCATCACTTGATCATTTCTGTCTCACATTTTCTATCACTTGATCATTTCTGTCTCACATTTTCTATCACTTGATCATTTCTGTCTCACATTTTCCATCACTTGATCATATCTGTTTATATCTGTCTCACATTTTCCATCACTTGATCATATCTGTTTATATCTGTCTCACATTTTCCATCACTTGATCATATCTGTTTATATCTGTCTCACATTTTCCATCACTTGATAATTTTTGATCACTTGAGATTTTTGGGGCATGTTAAAAGACACAACAGCCCATTAAAAGTAATATTGGAAGGGAAAAAAACATTGTAAAAGAGGCAGAGGCAGATAAAGACTAACATGGACGAGTAACATCAAAAGATGGATAAGCCAGCCTATTACAACCTACACTATAAAAGCAAGAGATAGAGCAGAATGGCGCTCCGTGGTAGCCAACCTTCAGCTTGACACACCAAGAAGATTCTGTATCACATTTTCACATTAATATTTTCAGCTTTACTTCTCACTATATTCATCTTTCTTGTTTCAAACTTACATTTTCATTCTTATTTCCTATTTCTCTTTCAGTAATACGATCAATACATCTTAATCCTGTGATTCTTTTTAAAAATTGCCTTTAATTTATGTCTCTTTTCCTGCTAGTATGTCCAGTCTTACCTCTAATATTCTCACTTTCAGTCTTACCTCTAATATTTCACGCTTATCTATAATATTTTCACTCTTGCCTCCAATATTGTCAGTCTTACCTCTAATATTTTAACTTTTAGTCTTACCTCTAATATTTTTACTCCTACCTCTACTATTTTCACGTTTACCTCTAATATTTTTACTCCTACCTTTAATATTTTACTCCTATCTCTAATATTTTCACGCTTACCTCTAATATTTCCACTCTTACCTCTAATATTTCCACTCTTACCTCTAATATTTCCACCCTTACCACTAATATTTCCACCCTTACCTCTAATATTTCCACCCTTACCACTAATATTTCCACTCTTACCTCTAATATTTCCACCCTTACCTCTAATATTTCCACTCTTTACCTCTAATATCTCCACTCTTTACCTCTAATATTTCCACTCTTACCTCTAATATTTCCACTCTTTACCTCTAATATTTCCACTCTTTACCTCTAATATTTCCACCCTTACCTCTAATATTTCCACCCTTACCTAGGGTTGCCATCCGTCCCGCTTTTTCCGGATTGTCCCACTTTTTCATCAAAAATTAATTGTCCCGCCTAAGGGTCTGGGGGACAGCAATTTGTCCCGCTTTTAATCCAGCCACATTTTTCACCTACAAATTTTAATATTTTCTTAAATTATTTATTATTGGTTTGAGTTTTGTTACAAAATGAAGCTTCTTAGTCCGAAACGTCTATTTGTAGAGTCCTGCGCTATCGCTGTTTAATAATAAAGTTTGTAGATACAACTCATAAATACTCATTTGAGAATATCCAGCACAAAATTGTTAGTGCGGAAGGCGGTATTATTTAAAAATTTACAAAAGATGACGTCTTCGGCTTCGTCTTACTCTTAGGCGACTCTTAGCCGAGGCGCTGAGCCTTACTCTACCCATCTCACCGCTCACCGCTCACGTGATCTGTGCCTACGTGACAATCTGCATGCTTTTGTCCTTGTCGTATTTCTGTAGGCGCTAATAATTCATTCAACAACATCGGGCCATCCTCACCAGCAGCAAGAAGAAATTTTGGCTTCATTCTTTCTTTATGTGTTGGAGGCTGGAGGTTGCTTCCAGGAATCCAGTCTGTTGTTACCGGTGGTTGTGAAATATTAAATTTGTTCATTTTTAATTGAGCATTCTAATTTTGTGAATTCTTTTTTTGGATTTATTTTTACTTGGAAATGCCGAAGAGAAAGTGTTTTTTCCAAGAAAACTATTGGGAAGAATGGTCTTTCATAAAACAAGGTAGAAGTGAGAATGAAGCAAAATATGTCAATGTTACATTTCTATCGCGCATGGTGGGAGAACTGACATAACAAAACATATAGGAAGTGTCAAACACAAATCTAGAATGTATTCTGCAAACACTTCACGTACTATGGACAATTATTTTTTGACTAAATCGTCAGAGCAAGGTAAATTAGTGGCAGCGACAGAACTGACAATGTGTTATCATATTGTAAAACATCATATGTCTTTCAAGTCAATGGACAATGTAATAATAATTAGTCTATGTGTGTGCTATCTCTGACTTTTCCTATGGCTATTATGCTTTACATGATGTGTCCCGCTTTCGCGTCTAAAAAGTACCATTTGTCCCGCTTTCGGCTTCGAAGGTTCTGGCAACCCTACCCTTACCTCTAATATTTCCTCTCTTACCTCTAATATTTCCACCTTTACTCTAATATTTTCTCTCTTTACCTCTAATCTTTCCACTCTTACCTCTAATTTTGCCAGTCTTACCTCTAATATTTCCACCTTTACCTCTAATATTTTCACCCTTACCTCTAATATTTCCACTCTTTACCTCTAATATTTTCACATATATTTCCTACTAATGTTTTCAGTTTAATTTGGTTTTAACAAATAACCTCGTTCTGTACTTTAAAAGTTCTTATCCTCACTATAAAATAGCCCATCCCCTCCCCATAATTTACAATAATCCAGTAGTTTTATTCAACGACAAGGAAAGCATTCCTTTGTGAAGCAAAAGCTAAAAGGTCTGGTCCATATTTGAACTTGGCTGTGTTCCCCCGCAGCGGCCATTGTTGTCTGGGGACGGGGAGGGAAGTCTGTCACAACGGCCTACCTGGAGAACCCAGGCTTCTATTCGTGTTTCAATCTTACCTGTCCTTTCCGCTTGTCTTTGGATCACGATTTGTATGATTCTGTGTTAAATCGCTGTATTATTGGTGAACTTGGATCTTACGTGTATAATTGAGTTGTTATTCTCTTATTAGAGGAGAGATATTCACGTTTTAAAGGTGTGACATCAAATAAGAAGGTAAGACAACGGCCAAGCAGGTAGACTAATCACTAATGAAATAATAGTGAAGTTCAAGTTAGTGACAACACTACGACACTTCTTTCCTAGACCAGTCACTGTGCATGGTACAACACTTAGTTACGCTACCACCTAAGGCTAATTAATGTGTGTTATAATTTAACCTTTTACAAGTTAGTACAGAAAAATAATTTATTTTAAAATAATATAATATTGATAGTGTAAGTTAAGTATTACTTGATTTTCTGTTTTCATTACTTCTGGTATAATTATTTATTATTATCATGCTGTTGTTTGTTCAGTCTTCAGCGACTTGTGAAAATTGATGAATATTGAGTTGTATTACCAAACCGTCAAGTTATTGCTGATGAAAGTAAATGTAAGTGCTCGCTGTACAGTGACATTATCTAACACAGTAACATACAATCTGCTTTGCTCGCCGTAGAGTAGGTAGACAATCGAAAACATAACCCGCCCTCCTGATATCAATAATATCATTCACTGATTCACTTGATTTTTACCACAGCGGCTGTGTATCAATTCATGCTTGGATTCGACACACAGTGCCTGGATCAAACTCAGGGTGTGTTGTGTGTAACTGTACACTCACTACACTCAGTGTCTATTTCATGTGTTGAATGTGTAATGTATTTAGTATTTTCTAGTTAAGATGTGTGTTACCTGAGTCAACCTGGTTCATGTGGACAATAATTATTGATTTATTTTTTGTTTATTATACCCCTACTAGCGTCACAAGCTAATAAAAAATCCTTCAAATAGCCTTCACACATTTCAGTGTGTGCTTATTGTCAAATCTGAATCCTTCAATCCGTTTTTTAATATTAAAAATGGACAATAAAATATTCATTTCGGGTTGCAAGTTTAGCATGTTTTATGCTCCTATTTGTATGCCCTGAAATGGGGACATGCACCATGTTCACCATAGATAGAGAGACATGTTAATAACTGGTGTAGTTAACCAAGGCTGGCATTGCAGCTACTACAGGATTTATGTAATTTGTCTTGTATCCAACAATTTAGTTTAGGTCGTCTTTCTGGTGTTCTGAAGCTATTTCATGTTGGCTTTATTTAGGCTATTATGGTAGCTGGTTAGACTGTTATGGTAGCTTGTTAGGCTATTATGGTAGCTTGTTAGGCTATTATGGTAGCTTATTAGGCTATTATGGTAGCTGGTTAGACTATTATGGTAACTGGTTAGACTATTATGGTATTATATTATGGATTATTAAATCAACACTACCAGGACAGAAGTTACAAACATAGCAAAAGGAAAAACAGAACATCAACATAACGATAGATGGCAGACAACTAAAACAAGCGAAGGAATTTAAATACCTAGGAAGTCTGGTGTCAAATGACAATTCACAAACAGCAGAGATAGACTCAAGATGCAACAAAGCTTGTCAAATCATTGGACCACTATCACCACTATTGTCCAACAAGGAACTAACTCTGGAAGCAAAACAGACACTCTACAATACAATCTTCATCCCAATGTTGTGCTACCAATGCCACTCCTGGACCCTAGATACAAGAACAATAAGAAAAATAACCTAAATGTGTTAGATGAATGGCAGGAAAACAGCTTGAGAGATAAGATCAGAAATGAAGAACTGAGAAAAAAGCTAGGGATAATTCCCACCATAGAATACATAAAGAAACAACAGATAAAATGGTTTAATAATGTGATAAAACAGAAAAATGTAACATAACAAGCCTTCAGTAAACTCTTCAAGACCCAAGGGCTGACCACAAAAAAGGTGGATTGATGGAATATTAGAAACACTATAAAACATAGAGCAGCAGAGGCCATAAGGAAAGCAAAAGACCACAGACTAAATCTCCCCTGGATGCTGAGAGGTAAATGAGAAGAAAAGAAGAAAAAGATAATTAAATATTAGGTAAAATGAAAGCTATGAAACTTTCATTAGCAAATAAACATTGAAGAGAAGTTTAACAAGTAAACAATGTAAGATAGAGCACAGCACTTTATCTCCATTCAGAGCTTTCAACATCTTCTTTCTCTAGAATCAGACAATCATAATGATTGACATAGACCATATGTCATTCTGTGTATTCCTGTCTCTTATGTTCTAACACATTTACTGTTGGCATAAATCCATGTCAGACTGTTAAACTAACACTTCCTCTTGTTTTGTTCAGTCGCTCTCTCCTTAGTTGTTCAGGTCACAATAATTTATATTAAAAAATGTATCTCTACTCATGACAGGAACCCATACGCTTTGATGTGCCATACCAATTTCGGTCATGTACGTTTAGCCGCACAGTGCTTCACTCTCAATTTGATTAGTGTAAACTGTCATCAAGCCATATTCTTTTTACATGTCTTGTATCATCTTGGTATTCATAAAATTTAATTCCTTGTTTAATTATCTAAAAATTCATATATAATATGTTAAGTGTTAGATAAATATAAACATGTAGATTAATATTTAAAAACATGAAAAATTTTGTCTCTGACTGAAGGAGTTAATTCACTTCCAAAATTTGCTTTGTACGTAAAATAAACATAAAATTATACTTAGCAGATCAACTATTAGAGAGACAAGAAAACACAACTAGAATATAGTCTTGATGCATTCTCATACACATTACAAGACACAACAAGTAGAACATAGTCTTGATGTATTCTCATACACATTACAAGACACAACAAGTCGAACATAGTCTTGATGTATTCTCATACACATTACAAGACACAACAAGTAGAACACAGTCTTGATGTACCCTAACACATATTACAAGACACAACAAGTAGAACATAGTCTTGATGTACCCTAACACATATTACAAGACACAACAAGTAGAACACAGTCTTGATGTACCCTAACACATATTACAAGACACAACAAGTAGAACATAGTCTTGATGCACCCTGACACATATTACAAGGCACAACAAGTAGAACATAGTCTTGATGTACCCTAACACATATTACAAGACACAACAAGTAGAACATAGTCTTGATGTACCCTAACACATATTACAAGACACAACAAGTAGAACATAGTCTTGATGTACCCTTACACATATTACAAGACACAACAAGTAGAACATAGTCTTGATGCACCCTTACACATATTACAAGACACAACAAGTAGAACATAGTCTTGATGTACCCTAACACATATTACAAGACACAACAAGTAGAACATAGTCTTGATGTACCCTAACACATATTACAAGACACAACAAGTAGAACATAGTCTTGATGTACCCTTACACATATTACAAGACACAACAAGTAGAACATAGTCTTGATGTACCCTTACACATATTACAAGACACAACAAGTAGAACATAGTCTTGATGTACCCTACACATATTACAAGACACACAAGTAGAGCATAGTCTTGATGCACCCTTACACATATTACAAGACACAACAAGTAGAACATAGTCTTGATGCACCCTTACACATATTACAAGACACAACAAGTAGAACATAGTCTTGATGCACCCTAACACATATTACAAGACACAACAAGTAGAACATAGTCTTGATGTACCCTTACACATATTACAAGACACAACAAGTAGAACATAGTCTTGATGCACCCTTACACATATTACAAGACACAACAAGTAGAACATAGTCTTGATGCACCCTTACACATATTACAAGACACAACAAGTAGAACATAGTCTTGATGTACCCTTACACATATTACAAGACACAACAAGTAGAACACATCATTTTTTCAATCATCAGTGAGCAATGACTACAATTGTAAAGGAGACATAAACATATAATAATAATGTGGGCCCACAGTAAAGTATAGAGGAAAACATTCTCTATATAAATTGTGTGTTGTAACTTGATGTATATAAAAACATGTTCACAACTGTCTCCTCTGGTATATGTCAAGATACAACAATTTATCTGCAATTATTTCTGGCTTCCAATGTTAACTGGCATCAATATCAACAGCAGTATAGACAACATATATCAACAGCAGTATAGACAACATATATCAACAGCAGTATAGACAACATATATCAACAGCAGTATAGACAACATATATCAACAGCAGTATAGACAACATATATCAACAGCAGTATAGACAACATATATCAACAGCAATATAGGCAACATATATCAACAACAGTATAAACAACATATATCAACAGCAGTATAGACAATATATATCAACAGCAGTATAAACAACATATATCAACAGCAGTATAGACAACATATATCAACAGCAGTATTAACAAATATATCAACAGCAGTATTAACAACATATATCAACAGAAATATAGGCAACATATATCAACAGCAATATAGACAACATATATCAACAGCAATATAGGCAACATATATCAACAGCAGTATAGGCAACATATATCAACAGCAATATAGACAACATATATCAACAGCAGTATAGACAACATATATCAACAGCAGTATTAACAACATATATCAACAGCAGTATAGACAACATATATCAACACTCAAGACTCCACAAAAGCTATCAGAATAAAGTTGTTTCGACATAAAGACACTACACTGCTACATTACTAAACTGCCATTAGAATTTGAAGATGATCTACTAATACCTGTGAGGTCCCTTAGTTGGGGCACAAACATGTGATCTACATTTATTTTGGTTTAATTCGGTATGTTAATAAGTAAATTAATCTGATTGTCTGTGCTGATGAGAAGATTGTTACAGCAAATGAATCGAGCATATGCAGTGTTTAGACTATCACAGACAGTTACAAAGAGCAATGTTTGTTGTTTTGTATTTAATGTGTTGTCTTGTAATGTGTATGAGAATACATCAAGACTATGTTCTACTTGTGTTGTCTTGTAATGTGTATGAGAATACATCAAGACTATGTTCTACTCGTGTTGTCTTGTAATGTGTATGAGAATACATCAAGACTATGTTCTACTTGTGTGTCTTGTAATGTGTATGAGAATACATCAAGACTATGTTCTGCTCGTGTTGTCTTGTAATGTGTATGAGAATACATCAAGACTATGTTCTACTTGTGTTGTCTTGTAATGTGTATGAGAATACATCAAGACTATGTTCTACTCGTGTTGTCTTGTAATGTGTATGAGAATACATCAAGACTATGTTCTACTTGTGTTGTCTTGTAATGTGTGTTAGGGTACATCAAGACTATGTTCTACTCGTGTTGTCTTGTAATGTGTGTTAGGGTACATCAAGACTATGTTCTACTTGTGTTGTCTTGTAATGTGTATGAGAATGCATCAAGACTGTGTTCTACTTGTGTTGTCTTGTAATGTGTATGAGAATACATCAAGACTATGTTCTACTTGTGTTGTCTTGTAATGTGTATGAGAATACATAAAGACTATGTTCTACTTGTGTTGTCGTGTAATATGTATGAGAATACATCAAGACTATGTTCTACTTGTGTTGTCTTGTAATGTGTATGAGAATACATCAAGACTATGTTCTACTTGTGTTGTCTTGTAATGTGTATGAAAATACATCAAGACTATGTTCTACTTGTGTTGTCTTGTAATGTGTATGAGAATACATCAAGACTATGTTCTACTTGTGTTGTCTTGTAATGTGTGTTAGGGTACATCAAGACTATGTTCTACTCGTGTTGTCTTGTAATGTGTGTTAGGGTACATCAAGACTATGTTCTACTTGTGTTGTCTTGTATGTATGTTAGGGTACTTCAAGACTATGTTCTACTTGTGTTGTCTTGTAATGTGTGTTAGGGTACATCAAGACTATGTTCTACTTGTGTTGTCTTGTATGTATGTTAGGGTACATCAAGACTGTTCTACTTGTGTTGTCTTGTTATGTGTGTTAGGGTACATCAAGACTATGTTCTACTTGTGTTGTTGTAATGTGTGTTAGGGTACATCAAGACTATGTTCTACTTGTGTTGTCTTGTATGTATGTTAGGGTACTTCAAGACTATGTTCTACTTGTGTTGTCTTGTAATGTGTGTTAGGGTACATCAAGACTATGTTCTACTTGTGTTGTCTTGTTATGTATGTTAGGGTACATCAAGACTGTTCTACTTGTGTTGTCTTGTTATGTGTGTTAGGGTACATCAAGACTATGTTCTACTTGTGTTGTCTTGTTATGTGTGTTAGGGTACATCAAGACTATGTTCTACCTGTGTTGTCTTGCAATTTGTTTTAGGGTAGATCAAGACTATGTTCTACCTGTGTTGTCTTGCAATTTGTGCTATGGTACATCAAGATTATGTTCTACTTGTGTTGTCTTGTAGTGTGTGTCATGGTACATCAAGATTATGTTCTACTTGTGTTGTCTTGTAGTGTGTGTCAGGGTACATCAAGACTATGTTCTTCTTCTGTCAACAAATATGTGAAACTCTCAGAGTTCTGTGAACTAAAAACTTTCTTTGCTGCACTTCCCATAACAGGGGTCTGCTTGGGGAAGGGGATGGAGGGGAGGAATTGTAGGACTGGAGAATAAAGGCCGCTTGTCCAGTGCAGTCGCAGTGAGGTGTTTTGGTCTGAGTTTTTTTCACTCTAGGAAAAACGTTTTGAACCTACCAAGATTTGAACCCATATTCTCCTGGTTGGAGCCTGATGAGTTATCAATTTGGCAACCAGCTAATCCCCCCCAAAAAAGTTCTGTGATATGTGTTATATCAGATCCTCAGTAGAACCAGTCACTTTTCATAACATGGTCAATCCAGTAGACAACATGTTTCCTTTGTTCTTTCTGTAGGGCCAACACTCTATAGAATGTCCCATCAAGGTCATTGCACTATAGATCATTCTACTTCCAAATGTTCTGTACATTATTTCTCTTAGATTGTTGTTTTCCATTCACTGTGTGACGCACATTGTGTGTGTGTTTGCGTGCGTGTTTAAGGGTTTTTGGGGTCTTCTGTTGTGTATTCTTGTTTCCCTATAACTCTTAAATCCTATTTGTTTTAATTTGACTTTCTAAATAATATCACCTTTCCCTTGTCAAGAAGTCAGCTGTGACGTGTCAATGTGTGCCAGCTCTAGCCTAGAATCCATTGTGGTACTTTCTGTGTGGCAGTGCTCCTGAGCAGAATTAGACAGGATGTGATTTCATTAATCTCCTTCCTTTTGAGATCTTGGCTGGTTCTGCAACACTGAGTTTGTATTGAATAAAACCTGTTGATAGTGCTTCTCTACTGCTGGTAAATATTTGGGTTCCCCATTTTGCTTCTCTACTGCTGGTAAATATTTGGGTTCCCCATTTTGCTTCTCTACTGCTGGTAAATATTTGGGTTCCCCATTTGCTTCTCTACTGCTGGTAATATTTGGGTTCCCCATTTTGCTTCACTACTGCTGGTAAATATTTGGGTTCCCCATTTTGCTTCTCTATCTATCTATCTATTGACCTTTCGAGCCGTAACCGGCCCATAGGGCGTAGACCAAGATACACCTTCTCCTATATGAATTTTTGTTCTAGCAGTTTTCTTTTAAAGATATTTTATCAAATCTCGCCATCTGTCTCTGTTCTGTGCAAGCAGTTCTATCTCATTGAGGGAGCCGATTCCTGCTGCTCTTGCCTCTCTCATCAATGTTCTTCTCAGTGTCTCCCTGGGTCTTCCTCTTTTTCTTTTACCTGTTGTTTCCCATATGAGGCTTGCTTTGCTATTCGATTATTATCTCTTCTCATCACATGTCCAACGTATGACCATCGTCTTTTCTTTATTACTGAAGATATTAGTGGTTGATGGCGATTTCTCTAATTTCCTCGTTTGTTTTGAATTCGTTCCATTCTATACCAAGTATTTTCCTTAGACATTTATTTTCGAATGCGTTCAACTTTGTTTCTATATCTCTTGTTGTTTTCCAGCTTTCACACGCATACGTAAGGGTTGATAGTACATTTGATTTGAATAGCCTAAGTTTTGTGTTTGTGCTAATGAGTTTTGATTTCCACAACTTTTCAAGGCTTCTGAAAGACATTGCTGCTTTAGCCAGTCTGATTCTAATTTCTTTGCTCGTATCCCCTTCTCGATCAATGTGACTTCCAAGATAGATGAAGTGATCGATCTCTTCTACTGGTTTGTTTTCCATGTATATTTTGTCACTTGTTGGAATTAAACTTTTCATGACTTTAGTCTTTTCATGATTGACCTCAAGCCCAATTTTGCTGGCTATTGATGATAGTTCATTTGTGTTTTCCTGCATCGTTTTTATCTGATTGCTGATGAGAACTATGTCATCAGCAAAGTCCAGGTCCTCCAAATGGTCTCCTTGTATCCATTCGATGCCTTTATTACCAGTGCAGCATTTCTTCATTATGAAGTCCATAACAATTCCAAATAACAAGGGCGATAAAATACATCCTTGTTTAACCCCAGTTTCTATTGGGAAACATTCGCTCAGTCCTTCCTCTGTTCGAACTGCACATGTGTAACCATCATACATGTCTTTGATAATATTTATGATTTTTGATGGTAAGCCATATTGCTTCAGAATTTTCCACAAAGAATCTCTATGAATACTATCAAATGCTTTTTTGAAGTCGATGAAGTTAAGTACAAAAGGTTTTTGCTTTTCAATGTGTTCCTCCAATATAAGTCGTAGAGTGAAAATGTGGTCAAGACAGCTTCTCCCTTTTCTAAACCCAGCCTGTTCTTCACGCATTACTGTATCTATTGAATCCTTTATTCTATTTAGGATGATTTTACAGAATAATTTTGAGGCAACTGACAAAAGTGTCACGCCTCTCCAATTGTTACAATCTCTAAGATTGCCCTTTTTGGGATCTTAACAATGATTCCTTTTTTCCATTTATGAGGCGTCTTCTCTGTTTTCCAAATGATGTTGAACATTTTTTGGAGATGTATTAAATTATGGCTATCAATTGCCTTGAGGATCTCAGCTGTTAACTTATCCTCTCCAGCAGCCTTGTTATTGGTCATTAGCTTTAAGGTGGTTTCTATTTCGCTCAAGGTGAAGTCATCTAAATTTACATCTAATTCTGCTGCTGGTGTTTCAGCTTCAAAATCTATTAAACTGTGAGGTAGTGGACGGTTAAGAATTTCTTTGAAGTGTTCCGCCCAACGGGCTTTTATGTCTGCGCTTGTTGTTAGCATTAATCCAGATTTGTCTAGAATTGGTGTTCCACTGGATGTATAGGTGTTTGTCAGCATCTTTTGTACAGTATAAAGAGTTCTGCTGTCTCTTGTAATTGCAGCTGTCTCTGCTTTCTCTGCCAAGTTGTCTATATAAGCTCTTGTATCTCTTCTTGCCGAACTTTTCACTTTGTTTGTCTAATTCTTTGTATGTTGCTTTTGCCAGAACCTTTCCAAGATCTGTCTTTACATTAGTCATGGCTCTCTTCGCTTCTCTTCTTTCTTTGATGTATTTCCATGTGGTGTCTGAGATCCAAGCTCGTTTTTCCATTTTCTTCAGTCCAGCACTTGCTTCTGCTGCTGTCATTAGTATTTTGCTCTGTGAGTCCCACATTTCATTGATATCTAAGTCTATTTCACCAAGTGCTGAATAACAATTACTTAGCTCTATGTTAAACTTTTCCTTTATTGCTTCATCTTTCAGTTTATGACTATCAATTTTATGTGTAATTGACCTCTTCTGTTGGTTTCTAAATTTTAATCTTATTTTCCCAATGCACAGGTTGTGGTCACTATTAACATCAGCACCTCTGTATGCTCTTACATCTATTAATGATGATCTGAATTGTTGTTTAATACATAGGTGGTCAATTTGATTTGATGTTCTATCATCAGGAGATATCCATGTTGTTTTGTGGATATTTTTATGTGGAAATAATGTCCCACCTATAACTAAATTTTCTATTAAACATAATTCTATTAATCTTTCTCCATTCTGACTTGTTGTATTACAGCCTTCTCTCCCCATCAATGTTCCACTCCTGCGTTATCTTGTCCTACTTTGGCGTTGAAGTCTCCCATTACAATTAAAAGATCGTGTTTGGTATTTGTTTATAAGTTGTTGCAGTTGGTTATAAAAATCATCCTTAACTTCATCATCAGCTTCGTTAGTAGGCGCATAACATTGAATAATTGAAAGTCTTCCATGTTTTGTTTTGTATCGTGTTCGTATCAGACGGCTATTTACCGGTTCCCATTCTAATAAACTTCTTGCAGCTATGTCTGTCATCATTATGCCTACTCCTTCACGGTGTTTTTCCATCTTCCCTTCCAGAAAAAACTACTATTTTATTATCAATAGATCTCCTACCTGTTCCAAGCCAGCGCATTTCGCTTAATCCTAAAATATCTAGATCGTATCTGTCCATCTCGCTCGCGACCTGTGCATGTTTCGTCGGAGCGGCCATTGTTCGCACATTCCAGAATCCTATTTTTGTTGTTGTTTTAGGGCTGAAAAAACTATCACTACTATCTACTGCTAATTTACACATTCTGTATCAGGTCTACGTTTCATTAACAACATCGTTTTTACGATAGCGGCTTGTTAAACCTCTGATCAACGGTCTATACCAAGCCGTGAGAAAAAAATTCCTCCATTTTGGAAACAACCGGAACACTAGACTAGTCTTAGATCTTAAGATCATTCCATGTCTTTTGCTTCTCTACTGCTGGTAATATTTGGGTTCCCCATTTTGCTTCTTACTGCTAGTAAATATTTGGGTTCCCCATTTTGCTTCTCTACTGCTGGTAATATTTGGGTTCCCCATTTTGCTTCTCTACTGCTAGTAAATATTTGGGTTCCCCATTTTGTTTCTCTACTGCTAGTAAAATGTTATATCTTCTTCTATCTTTCAACTCCCTGTGGAGCATAGGTCTTCAACAAACACTTTCCAAGTCGGCCTGTTTCTTGCCATTCTTTTAAGATCATTCCATGTCTTCCCCATCATCTTATCTCTGCTTCTGTCTGCCTTCGACAACAATTTCTTAGTCTTCCTCTTTGTCTTTTTCCCTTGGAGATTCCACAAAAGGGCCTGTTGTGTAATACTAAAATGTTATATATATATACTCCTTCTATTTATTTGTTTGACTTTGACAAGTTACCCTGTTTCCTGATTCTTCCTATATTTATTTGTTTGACTTTGACAAGTTACCCCTGTTTCCTGATTCTTCCTATATTTTATTTGTTTGACTTGACAAGTTACCCCTGTTTCCTGATTCTTCCTATATTTATTTGTTTAACTTTGACAAGTTACCCCTGTTTCCTGATTCTTCCTATATTTATTGTTTAACTTTGACAAGTTACCCCTGTTCCTGATTCTTCCTATATTATTTGTTTAACTTTTACAAGTTACCCCTTTTCCTGATTTCCTATATTTATTTGTTTAACTTTTACAAGTTACCCCTGTTTCCTGATTCTTCCTATATTTATTTGTTTGACTTTGACAAGTTACCCTGTTTCCTGATTCTTCCTGTGCCGTGTGACGTCACATTGGGCTTGTTGTGGTTTTCCTAACCTTCTCCACTTTTGGCAAGATGTTCAGTCTTATTTAATGAGTCTATGCCTGCCAACTTTGCTTCTCTTTTAGTATTCTTTTCAATGTGTCTCTCTTGGTCCTCCTCTTTTTCTGTATCCTGATACTTCCCATAGAAGAACCTGTTTTTCAAATTCTCATGTTTTCTCATCTCTGCACATGTCTGACATATATCCATCTTCTCGTCCTAATTATAGATGAGATCTTTGGTTACATGGCCATTTCTCTTATCTCTATATTAGTCTTGAATTCATTCCATTGTAGATGAGATCTTTGGTTACATGGCCATTTCTCTTATCTCTATATTAGTCTTGAATTCATTCTATTGTAGATTAGATCTTTGGTTACATGGCCATTTCTCTTATCTCTATATTAGTCTTGAATTCATTCTATTGTAGATTAGATCTTTGGTTACATGACCATTCTCTTATCTCTATATTAGTCTTGAATTCATTCTATTGTAGATTAGATCTTTGGTCACATGACCTTTTCTCTTATCTCTATATTAGTCTTGAATTCATTTGATTGTAGATGAGATCTTTGGTTCCATAGCCATTTCTCTTATCTCTATATTAGTCTTGAATTCATTCCATTGTAGATGAGATCTTTGGTTACATGGCCATTTCTCTTACCTCTATATTAGTCTTGAATTCATTCCATTGTAGATGAGATCTTTGGTTACATGGCCATTTCTCTTATCTCTATATTAGTCTTGAATTCATTCTATTGTAGAATAGATCTTTGGTTGCATGGCCATTTCTCTTATCTCTATATTAGTCTTGAATTCATTCCATTGTAGATTAGATCTTTGGTTGCATGGCCATTTCTCTTATCTCTATATTAGTCTTGAATTCATTTTATTGTAGATGAGATCTTTGGTTACTTGGCCATTTCTCTTATCTCTATATTAGTCTTGAATTCATTTTATTGTGTATGAGATCTTTGGTTGCATGGCCATTTTCTTATCTCTATATTAATCTTGAATTCATTCTATTGTAGATGAGATCTTGGTTACATGGCCATTTCTCTTATCTCTATATTAGTTTTGAATTCATTCCATTGTAGATTAGATCTTTGTTACATGGCCATTACTCTTATCTCTATATTAGTTTGAATTCATTCCATTGTAGATTAGATCTTTGGTTACATGACCATTTCTCTTATCTCTATATTAGTTTTGAATTCATTCCATTGTAGAATAGATCTTTGGTTACATGACCATTTCTCTTATCTCTATATTAGTCTTGAATACATCCCATTGCACAGAAAGTACTTTTCATAGGCATTTGTGTTCAAAAGATTTAGTTTTCTTTCTCAATCTCTTTTGTTGTTTTCCAGCTTTTACATGTGTAGGTAAGTGTTGATAATACGTTTGAGTTCAAAAATACTAATTTTAGTTTTCTTGCTTAGTATTTTTTTATTTCTTCCTGTGTGTTACCGGGGCCCCATTATAAGGGAAGTAAAGAATAGTAACTCTGTGACCTTCCAGGCATGTCGTAAGAGGTGACTAAGGAGGTTGATTTATGGCTTGACAAGCTGTCTTTGTAAAAAGTATTGTTATGGAAACAGGAGCCATAGATTTTAGAAGCAGCGATCTCTGCAATATGTGCCACTTTGGCATGCAAGGTTTCTGTTTTGAGATTGTGGTTCTACCCTATGTGCCACTTTGGCATGCAATGTTTCTTTTTTGAGATTGTGGTTCTGCCCTATGTGCCACTTTGGCATGCAAGGTTTCTTTTTTGAGATTGTGGTTCTGCCCTATGTGCCATTTAGGCATGCAAGATTTCTGTTTTTGAGATTGTGGTTCTGCCCTATGTGCCTTTTTGGCATGCAAGGTTTCTATTTTTGAGATTATGGTTCTGCCCTATGTGCCGTCTTCGACTCGAAAGGACAGATAGATAGATAGATTTTTGATTTCCATATTTTGTCCAAGTCTTTAATATTTATGACTGCAGGTTACTCACTGTTTCTATAAAGATCAGTTAGTTTCTTGTTCTTTCTGCACACCATTTGCCAGTTGTCAGTGTTGTCTCTCTACGTCTGCCTTGTCTATGTGATGTCACTTGCTTAGATCCACTCATTTCTCTTGTTGCCACCAGTCTTTGATTTGTTTATTCTTTGGGGAATCATTCACGTTCTTCCTGCCAATATGTTCTGATTGTGAATTCTGGCAAGATGATTGAGAAGTTGTCAAACTCAGATCGTAGCATGAGGAAGACGCCTCATAGTCAAGTCCTATGTGGACTCGCACCCCTCCCTCTCTAGTAGTGAAGAACCAAGGGAGCCTAATCACTGGTTGAGTGGTGTTGTCCTTTTTATGATCAGATTGCTTCCCCTTTCATCATCAAGTATACCCATGCCTGTTGGCGTAGGTGATCATGTCTCTCCTCAACTGTTGAGTTATTCATCATTTCTGTTGACCTTCTACCAAACCATTCTCTTAAGCTGTCTGGTATCTTTTCCGTTTTGCTTCCCTCAATCTCTTCGTCCTTCAATTTTCGAGTTGACACAAGGTTCCAGCTGTTCCCTTCTCATTACATGGCCACAAAATGATGATTGTTTCTTCCTAATATTGGATATTAGCTCTCTCTCTCTTTTTTTTTACTTTGGCCTCTTTCAGAACGTTTTCATTACTCTTCTTAGCTGTCCAAGGTATTCTTAACATTCCTCTGGAAAACCACAATTCAACACCATCCAGTAATTGTCTTGTCTGTTGTTCCTATTGTCCATAATTCACATCCATATGCTAAGACTAGTTCTACATAACATTCAATAACTCTTTTTCATGTTTCTATTGTCAAAAATGGATTGCACAGTATTGTCCTCATTTTTTTTTGGGAAATCCACTTTTGCCTGAGCTGGCCTGCATCTCACTTCAGTTGTACATCTACCATCTCACTTCTGTTGTACATCTACCATCTCACTTCAGTTGTACATCTACCATCTCACTTCAGTTGTACATCTACCATCTCACTTCAGTTGTACATCTACCATCTCACTTCAGTTGTACAGCTACCATCTGACTTCAGTTGTACATCTACCATCTCACTTCAGTTGTACATCTACCATCTGAGATTAACATTGTTCCCAGATGTTTAAATTCATTTACCTGTTTTAATCTTATTTCACTTGTCTTTATTGTGCATTGTGGTATTGCCTCCCCTCTACAATGCTTTATCTAAAGAGTTCCCTATCTCTTTGGTTTTATTAGTAGAATATTGTCTATGAATATGACCAAATCCATCTTTAATAACTTAATCAAACCAGGGTTGTATTGATCTGTGTTGTGATTTGCTATCATTATTAATATTGCCTTAGATAAGGAGACATGGTGAATGTCTGTTATTAGAATGTTATCTTTTATCACTGTCCTTGTGCCTTATCCACAGAGCAGGATATATTCTTTATGTGTGCTGACAACACAATCTGGGGTTGTTTATGAAATTGTATTGTTGGAGAAAGTTGAAACCAAGACTTGTGTGATGTTCTCTTTTGTTTATTATTGGAGAAAGTTAAAACCAAGTCTTGTGTGATGTTCTCTTTTGTTTATTGTTAGAGAAAGTTGAAACCAAGACTTGTGTGATGTTCTCTTTTGTTTATTATTGGAGAAAGTTAAAACCAAGTCTTGTGTGATGTTCTCTTTGTTTATTGTTAGAGAAAGTTGAAACCAAGACTTTGTGTGATGTTCTCTTTTGTTTATTGTTAGAGAAAGTTAAAACCAAGACTTTGTGTGATGTTCTCTTTTGTTTATTGTTAGAGAAAGTTGAAACCAAGACTTTGTGTAATGTTCTCTTTTGTTTATTGTTAGAGAAAGTTGAAACCAAGTCTTTGTGTAATATTCTCTTTTGTTTATTGTTAGAGAAAGTTGAAACCAAGTCTTTGTGTAATGTTCTCTTTTGTTTATTGTTAGAGAAAGTTGAAACCAAGTCTTGTGTGATGTTCTCTTTTGTTTATTGTTGGAAAAAGTTGAAACCAAGTCTTGTGTGATGTTCTCTTTTGTTTATTGTTGGAAAAAGTTGAAACCAAGACTTTGTGTGATGTTCTCTTTTGTTTATTGTTGGAAAAAGTTGAAACCAAGTCTTGTGTGATGTTCTCTTTTGTTTATTGTTAGAGAAAGTTGAAACCAAGACTTTGTGTGATGTTCTCTTTTGTTTATTGTTAGAGAAAGTTGAAACCAAGACTTTGTGCGATGTTCTCTTTTGTTTATTATTAAAGTTAAAAGCAATTTATATTGCAATATGTCACCTTTGTCTGTATCTATGTTTGGAGATGAGATGCAGTTGTTAGTTAATCTTTGGTAGTCTCTGCAAGGTCCTGTCTTGATGAGCAGCTTTTCTCGTGACTAATTCTGATAAAGGCAGGTCGAGCAGTAGAATGAATATTTGTTGTGATGTCTCACTTTTGGCTTTATTTTTGTTTTATTTTCTAATGTTGATGTGCAATTTCTTCAGTTTGTTTCTCTTTGCCAGATTTTTTCCCAGTCTCTTTCAAAAGCAATTCTCTCACGAAATCCTTGTAGACAACTGTATATATCAGTTTTGGTCTACCCATAATCCTCTTCCACTCTTTAAGTTCTGCTTGCCCATCATTATCTCTTCGTATCGATCTTTCAGCCACAGAGAAGTCATGTGACTTTAACAAATCTATTCCATCATTTGTTTACTCTTGTATTTGGCGTTTGTTGTCTACAGAGCAGCTGACCACATGCTAGGTCCTCTTGTGTGTTTGTTGTCTACAGAGCAGCTGACCACATGCTAGGTCCCTCCTCTGTGTTTGTTGTCTACAGAGCGGCTGACCACATGCTAGGTCCCTCTTGTGTGTTTATTTTGCCAGTTTCATGTATGTAGACAAGTCCATAAGGACTGAATTTTGCTTGAACATCACTTTCTCCTATCTTCACACCAGCACCCGCGTGCTCAGGTGTTCCTCGCCATACAGGCAAATATTCTCTCACTTCGGAGGTACTCTCGTTGTTTATTCGTTTACGTTTTTGGGTAGATTTTTCAAATACATTTTCTCCAGACAACTTCCATTTCGGCCTAATCTTTTCCAAGGGTTTTAACGTGCGCAGAGTGCACACGGAGCCTCCTTCTGTCTGTTTGCCATTATCGGATCTTACTACCCTGGGGGGCTACCCTGAGAAATTCCTTTCCTAGCCTGACCACAGTCACGACACACAGGGAAGTCAACATATTTCGATTATTTTGTTTTTGATGTTTCATTACTAGTTAGCTATGTAGGATTAGTTTTATTTATTCACATATCCACATAGCCTATTGAGCCGAAACGTCGTTCGAATCTGTGTCGTCTACTAATCACGTAAAGCTTCTAACATACCATTTTTTCTTTTTTTTTCAATTTTTACCGGGGGGGGGGGGGGGGGGTGAAGATAAAGTCACTAACAAACCACGGATTCAAAGTTGAAAATCCCCACCGCTTGTGTATCGAAGCTGGGACTCCTCTTGTCCTGATTCCGGCGTCTTATCACTGGACTAGACCACCCAGCGCGCGCTCCACTCACACCCTTATGTGTTAATATTTACACCGTTAAATGTATCGAACATCTATTCATCAAGAATGTTAATCAAATCTAATCAATAACAGACACATACCTCAGTTGTTCATTATTTGCATCACAGCTCTCGCGTTTATTGAGCAGCGAATGTTTGAATCGTTATTTTGTGCAGTTCATGTTTTTTTTTAAAGCTATAAATAGACTCGTGACACCCAAGCTGTCTAGGTTTTTTTTTTTTTTAACCGCGGCTTTCTTTATACACAAAGATAAGATTCTCCGTTGGGGGGACCTCAGGTTTGATATAGTTAGGTTTTTTTTTCCTGCTTTTCTCCCGACGATTACTCCTCCATCATCAGCCACCCTTAGAACGTTAAGTCGGCGTAGATACGTTAAGTTGTGGCTTGCAGTATTTGTTTGTGATATATGCGCCTTTCAATCTAAGAACTTCATTCATCGCGTCGTTTGTTAGTTCTAGGTTATCTTCCCATTTCGATCTGTAATCGCTTGGCTAGACTGGTCAGTCTGTTTTCAAGAGCACCACTTGGAGGTGAAGTATGGTCTGTATCAGTTCTGTTGTTCGCCAATTCTAGTGTGTGTTTTCCTGTAGAAGGCCATTTGTGATCCGCAACTTTGTAACAGTTTTTTTTTAAAAAATCAACCTTTATAACCGTCTAGCTACAACCTTACATTTTACTTGTTTTCTTGTTCTCCTGCTTTTACTGCAGACAGTCTTCTTTAATGTCACTTCCTTTCTGGTCTCGTTCATGTCACAGTTGCTGCTCCACCATTGGTCTATTTACAAGACGGGAGATAACTCAGTTCGAAGAATCCTGGAGTTGACAACAAAGCATTTACTGGAATCAGGATTATCGACCTTTGATGTCAATCGCTCATGTTATCGTCCCATGCAGCGCGTGTTGGGAAAACCGCGCAGTCTAATTTTACACAATTTTGTTTTTTGTTATTTTCACTTGTACCAGACTAGCTCTAGCTCTAGACCAGGGCAGCAATCAATGACGTGTTACGTTTAGGTGGAGATAAGCTCGTCCTGTTGAGTCCGTGTTGGGGGGCGTGGGCATATAATTATCGCTCCTCACAAACGTGTTTGGTTTATTAGGGAAGGTTTGTTGCTAATCACAAACATGTTTGGTTTATTAGTGTGAAGTCTCATGCTCTTCACAAACATGTTTGGTTATTGGTGTGAAGTCACAAGCATATCCCGTAGATAGACTCTGGCTGTATATATAAATGATTAACTTGACCTATCCAATCATACTGTTGCTATAGTTTATTTAGGTTTGTCAGAGACCAACACAAAAAGGAAGTTCCTAAGAAACATCAGAAAGAAACAATCAACATTTGTTGAGCACATCACGAGAAGAGGAAAGTTGGAATACTTGGCTACAACTGGCAAAATACAGGGAAAGAGAGATCGCGGACGACAAAGAGAGAAAATATTTGATAGCGTGATGTTATGGCATGGAAAACAGTCAAAACCAGAACTGGATACGATGGACGGTAGATAGAAGATTGTGGAAGGACATGATCGCTTACGCCAACCGGTATGACACATGATGATAGTTTACTTGCTGCTTCTGTCCAGCGCTTTTCCCAACCTCTTTGTTTTGGCTTCTTCATGAATTGTTGTAAACAAACGGTCTCTTGATGACAGACTAGCACCTTTGTGTGTTAGATCATGGCCCATCGCTAGAGGATATAGGAAATAGGTTGAAGACATCTGCGGGAAAATAGTAAATCTTTGTTGTCAAGTTGTACAAATTATATTTTTTGAGGCATGTTAAAAGGCGCATCAGCTTAGTAAAAGTAGTCTTGGAAGGGAAAATACAAGAGAAAAGTGGCAACCCAAGACTAACATGGACCAGCAACATCAAAAGATGGACAAGTCAGTCTATGACAACCTACACTGTCGAAGCAAGAAATAGAACGGAATAGCGCTCCATGGTTGCCAACCTTCGATGTGGATACGGCACCTTATGATGATACACATAATCTGTGTGACTTGGGTTGTACATATCTTGCTTGTGTTTGTTTGCTCTGTATGGGCTCTTTATTATTGCTTGACCTTGCACAAAGTCTGTTTTTACGTTGTGGAGATTCGCATCAAGTTTCAGGGATAACTTTTGCCGAAACATCCGGTATTATCCTCACCTTTTTTTTTCATTAACGATTACTTTGTGCTCCATGGTAATGTTTTTTTTTTATAACTGCGGCGTCGGACAGCTTTCCTGTGGTGTCTTCTTACAGCTTAAAGCTGTAATTTATTTAGTTTTTTTTCAGCCCAGCTTTATTTATTTACTCTAGTTGATTCAGCAGAGAGTCTATAACTGCGTTCAGTTGATTCATCAGAGAGTCTATAACTGCGTTCAGTTGATTCAGCAGAGGGTCTATAACTGCGTTCAGTTGATCCAGCAGGAAGTCTGTATTTACAGTCGCTTGATCCAGCAGGAAGTCTGTATTTACAGTCGCTTGATCCAGCAGGAAGTCTGTATTTACATTCGCTTGATCCAGCAGGAAGTCTGTATTTACATTCACTTGATCCAGCAGGAAGTCTGTATTCACATTCACTTGATCCGGCAGGAAGTCTGTATTCACATTCACTTGATCCAGCAGGAAGTCTGTATTCACATTCACTTGATCCAGCAGGAAGTCTGTATTCACATTCACTTGATCCAGCAGGAAGTCTGTATTCACATTCACTTGATCCAGCAGGAAGTCTGTATTCACATTCACTTGATCCAGCAGGAATTCTGTATTCACATTCAGCTGACTTGCGCAAATGCCTGAGGCTTAAAGCCTCATCTTGCCTCGTAACTCCATCCAAAAAAGAATCGCTTCAACCCCACAAGACTGCTACGATTCATTAATTTGAAAATTCTTATTAAAAATGATAACAAGGAGTCAGTATAATAAACAAGGAGTCAGACAAGACTGTGTACTGTCGCCGAGTTTGTTTTCACTTTACTGCGAATATATTATGTGATCAATAGTAGATATAATATAATAGTAAACAATAAAGGAAATGAAATAAACGGTCACAACATAAATATTTTACCATGTGCGGATTACACAGTGTTAATATTAGAGACAGAGAATGAACTACAAGAAATGATAGACATAATAGTAAAAGAAAGCAACAAGAAAGGTCTCAGTATGAATAGTAAGAAAACAGAAGTAGTGGTCAAATCGAAGTAACAATCATCACCATCATGCAGCATACAAATAAACAGGGCAAATCTGAAACAAGTCAAATAAATACTTGGGCACAATAATAACATCAGATGGAAGATGTACCACAGAAATAAAAAGCAAAATAGCTCAGGCCAAAATAGCATCTCAGAAAATGAAAAACGTCCTATGCAATAAGTCTATATCAATAGAAGTGAGAAAGAGAGTTCATCGGTGCTATATAGAGCCAATTCTGACCTACGGAAGCGAATCATGGATAGTAGACAAACAAATGAAAAGACGATTAGAGGCCACAGAGACGGGATTTCTCAGAAGAATGTTGAAAGTTCCTTGGACAGCTAAAAAGAACAATGAGGAAGTTCTCAAAGGGCCAACACAAAAAGAGAGCTCCAATAAACATCAGAAAGAAACAATCAACATTTTTCTAGCACATCATGAGAATAGGAAAGTTTTGGAATACTTGGTTACAACTGGTAAACTACAAGGAAAGAGAGATCGCGGACGACAAAGAGAGAAAATACTGGATAGCTTGGTGTCATGGCATGGAAAACAGTCAACAACAGAATTGATACGATGCAATGTGAATAGATGATTTCATCGGTCTCTCAATTTATGCATCATTGCCCCGCCTTTAACTCCTCAGTCTCTGAATATGTGCATCATTGTCCCGCCTTTAACTCCCCAGTCTCTGAATATGTGCATCATTGTCCCGCCTTTAACTCCTCAGTCTCTGAATATGTGCATCATTGTCCCACCTTTAACTCCTCAGTCTCCCAATGTGTGCATCATTGTCCCACCTTTAACTCCTCAGTCTCCCAATGTGTGCATCATTGTCCCACCTTTAACTCCTCAGTCCCCCAATGTGTGCATCATTGTCCCACCTTTAACTCCTCAGTCTCCCAATATGTGCATCATTGTCCCACCTTTAACTCCTCAGTCCCCCAATGTGTGCATCATTGTCCCACCTTTAACTCCTCAGTCTCCCAATGTGTGCATCATTGTCCCACCTTTAACTCCTCAGTCTCCCAATGTGTGCATCATTGTCCCGCCCATCATCAGATTAGTTAGTCTGATTCCATGTCCAGCACAGTAATGTGCATTAACGTCTCGATCACTTCTGGTTCACCGATCATGTAAGCCGTCCAGGTACCTTTGACCATTTAGACCCGGATGTGGTTATCTCAAGTGGTCAGGTATTTACTCTCTTTGTTCCAACATTCTCTTCTTCCCTTATAGTCCCTCATTTTTCGAATTGATGGTTGCTTCCCCCTGATTTCAGTGCTCTGACGTCAGAGGGTAGTGGAGACAATCATTAACAAGCCAATAGAAGTGAGAAGGGGAAAAAAACTTATTTCTTTTCTTTGTCACCACTGAGACTGATTGTTGTTTCCCCACAGTTGCTACAGACCGATATTTATTTTTACCACAGTTGCTACAGACCGATATTTATTTTTCCCACAGTTGCTACAGACCGATATTTATTTTTCCCACAGTTGCTACAGACCGATATTTATTTTTCCCACAGTTGCTACAGACTGATATTTATTTTTCCCACAGTTGCTACAGACCGATATTTATTTTCCCCACAGTTGCTACAGACCGATATTTATTTTTCCCACAGTTGCTACAGACCGATATTTATTTTCCCCACAGTTGCTACAGACCGATATTTATTTTTCCCACAGTTGCTACAGACCGATATTTATTATTCCTACAGTTGCTACAGACTGATAGTTGTTTTCCCCACAGTTGCTACAGACCGATATTTATTTTTCCCACAGTTGCTACAGACCGATATGTATTATTCCTACAGTTGCTACAGACTGATAGTTGTTTTCCCCATAGTTGCTACAGACTGATAGTTGGTTTTCCCACAGTTGCTACAGACTGATAGTTGTTTTCCCACAGTTGCTACAGACTGATATTTATTATTCCTACAGTTGCTACAGACTGATAGTTGGTATACCCTCTTGACGTTATGATAATGAGAGTTTCCACATCTTTGCTTCCTACAGGGCAAGTCTATAGAAAGAGGAAGTAAAACTGACGTCTGATTGTACCTGGACGAACTTGTCGGTTATAGCGTTTGCACATTCATTCAAGAACAACATTCGCAGTGTTTTTATTTTTTCGTCTCTTATTGCTATGACGTTAAGTTAAAGAGATCCGCTGTAGTCACAAATTATGTTTGATAGTAATTTAAATAAAAAAATGTAAATTTTCAAGGTGGAACGAAATTTAACAATCTCCCGCCAATTACCTTTGTAGCTAGACAGCGGGCTATTGAAACCAAGCCTTTTGGGTTTTCATTAATGTACAGCCTCGTTTAGTTGTTTTTCTTTTGGAAATAAACGGAAACATTAACGGGACATTCTTTAGTACTTCTACAACATTCACCCGTTATTGGGCATGGTTGCGTTGTGTGACTGATTTAAGGCTAAGACGCGGCGCCTTCATATTTCGGCCCGACATATCCGCCTTCGATGTTGGTAGATTTTGTCCGAGCTGCAACTTTTCGACGTTTAACTGCCAAGAGTTCATTAGCACACACACCTGTTTCTCGCCGTTGTCCGAGAGGGATAGACATCGAATCTCACTACCCAGAGAGGGATAGACATCGAATCTCACTACCCAGAGAGGGCTAGACATCGAATCTCACTACCCAGAGAGGGCTAGACATCGAATCTCACTACCCAGAGAGGGCTAGACATCGAATCTCACTACCCAGAGAGGGCTAGACATCGAATCTCACCACCCAGAGAGGGCTAGACATCGATTCTCACCACCCAGAGAGGGCTAGACATCGAATCTCACTACCCAGAGAGGGCTAGACATCGAATCTCACTACCCAGAGAGGGCTAGACATCGATTCTCACCACCCAGAGAGGGCTAGACATCGAATCTCACTACCCAGAGAGGGCTAGACATCGAATCTCACTACCCAGAGAGGGCTAGACATCGAATCTCACTACCCAGAGAGGGCTAGACATCGAATCTCACTACCCAGAGAGGGTTAGACATCGGATCTCACTACCCAGAGAGGGCTATACATCGAATCTCACTACCCAGAGAGGGCTATACATCGAATCTCACTACCCAGAGAGGGCTATACATCGAATCTCACTACCCAGAGAGGGCTATACATCGAATCTCACTACCCAGAGAGGGCTATACATCGAATCTCACTACCCAGAGAGGGCTAGACATCGAATCTCACTACCCAGAGAGGGCTAGACATCGAATCTCACTACCCAGAGACCAGGGGAGAGTAAAGCCACCAAGATACCACAGATTCAAACAGAAAAATCCCCAGCACTTGTGGTAGGATTGGAGCCCGGAACCTTCCTATCCAGAAACCTGTGTCGTACCTCTAGACCACGCAGTTCCCCAAACGATATTCAAGATCTGAACCAGATTTACGGGGAACATGCCACTCATTTACACAGTGTACCTGGCCACAATGAGCATCATTTGCCAAGTGGTTAGTGTGTCGGGCTGGGATAAGGTTAGGGTGGTTTCAATAACTAACGAACTTAGTTCATTTATTCTTTCATTCATTCATTTTCCTCTCGGCCGAAGACGGCACATAGGGCGGAAGTCATAGTTGTCCATGATTGACGATCTGCTGCTAGTTCTTGTAGTTCTTGCTTATTTCTTAGTCCCTTGGTTGAGCTTCCATATTAATTGTTCTTTGTAGCGATTCTCTTGGTCTGCCCTGTTTTCTTTTACCGGAAGGTTTCCACATGAAAGCATGACCGGAAAGTCTTTCTTCATTCCTCCTCAGTACATCATCGATGCATTTCCAATGTCTTTTTCTTATAAAGCTCGACACGTAGTCTGGACTCAGATGCCAAAAATTGGTACATGACTCCCTGAGTCAGGGAATGTAATAACAGTGAGAAAATGCACTGAAACACCCCCACCCAAACTTCTATACGATGAATCCTGGTATAGCGACGTTTAACAATATACTTCCCAGCTGCTACATAATGCGGGCCTTGACCTCGTCTACTCAATTGTCTGGTTCAACTTTTAACGTGACGACACTTTAGATATTCTTTTAACTGTTTCACCTTCGACATTCGCCGAGCCTAAACGATTTAGCACCAAAGACTCTCTAGAAGGATCTTTATCAGCTCTTGTTCATGTGTCGTAACGTAAGCATTCATCATTGACTGCCTGACCACTTTCTGTTTTTGGCTTGTACAGCGAGTACACAATAACAGATGAGAGGAGATACTCATACAGAACACATTCTTGGCGTGCCTTGACTCGATGACTATAGCTCGTTTCAAATCATGTGCCCAACTTCAAAACGCTATTACTCTCTAACCGTTTGTTAAAAACTTTTGAAATTTTCCAAATGTTATTAGAATGCAAAAGACCCTTTAAATGTATATTTAACAAATATCTTGCAGCTGCAGTTTTCTTAAAGCGGCGATATTTCTTTGATGTTTGTCAAAATTGTAAATTGTGAAGCCCTAAAGAATAGAAATTACCGTAGTTGCTAATCTATGATTAATTTTCACTAGGTAAAGGCGTGGCCGTAATGGGGAAATAACTGGATAAAACAAAACACCAGGAGAATTATTGTCTGCTCAGTTCGAGGACGGACGATAATATCAAGGTATACCTGTATGTCCAATTTTCATAGTTGTGTGGTCCTGAAAAGGACCGTTTGTTGAAATAATTTAAGGTAATATAGGGGCCAACATTGTGGGGGCTATATACTTTCATTCTGAATCAGACGAGTCTAAAAGATTAATAACTGTTTGGGGTTGAACATTCCACAAACCATCATTTTTCCAATATTCCTCTTCCTGTTTTAAGACGTGGTCTTCACATTTAGCCCAATAATCTGTGTCTATATTTAATAAAGCGAGATTAGCAACAGTCTTTACATCGCATATTTTGAATGTTGTATTTTCATCTGCCACTTGTCCTTTTAATTTTGCCCAGATTAGTTCTATTGGATTTAAATGAGCATGGTAAGGTGGCAGCCTCAAACTTATATGACCGTGCTCTTGGATAATCTTATCTATTTGAAAAATCTTTGTCCTCTGTTTTTGCTTTACTAGAGATAGTAATTCAGGTTTTAAGTACATGTTATTAAATTGTATGTGCTCCTTTGTGAGCCATATCTTAATAGCATCTTTTGTACTGGATGACGTCGGGACTTTATCTTCAAGTGCAACAATGTTGTGGTACGCTGCATTGTCCATTATTAGGCAAGATGGTCGATCTAGTGATGGGAGAACAGAATTTTCAATCCAATGTCTAAATATGTGACCATTCATCTCAGAGTGATAATCCCGATTGTCTATGGATTTTGAAAGAAAAATGAGCTCTGCATTCTGTATTAGTCCATGTTGTCGACTACCTGCATGAGCAATTATCAAGCGCTGTCCTTTGCTGCTAGGTATTAATCTCTTAATCTTTCCATCTGATGACTGCCATTCCCTTTGGTTAGTGTGGTGAGCATTGATCCATGTTTCATCCAAGTACACAATATCATAACCTTGCTTGCGCACCTCTTTTACTTCACGTAAGTACTTGCTTCTCATGACTACTATATGTGGCTTCTCACAGATGATGTTTCGTCCATTGGAATACTTTCTGAATGTAAAGCCTGCAGCTCTCACATTCCTCCATAATGTAGACTTTGATATTTCAATACTGTTGTTCTTTTTCAGCGATACTTTTAATTTTCTTATTGTAACAGTTTCATTCATACCCAACATTTTGCGAATTTCACTTCTAATAAGTTCACTGTCGAAATTATCCAACATTTTTGCTCTTCCTTGTGATTTTGTGTATTTGGAACATTGACGGTCACGTGCTTGAATCCAGCGATTAAATGACCGTTTAGATAAATCCAAAATGTGTCTTGTCCTATTCTCAGGGTTTTCTAAAGAATGAAATAATCTTCCTCGTTTAGCCTCTTTGCAAAAATAGTCATTACATTTTTATTGCGATGTTTTGTAAACTGCAGAATTTCATTTTAAGACTCATGATAAATGTTATTGTTCCACATCTCCACGTATGAATGAACGGAAATGGAACACACAATGCCTCGTGTTTTCAACAAGTGTCTAATTGTGTCAGAAAGCCCACGTGGAAAACGTTCAAAAACGTCAATTGTACCGTGTATGGATTTTTACTCGCTATTTTTAACTTAAAATACTGTAAACATTAAGTTTTGACTACATCAATGGGTCGTTATAAATTTATATAAATCAAATAAGCAACAATAATAACCAAATGTTTTTTTTTAATGAAATTAATTCCCTGTTGGGTTCTAATCATTATAACTTTACATGCAAATTTTGAAAAAATTACAAAAAGAGATTAAAAAGATATCGATTTTAAAAGTTGGGCACATGATTTGAAACGAGCTATAAGGGAATACTTACACAACTTTGGCATTCGCCATTAAAAGGGAGTTACGTGAAAGTTGATGCGTCATGTTCTGGTTTACAGTAGAATTGTACTTTCACCTTTCGGCCCAACACATCCGACTTCAACATGAGATTTTTGAGCACGGGGTTCATTTGCCTTTCGACTTCTGCTCACTGCGGAAGACTAGACTAGTTAGTAATTTTCTGGAGGCACCGCGAAGAGGTGGCGTAGGCTCTTGGTAGTTCTGGTTCAACGATCCCGTCGCAAGCCATCGATCATCTATGAGTCACTGACAGCGTTCAATCCCGCTGTTGAACGACGTCTGTCTTATCTCCCATGAAAACAAATAAAATAGTTGTAAAATGTGGGTCGATGTGACGAGAGTTCTCGCCCCTTATTGCACTTATTCACTCAGGTTGTATGAGACGCTGAAGGATGATACAAAGAATCTTCTGTTGCATGGCTATCCCAGGATAAGATTCACTTTATGTTACAGCGCTCTACATGCTGAGACTAAATCATTATCATTTGGATTTAGAGCTATTTGATGTTATTGTTCTCAAAGATCTCTTTATCTTCTTCTTCTTCTTTCCTTCCTCATTTGCCTTTCAGCGTCGAGGGTAGATATAATTTGCGGTCTTTTGCGCTTCTGTTGGCCTTTGCTGCTGTTATGTTTCCTAATGCTTCTACTTTTCCGTCAAACCATCTTTTTTGTCGTCGACCCTTGAGTATTGTATTCTCAGAACGTTTAGTGATGGCTCGTTGTGTTGTTTTGATCACTCTGCCTTGTCACGTGGCCAAACCATTTTATCTGTTGTTTCCTTATATATTCTATGGCGGGGGCTATTCCTAGCTTTTTTCTCAGTTCTTCTTTTCTGATCTTATCTCTCAGACTGTTTCCTGTCATTCGTCTAACACATTTCATCTCTGTAGAGGTTATTTTCCTTATTGTTCTTGCATCTAGGGTCCAGGTCTGGCATTGGTAGCACAACGTTGGGATGTAGATTGTCTTTCAACTCTTTCGTGTTGTTATTGAAACTGATCATTTTACACTAGAGGTTCACTTGGTACATTGTTTGTCAATGGGAAATATTAACAGCAAACCAACAAGATCTAAATAGATGAAATGATCGCATATGATGTTCGTAAGGAGACCATATGTAGGTTTGTAGGGCTTCTGTGAGTATAAGGATATTTGTAGTTCCCTTGAGTATTAGGATATTTGTAGAGTTCCCTTGAGTATAAGGATATTTGTAGTGCTTCCTTGAGTATTAGGATATTTGTAGAGTTCCTTGAGTATAAGGATATTTGTAGAGCTTTCTTGAGTATAAGGGTGTTTGTAGAGCTTTCTTGAGTATGAGGATGTTTGTAGAGCGTCCTTGAGTATAAGGATGTTTGTTTGTACGGCTTCCTTGGCTATAAGGATGTTTGTAAGCTTCCTTGGGAATTCTCCATCAGCGAAAGAAACCGGGAAAATCTGTATTCAGATCGTAGCACATGGAGAACTTAACTTAAAAAACGGCACATCAACATTCGAAGGAGCACTGATGTAAGATTGAGAAGAGAAAAGACGCAGGCGAAAGTAGACAAGACCAGTCACCACAAATACATCTTGTTCATTCTGCAGTCCAATTTGTCTATCAAATTTTGCAGAATCAGCCAAGGGAAGCTATTCAGCCCAACATCATCCAGCATAAGACACTAATATTCTACAAAACTACTGACTTATGATTGAATCAATTCAGAGGAAGAGATATGTTTACAGCACTCGGAAAAAATGACAAATAATCAACAGAAAAAAATATGGACCAAGGCAGGATCGAACCCGTACTCAGTGGCACAGTGACTTATGATTGCCTGCTACCCCCAGTCAGTCTTGACGCCAAAGGTTGTACACTACAAGTTGGCCGTGTGCTCTAGCGTGTTTTTTTTTTACTTGTGGCTAGGCACTGTGTCGAGCGGTACTGTCGATCCTGCTCTGGGCTGTCTATTGTTATTTTTGTTCATTTGTTTTTCCGAGTAAACATATATCTTCCCCATACATGATTGGCAATACAAAACACCTTTGGGAGCACCGTTGTGCCTTAGGCTGGTGGTTATATTCAGGTTGCCCGATTTTGTAACGTTAGAACTGGCTGTAGCGCAGAAAGAAATCCTTGGTGTAAAGTCGCCGTGCTCAATTTGTATGTCTTTCGTTTAGTCTCACTCCGACCACGCCACTGTAAGGGGATACTTGTGTTGTGGTCGTGTGTTTAATGTGGCGTCAAAGATATGTCGCTAAACGAGCAGCGATTAGAGGCTAACGGACAATATCTCGTTGGTCTCCAGCAACATTCATGCTGCAGCATGACACAGTTGTCGCATTGTCTTCACTTCTGCTTTATCAGAGTCTCCTATCCGTCAGTGAACATTACTAGCGTCAGTCAGGGGAGGGGGTAGTGATTGGAACTTTTTCGTAGAAGGCCGAACTTATTTCACGGCCGGAGACAAATAATAATAAATAAATATGATTATATAGGGAAACTTCCGAGGCGATAATAGGGAATCATAGAAGGAAGAGGTATGTGTTAGCACTCGGAAAAAATGGCAATAAACAACAACAGAAAAAAACAAAGAACAATATATGGTCCGAAGCAGGATCGAACCCGTACTAATTAAATTAGCTGAGTGGCAGTGTACCAAGCGTTCGGCTTCTCGTGGCAAGGCGCAGTGCCATGGAGTACGGGTTCGATCCTGCTTCGGACCATATATTGTTCTTTGTTTTTTTCTGTTGTTTATTTGTCATTTTTCCTGAGTGCTAACACATACCTCTTTCTTCTATGATTGCCTATTTCACGGCCCCCTACTAGCGATATTTCATTGCAGAATGAGTTAAATGCCGGCTGATCAAAGCCTTTCTTCTTTTCTTCTCCTTTCCTTCCTAATTTGCTTTTCAGCGTCATGGGGAGATGTACTTTACGGTCTTTTGCTCTTCTTGGTCTCTGCTGTTGTCTCATAGTGTTTCTAATATTCCATCTTTTTCGTGGCCTCGTGTATCTCCCCATAATCTTCGTTACTACTTTAATTCCCTCATTATCTTCGTTACTACTTTAATTCCCTCATTATCTTCGTTACTACTTTAATTCCCACATTACCTTCGTTACTACTTTAATTCCCACATTATCTTCAATACTACTTTAATTCCCTCATTATCTTCGTTACTACTTTAATTCCCACATTATCTTCGTTACTACTTTAATTCCCACATTATCTTCGTTACTACTTTAATTCCCTCATTATCTTCAATACTACTTTAATTCCCACATTATCTTCGTTACTACTTTAATTCCCACATTATCTTCGTTACTACTTTAATTCCCTCATTATCTTCAATACTACTTTAATTCCCACATTATCTTCGTTACTACTTTAATTCCCTCATTATCTTCGTTACTACTTTAATTCCCACATTATCTTCGTTACTACTTTAATTCCCACATTATCTTCGTTACTACTTTAATTCCCTCATTATCTTCAATACTACTTTAATTCCCACATTATCTTCGTTACTACTTTAATTCCCTCATTATCTTCAATACTACTTTAATTCCCACATTATCTTCGTTACTACTTTAATTCCATCGTTATCTTCGTTACTACTTTTAACAATCCATTATCTATATTATGTATATTATTACATTATGTTCCTAACTTTATGTTGAGCCACATGTCTAGTACATTCAAGAGTCTTGCTTGTTGTTCATTGATTGTCCATGGTACACTTCCGTATATAACATTTAAGAACTCTGTTGATTATTTTGTTTAAAAAAAATACTTGTACAAATTATTGCCATTTCTTCAATGCTGCTTTTGAACCACTGCTGCAATACATAACAGAGACTATCAGAATGGGTTTAAGCTGTCCCTTGTAGTTGTTGTCACATCAGCGCTTGTATTCAGTGCAGAAATCAAAATCATAGCATTATTATGTGCCACGGCGGTTGGCGTATGCCATCATGACCTTCCACAGTTCTCTGTACACGGTGCAACATGTAAATTCTGTTATTGATCGTTTACTATACCACACACAACACCAAGTTATCTAGTATCTTCTCTCTTTGTTGTCCGCGATCTCTCTTTCCCTGTATTTTGTCAGATGTAACTAAGTAATAATAAGGGTGATGTTGGTATATATCGCGACACGTGGTCAAATGAAGCCAATAGTAGATAGAGAGAAACAAATGATCAAGCAGATGAAGACAATGGCATTCATGGAAGTCAATAGTAGATAGAGAGAAACAAATTATCAAGCAGATGAAGACAATGGCATTCATGGAAGTCAATAGTAGATAGAGAGAAACAAATTATCAAGCAGATGAAGACAATGGCATTCATGGAAGTCAATAGTAGATAGAGAGAAACAAATTATCAAGCAGATGAAGACAATGGCATTCATGGAAGCCAATAGTAGATAGAGAGAAACAAATGATCAAGCAGATGAAGACAATGGCGTTCATGGAAGTCAATAGTAGATAGAGAGAAACAAATGATCAAGCAGATGAAGACAATGGCATTCATGGAAGTCAATAGTATTGATAATAAACAGCAGAAGAAACAGGACGTTGCTAAGAGACTCAAATAGACTAGAACACTTGATCATTTAGCTTTCATTTCAAATAACTCTTCTTGCCCATGATTTCAGCCCAGGACTCAGTATTGTTTTCCTACAGTCTATTCTACGTTCATTCGACGTTAGCTCTTCTTTGTCCGTCGATTAAAGGACAGACGTGGTTGGGGGTGCGCTTTGTCGTAAGTTTCTGGCAAGTCCCGATATTTGACCCGACACATCCGTCTTCGTCAGTGACATTTTTGGATATTAGGTTGCCGTCCCTTGTTTGGCCAGAATTGTTCCTCCTGGGATGTGGGGTCTCGATCAGCTCTGTTTTTCGTCGAACTTTGTATATGCAGTCAACTTTACGATGCTGTCTCAGTCAGTTATGGGGCGCTGGCAATAATCCATCACTAACAATGCTACAACACTACCAATACTAAAACACTACTAATACTAAAACACTACTAATATTACAACACAGCACAATACAACACCGCCAGCTCCGCGCCATACTGTAATAGTAATGTAGTAGTGAACCAGATGAACATTGATGAGAGAGGCAAGAGCAGCAGGATTCGGCTCCCTCAATGAGATAGAGCAGCTTGCACAGAACAGAGACAAATGGCGAGATTTGATAAAATATCTTTAAAAGAAAACTGCTAGAACAAAAATTCAGATAGGAGGAGTATCTTGGTCTACGCCCTATGGGCCGGCAACGGCTCGAAAGGTCAATAGATAGATAGTGAACCAGAATATTGTAGAAAGTGTGCAAGCAGGGAAATATAACATAGGTGCATAGGTTCAAGATGGTGGGGTCTGGGCATTTCTAGAAGGATGAAAGAAGGTGACGTTTGGTGTAGCAACTAAGAGACAACGGAAAGTTAGAGTGGCAGCATTGGATTGGCTGAACGAGGAAGCTTGGGATAGCAAATAGGGGGATATATAATGTTGGGAGACACTCAACGGTCAACGTTCAACATCATAGTCAGAGTAGAAGAACGTTCAACATCATAGTCAGAGTCAGAGCAGAAGAATGTTCAACATAGTCAGAGTAGAAGAACGTTCAACATCATAGTCAGAACAGAAGAACGTTCAACATCATAGTCAGAGCAGAAGAACGTTCAACATCATAGTCAGAGCAAAGGAACGTTCAACATCATAGTCAGAGCAGAAGAACGTTCAACATCATAGTCAGAGCAGAAGAACGTTCAACATCATAGTCAGAACAGAAGAACGTTCAACATCATAGTCAGAGCAGAAGAACGTTCAACATCATAGTCAGAGCAGAAGAACGTTCAACATCATAGTCAGAACAGAAGAACGTTCAACATCATAGTCAGAGCAAAGGAACGTTCAACATCATAGTCAGAACAGAAGAACGTTCAACATCATAGTCAGAGCAGAAGAACGTTCAACATCATAGTCAGAACAGAAGAACGTTCAACATCATAGTCAGAGCAGAAGAACGTCCAACATCATAGTCAGAGCAGAGTAGTTCATAGTCAGGGCAGAACGTTCAGTAGAGTAGAGCAGATTACAGATTCAGTAATCAGACGTAGTCAGTAGTTAGCCGTCAGTCTCTCATGGGTCAGTCCAGCTGTGAGAAATTACAGAGATGGTAGAGTGTGAGCATTTATAAAAAAGTATGAAATAAACTTGACAATGTTGTGATGATCTTGTTTGGTCATTCGTCAAGTAGAGGTCTGACCTTGAGTGTGGTGACACTGTAACAATACTGCTGTCTCCATTTACACACTCCCGTTCACGACTCATTAATCTCTCCATTGAGCTCTGTTGCTGTACCCATTTACATGTTGACGCAGGTTGCCCGCTGAGTGCTGACTGTTTCTCGAGTATCTACGTCATTCCTTGTAACACCCATTGATGTAACAGCCCTGTTTTACTACTTTGCTCCACTGTTTCTACAATAAAACAAATGAATACATTATCTCTGATGTACATCGTACAAAATATTGACTATGTTAATATATAGTTCTCTGTATGCAAATACTGTGTATAGATTATACTAACACATCCATGTTATGTGTTTTGAACATTTTGCGTTAAATCGTATCTGTTGTTTATCGTTTGAATAGAACAAAGCAATTGCAGCTCTATAACGTAAGCGAGAGTCACAGATTATATTTAATACTGAAAGACTTCATTGTTTATTTGCTAAATTTCTGTGTGGCTTTGATTGTTTGTGTGTTTTGTCACAGTTATCCACGTTGCAACATCTTAACACTTTGCTCTCAATCTTTATATTCGTCTCATTGTCTATCCTTCCATCTCTCTCTCTCTCTCTCTCTCTTTCTCAGTCTCTCATGTTTCGTTATATGGCTCATTCTGACTGTCTTTATAGTATCCCTACATCTCTGCGCCGCACAGTGTCACTATGTATCTCGTTTTGTCTCTGTGTATCCATGGCTCTGTACATTGTCTCTGTGTGCCCATCTCTGTACTTTGTCTCTGTGTGCCCATCTCTGTACTTTGTCTCTGTGCACCTGTGTGCCTGCCCATCTCTGTACTTTGTCTCTGTGCACCTGTGTGCCTGCCCATCTCTGTACTTTGTCTCTGTGTGCCCATCTCTGTACTTTGTCTCTGTGCACCTGTGTGCCTGCCCATCTCTGTACATCGTCTCTGTGTGTCCATGTCTGTACTCCCCATTACTGTACATTGTCGCCGTGTGCCCATCTCTGTACATTGTGTATGTGTGTCCATCTCTTTACTCCCCATTACTGTACATTATCGCCGTGTGCCCATCTCTGTACATTGTGTATGTGTGTCCATCTCTGTACTCCCCATTACTGTACATTGTGTATGTATGTCCATCTCTGTACTCCCCATTACTGTACATTGTCGCCGTGTGCCCATCTCTGTACATTGTGTATGTGTGTCCATCTCTGTACTCCCCATTACTGTACATTATCGCCGTGTGCCCATCTCTATACATTGTGTCTGTGTGTCCATATCTGTAGATTATCGCCGCCTGCCCATCTCTGTACTTTGTCTCTGTGTGCCCATCTCTGTACTTTGTCTCTGTGTGTCTATCTCTGTACTCCCCATCTCTGTACATTGTCGCCGTGTGCCCATCTCTGTACTTTGTCTCTATGTGTCCATCTCTGTATTTTGTCTCTGTGTGTCTATCTCTGTACTCCCCATCTCTATATATTGTCGCCGCCTGCCCATCTCTGTACTTTGTCTCTGTGTGCCCATCTCTGTACTTTGTCTCTGTGTGCCCATCTCTGTACTTTGTCTCTGTGTGCCCATCTCTGTACTTTGTCTCTGTGTGCCCATCTCTGTACTTTGTCTCTGTGTGTCTATCTCTGTACTCCCCATCTCTGTACATTGTCGCCGTCTGCCCATTACTGTACATTGTCGCCGTGTGCCCATCTCTGTACATTGTCGCCGTGTGCCCATCTCTGTACATTGTCGCCGTGTGCCCATCTCTGTACATTGTCGCCGTATGCCCATCTCTGTACATTGTCGCCGTATGCCCATCTCTGTACATTGTCGCCGTATGCCCATCTCTGTACATTGTCGCCGTATGCCCATCTCTGTACATTGTCGCCGTGTGCCCATCTCTGTACATTGTCGCCGTATGCCCATCTCTGTACATTGTCGCCGTGTGCCCATCTCTGTACATTGTCGCCGTGTGCCCATCTCTGTACATTGTGTTTTTGTGCCCATCTCTGTAAATTGTGTTTTTGTGCCCATCTCTGTAAATTGTGTTTTTGTGCCCATCTCTGTAAATTGTGTTTTTGTGCCCATCTCTGTACATTGTCGCCGTGTGTCTATCTCTGTACATTGTGTTTTTGTGCCCATCTCTGTAAATTGTGTTTTTGTGCCCATCTCTGTACATTGTCGCCGTGTGCCCATCTCTGTACATTGTCGCCGTGTGTCTATCTCTGTACTCCCCATCTCTGTACATTGTGTCTGTGTGTCCATATCTGTAGATTGTCGCCGCGTGCCCATCTCTGTACTTTGTCTCTGTGTGCCCATCTCTGTACTTTGTCTATGTGTGTCCATCTCTGTACTTTGTCTCTTTGTGCACATCTATGTACTTTGTCTCTGTGTGTCCATCTCTGTACTTTGTCTCTGTGTGCACATCTCTGTACTTTGTCTCTTTGTGCACATCTATGTACTTTGTCTCTGTGTGCCCATCTCTGTACTTTGTCTATGTGTGCCCATCTCTGTACTTTGTCTCTGTGTGCCCATCTCGGTACATTATGTCTGTGTGTCCATCTCTGTACATTGTCTCTGTACTCCCCATCTCTGTACATTGTCTCTGTACTCCCCATCTCTGTACATTGTCTCTGCACTCCCCATCTCGGTACATTGTCTCTGTAACTCCCCATCTCTATACTTTGTCTCTGTGTGCCCATCTCTGTACTTTGGCACACTTTACTTTTTAAAAGAAAGACAGAAGCAAAGAAAAAAAAAGAGTATACATATAACGTAGTGAGAACAGAGTCTCTCTCTCTCTCCCTCTCTCACTCTCTCTCTCTCTCTCTCTCTCTCTCACTCTCCAAGCTGGTCTATCGTTAGTTCAACTGTAAGCCTAGAAATGTGTCGAGCTTTAAGTTGATTCATCAAAACCCTTCAGAACCCCCAGCCCACGATTGTTGTCTTGTGGTCATGGACGTAGGTTGACATGAGAGAAGACGATGGGATTCACATTGTTTCATATCTTCAATGAATTCATACTTTTCTATTCAACACGGCCTTGGCATTCATTCTTCTAAAAATAGAGCTGTATAAAATACGTGCTTTGGTTTTTTGGTTTGGTTATGGAAGGCCCCGTATCACTGCAAACGAATTAAAATCCATAATTGCTCAACCGCCCGTGCCAGCGTAATCATCCGAAGTAATATCTCATCTCCCAAACAAAGAAAGGTAACTGTAGTCCCCATCGTAATAGTTTCAGTACACGCCGAAAGACATAAGGCGAAACCGCGCAGAAAGTGAACACAGCCAACTGTTCCCTGTCATACGATATCATCATTCATCGTAAACAAATGGAATATCAAAACGGATGAGACACACAGCTCATGGTGTGCACAGATCACTTAACTCAGTAGCTCCTGCAACAAGCCGGACTTGGAATATGAGGAAACTGCAACAAGGAACACTATTCATGCATAGCCTTCAATTGTTCCCGCCGCCTATCCACAATATACCGGAAGTTCACGTCCTCTTGAAAATGATGATCATCTTTTTTTTTTTTATGTATAGCGCTTGATGATGTTAGGCCATCGTTGTTGACTCCAATTCCGAACATATAGACACACAGTTAGTCGTCAGATTATCCCCGTCGCACATCAAAAAACAACACACCGTAAGATTAGCGTACGGCCGGTCTAGGGATGTACAATGAGCCATTACGATGACGTAGCACACAAAAATGTCGTACACACAATTTTGCTCCCTTTAGATTCCTAATTGAGTAACTCATCATCATCATGATGTACCGGGCCAACTGGCGTAGGTAATCATGCCTCTCAACTTTCGATCTCGGCAGCTATTTATCATTTCCGTTGTTGACCTTCTGCCAAGCCATACTCTTAAGCTGTCTGTTATTTTTTCTCTTTGCTTCCCTGTATCTCTTCGTCCCTCAATTTTTCCAGTTATTACAATATATTCCAGTTGTTCTCTTCTCATTACATGGCCAAAAAATGATGATTGTTTCTTCCTAATATTGGAAATTAGCTCTCTTTTTGCTTTGACCTCTCTCAGAACATCTTCATTACTTTTCTTAGCTGTCCATGGTACTCTCAACATTCTTCTGTAAAACTACATTTCTACAGACTCCAGCGATTTTCTTGTCTGTTGTCCTGTTGTCCATGATTCGCATCCATATGTTAAGACTGGCTCTACATAACATTTAAGAACTCTTTTTCGTGTTTCTACTGTCAAAAATGGATTGCATAGCATCTTCCTCATTTTTTGGACAGCTGCTTTTGCCTGAGCCATTCTGCATCTCACCTCTTTTGTACATCTTCCGTCTGAGGTTAAAAAAGTTCCCAATATTTAAATTCATTTACCTGTTTTAATATTGTTCCACTTGTCTTTATTTTGCACTGAGGTGATGTCTTTTTCTTTGTTGTTACCATTACCAATGTCTTTTTGCAATTAAGGCTGAGTCCTTTATTTTTGCTTTCTAATAAAGATAATTGAGTAACTAGAGTTAGTGAAAGCAGCTTACGACGAACAAAACACGGTGCAAATTTCTTAAAGAGATAAAACTGTGGCTAACGAAGTACTTTACATTAATAAGTAACATGGAAATAACTTGCGTCAAGGACTTCCAACAACGGTCATGAACAGCACCAACGTGACGTATAGCGCAGATCAATTCTAAACGTTGGAAGGTTGCATTCACAACACTTGATTTGTCAAAAAAGGTGCTGTTGCCGGCGTACAACTTCGCTTTAGCGGCACAGATTAAATAAGTAGATCATCATTTATACTTTAACGCAGAAAAGTAAACGGAGAACCGAAATTAATCAGATCCCGAATGCACTTTCTGCAGCGATCGAGAGAACGTGATCTAGATCCACCATCTTTATAACGGAAGTCCAATACGTGCTTTTAATAAAGTAAGGCGGCTAGACATGATCCTGACCACACGATCCATAAATGAGCCGATTGTCAACGGAAAAAAATATGAGTACCAGTGTCATATACTCCATACACCACAAAACATGAGTACCAGTACCAAATACCCCATACACTACAAAACATGAGCAGCAGTACCATATACCCCATACACAGCTATATATGAGCACCAGTACCAAATACCCCATACACTACAAAACATGAGCACCAGTACCATATACCCCATACACAGCTATACATGAGCACCAGTACCACATACCCCATACACAGCTATACGTGAGCACCAGTACCATATACCCCATACACTACAAAACATGAGCACCAGTACCATAAACCCCATACACAGCTATACATGAGCACCAGTACCATATACCCCATACACAGCTATACAAGAGCACCAGTACCATATACCCTATACATGATGACAGTTTCCGGTATAAAACAGACACAATAATAGACGGTTGCTGAAACTTTCTTTGAGGTTAAAAAAAAAGTAAAGTACCCCCGTCACGCCAAGTGGCGTATAGAGAATATGGTGTTAGTGACCACATATTTTACAGACGCTCGGCACATGATTTTTGGGGTAATGTGGTCGGTATTACGCCCGTGCCGCTTCACTTTCCCAGAAAAAAAATCCGGTACCCATTAAAGGCTGGGTGGGCCGGAAGCCGTCTGTTGATATCGAACCCTACCTTTCTTTGAGGTAGAGAAACACAAATGACGACTTACAAGACGTAAAATGTAAAAAAAAAATAACACCTGGCTATTACGTGTTTGGCCTGATGGGTAATAGAGCGAGATGTACAGCCGCGCATCGTCTCATGACCTCTGTTTATTATTAATGCATATCCAGGGCCGTGTGAAATGTTATTCCGTTCTTTTGTCGCCGAATTTTATTTATAAATAATTGACACCCTTCATAGTTTCACCCACCACGCCCCTGATTTCCTTTGAAAGATGATCTCTCTTTATAGCGGTACGGCTCTTTGAGTTGACATCAGTCGGGAGGCGAAGGCGTGCCTCACAGCTGCAGGGCAGAGTCGGCATAAAACTCAGAAGACAAAAGGCGCTGGAAAAAAGGAGGCGATGCCAAGGCACCACGATTACATCTGGTTCATTCTGCAGTCGTGATCTGTCTGACCAATATTGCCAGATTCAGCCACGAGAGAAGTATTCAGTAAAGCAACACCCAACATAAGACACTAATATTTGACCAAACTACTGACTTATTCTGATTGCTTGTTACCAACCGTCTGTCATGACGCGCATATATATACAGGCGTGTTTGGCAAAACATCAAACTGACAAGTAAAAACAAAGAGCGCAGTTTACAAAGTCTACATCATTAGTATCCTTCTGTATGGCAGCGAATCCGAAAAGGATAATTATGTATGTTAGTGTATATAGTCTATAGACATATATATGGAGTCTGTAGAAATGTGGTTTTACAGAAGAATGTTGAGAATACCATGGGCAGCTAATAAGAGTAATGAAAACGTTCTGAAAGAGGCCAAAGCAAAAAGAGAGCTAATTTCCAATCTTCTTCTTCATCTTTTCTCTTCTCACTGATACCTAAAAGGTGTCGTGGTTTATATCATTTGTCGTTCTTGTGCTGCTCGAATTGTCTGAATTAGTGATTTTCCTGTGTTGTTACATGTCTCTGTCACTGCATCTATCCATCTTCTTCTGGGTCTTCCTCTTTGTCTTTTTCCATGCATTCTCGAGGAGAACGCCCTTGATGGTGATTGGTGAGGATTCATTCTGACCAGGTGGCCAAACCATTTAAGTTATTGTTGTTCTATATATTCTTGGCAGGGTTTTGTTCCTACTATTTTTCTTATGGTTTCATTTGGTATTCTATCTCTTCTTGTGTTGTTTGTTACTTTTCTCAAGCATCGCATCTCACATGTATTGATCTTTCTTAAATGTTATTTAGAAAGGGTCCATGTTTGACTTTCATAGCACAAAGTTGGTATGAAAATGCTATTTATCATTTGTTGTTTAGCTGGCATAGAAATGTTTGGATGTTTTAGCAATGGTGAAAGCTGGTATGTGACAGCATTTGCTTTTTGTATTCTCATGTCAATTTCTCTGTCTAGTTTTCCATCTTCTGTGAACATTGTGCACAAATACTTGAATTCCTCTACTTGTTTTATTTCTTTGTCTTTGATCTTGATGTTTAATGAGTGTCTTAATTTGCTTATTCTCATAGCCTCTGTTTTTGCTGTGTTAATTCATACTGTAGTTTGTGCAGCTTTTATCTAGAAATGTTATATGCTGTTGTAGCAGGTTTTCATCTTCATATATTAGGCATTGGTCATCTGCGAAGAGTAGCTCGTTGATGTTGGAAATTTCTACCTCTATGTTATTATTTGATTTTTCCTTATTGTTTGTTGTTTCCTGATTTATTTTTTCATGTATATGATGAAAAGGAGTGGTGAGAGGACGCACCCTTGTCTTACAGCCGTTGTAACCTGAAACCATTCTGACAGACCTTTCGATGTTCTAACGGCACTTTGATTGTTTTTATATTATGCCATTATATTATCTAATTTCCAATATTAGTAAGAAACAATCATCATTTTTTGTAATGAGAAGGGAACAGCTGGAATATATTGTGACAACTGGGAAAATTGAGGGACGAAGAGATAGAGGGAAGCAAAGAGAAAAGATACCAGAGAGCTTAAGAGAAAGGCTTGGCAGAGGGTCAACAACAGAAATGATAAATAACTGTCGAGATCGAAAGTTGTGGAGAGACATTATCACCTACGCCAGCATGCTTGGTACTCGATGATGATGATATGTATCTATAATGTTAAAAACTTGAGGGACACCCTGTAGAGTCTGTTGTAATGTCCTTCAATGAGAATGTCTGCCTGGGAAGTGGAAATGTCTTGGGCCTCACCTCACAGCCAACAAAAGCCCTGTTGCCTCTCACGCTGCTTCACTCTCACTCACTCTTGTTGCTAGGACACGCAACACAACAGAAGTCCTACATCGTTGGAGGACTTTTATTTTCACAACACAAAAGAAGTCCTGACCGGAACTCGTCTACAAGCACATATATTCGTTACAGAGAAAAAAAAAACAAAGACGAAAAATAATTTGTGTACCCTTAGCTTTGAGTCTCGCTAGGACTAGTGACTTCAATTAAGTTCCTGTGTTTTCCAAAATACCACAATTCTTGGAGGCTATGTTGTCATTACTGCTTCTGTTGAATGTATTCTCCTGTCATAACTCTGATGGTTTTGTTTCAGTGTACTATTTATTAGACTCAGGCCTGTCTGCCTGTCTCTTACATGTGTACACACAAAAACACGCATTACAGATTCATAAAGAATGGAGACAAGACAAAACGATCTAACGACGCGGCTAGAATAAACCTTTTTTTTAAGAGACTCCCACAAAAAAACTTATCAATAAATTAAAACAAAAAACCGTATTTTAACTACTCCACATCCTCTGTTATCCTGTCAATGAGCTCTTAGTCTATAAATGTCAGCTAGGGTTTTCTATAGCTATTTATAGATAACTGGGTTTTCCCAGCAGGAGCTGTGATATCGAGAACGACATTTCAATCCCGCACAGGAATTAAGCTGACTGTTCAGTGTCTGTCTGAGTTTTAGGGCAGACGGTTCAGTGTATGACCTGTCTGTCTGAATTTTAGAACAAACGGTTCAGTGTCTGTTCTGTCTGTCTGAGTTTTAGAGTAGACGGTTCAGTGTCTGTTCTGTCTGTCTGAGTTTTAGAGTAGACGGTTCAGTGTCTGTCCTGTCTGTCTGAGTTTTAGAGTAGACGGTTCAGTGTCTGTCCTGTCTGTCTGAGTTTTAGAGTAGACGGTTCAGTGTCTGTCCTGTCTGTCTGAATTTTAGAACGTCAATGAGATTCACACGAAATAAGTTGTTAACCTATACTTAAGAACGCATTTTCATCGAACGCTCTTTCAGTTGTTTGTATTTATTATCACTATTTTATTACCGTCACTTGTCGCTTCACTGTGTTTTATGTAGCTTCAATCAATTTCAAGTTAATATTGCTTGCTTAGTGGTTGTAGCAAGAGTGGCTTAGATTAATGTTTATGTAACCTGATATGACAATCTGTTTGTGATTTATATAACAAATTTGTTCTTAAATGTTATGTAGAGCCAGTCTTAACATATGGATGTGAATCATGGACAATATGACAACAGACAAGGAAATCACTGGAGTCTGCAGAAATGTGGTTTTACAGAAGAATGTCGAGAATACCATGTACAGCTAAGAAGAGTAATGAAAACGTTCTGAAAGAGGCCAAAACGAAAAGAGAGCTAATTTCCAATATTTGGAAGAAAAAATCATCATTTTTTTGGGCCATGTAATGAGAAAGGAACAGCTGGAATATATTGTGACAACTGGTAAAATTGAGGGACGAAGAGATATAGGGAAGCAAAGAGAAAAGATACAAGAGAGCTTAAGAGAAAGGCTTGCAGTGTCAACAACAGAAATGATAAATAACTTTCGAGATAGAAAGTTGTGGAGAGACATAATCACCTACGCCAGCAGGCTTGGTACTCGATGATGATGATATGTATCTATAATGTTAAAAACTTGAGGGACACCCTGTAGAGTCTGTTGTAATGTCCTTCAATGAGAATGTCTGCCTGGGAAGTGGAAATGTCTTGAGCCTCACCTCACAGCAAACAAAAGCCCTGTTGCCTCTCACGCTGCTTCACTCTCACTCACTCTTGTTGCTAGGACACGCAACACAACAGAAGTCCTACATCGTTGGAGGACTTTTATTTTCACAACACAAAAGAAGTCCTGACCGGAACTCGTCTACAAGCACATATATTCATTACAGAGAAAAAAAAAAACAAAGACGAAAAATAATTTGTGTACCCTTAACTTTGAGTCTCGCTAGGACTAGTGACTTCAATTAAGTTCCTGTGTTTTCCAAAATACCACAATTCTTGGAGGCTATGTTGTCATTACTGCTTCTGTTGAATGTATTCTCCTGTCATAACTCTGATGGTTTTGTTTCAGTGTACTATTTATTAGACTCAGGCCTGTCTGCCTGTCTCTTACATATGTACACACAAAATCACGCATTACAGATTCATAAAGAATGGAGACAAGACAAAACGATCTAACGACGCGGCTAGAATAAACCTTTTTTTTAAGAGACTCCCACAAAAAAACTTATCAATAAATTTAAAAAAGACGTATCTGAACTACTCCGCATCCTCTGTTATTCTGTCAATGAGCTCTTAGTCTATAAATGTCAGCTAGGGTTTTCTATAGCTATTTATAGATGACTGGGTTTTCCCAGCAGGAACCGTGATATCCAGAACGACATTTCAATCCCGCACAGAAATTAAGCTGACTGTTCAGTGTCTGTCTGAGTTTTACAGCAGAGGGTTCAGTGTCTGTTCTGCCTGTCTGAGTTTTAGAGCAGACGGTTCAGTGTCTGTCCTGTCTGTCTGAGTTTTAGAGTAGACGGTTCAGTGTCTGTCCTGTCTGGCTGAGTTTTAGAGCAGACGGTTCAGTGTCTGTCCTGTCTGTCTGAATTTTAGAACAGACAGTTCAGTGTCTGCTCTGCCTTGTCTGAATTTTAGAACAGACAGTTCAGTGTCTGTCCTGTCTGTCTGAATTTTAGAACAGACAGTTCAGTGTCTGTCAATTAGATTCACACGAAATAAGTTGTTAACTTATACTTAAGAACGCATTTTCATTGAACGCTCTTTCGGTTGTTTGTATTTATTATCACTATTTTATTACCGTCACTTGTCGCTTCACTGTGTTTTATGTAGCTTCAATCAATTTCAAGTTAATATTGCTTGCTTAGTGGTTGTAGCAAGAGTGGCTTAGATTAATGTTTATGTAACCTGATATGACAGTCTGTTTGTGATTTATATAACAAATTTGTTCTTAAATGTTATGTAGAGCCAGTCTTAACATATGGATGTAAATCATGGACAGTATGATAACAGACAAGGAAATCACTGGAGTCTGTAGAAATGTGGTTTTATAGAAGAATGTTGAGAATACATGTACAGCTAAGAAGAGTAATGAAAACGTTCTGAAAGAGGCCAAAGCAAAAAAAGATAGCTAATCTCCAATATTTGGAAGAAAAAAATCATCATTTTTTTTTGGGCCATGTAATGAGAAGGGAACAGCCGGAATATATTGTGACAACTGGGAAAATTGAGGGACGAAGAGATAGAGGGAAGCAAAGAGAAAAGTTACCAGACAGCTTAAGAGAATGGCTGGACAGAAGGTCAACAACAGAAATAATAAATAGTCGAGAACGAAAATTGTGGAGAGACATAATCACATACGCCAGCAGGCCCGGTACTTGATGATGATAATGATGACATATGTATTGTCTGAGGCACTAGCAATATATGTGCAACATCATGTTTGCCGTGTTTATCAACGTTAGTTGAGCACGCCGAATTTTTAGCTACATCAAAACTGTTATTTATTAATTTTTTTTTTTTTTACTTGATTTCAGTGAACTTAATTTGCCAGTTTGTACTGGAGGATACTGTCAGAAACTCATAATTAAATGTCAACATTGTTTAAAGTTTAGACATTTGGCTTCGTTAAAATGGTCTGTCGGTTTAGGTTGTTTTGTTTGGCTTCTGATATGAAACATTTGGATCATCCGGGCAGAAAACACTCGCCTTTTAAAGCTGAACTCTTGGCCTTTGTGGTCAATTCCGGTGTATTGACTTTTGGTTTTGAAAACTTTCTTTCATTTGACAAAAATGCCTGGCACTTCAGTTTACATTAGGAAGCCTTGCCAGATAGGAGTTGGTGGCCGTGGGCAGGAGCTTTTACACATTCCGTTCTCAAGTGCTGATTCATGGCCTCATGCTTCTCTTTGATTGGTCATTAAGAATGTCCGATCAAGGACAGAAATAAGCGGTGACCACCAGAGTATATCTCTCACCGTCTAGCTGAGGTACGTTCAAAGATCATCGATAACGCTTTGTGCTACCTCAGTCTGGCGCTGTGCTCCTTTCTTAACGTATTTATTGTCTGTTATTGATTTGTTGTGTTCAGCGATTAAGTAACTTTTCTAGTTCCAATAAGCATAAAAGCTATGTTTTTGAGATTGCTTTGAATTTTCTGAATATTTCACTCTTTGACCTAATTATTGCTCTTCTCTCTCTCCCCCCCCCCCCCAGGTCATAACATGTCTGTTGTTACTGGATTTGTCTTCATCAAATTACCCTGTTAGGGCGGGGGGGGGGGGGGGGGGGTAAACGGGATGTTTGTTAAAGACCATCATTATGTGTATAGGCGGCATTCCTCACCTCCCAGATGACTACCCTGCCACCCATTTCTGCCAGCGGGGGGGGGGGGGGGGGGGTTGTTTCCAACCACGAGTACAATTCACACTGCTTTTAGCGGGAATCGAAGACGGGTTGTCCGAACGTCGTCAGCCTAGCCGGGTGGCTTTCCCAAGTTAGCTGAGTGGCAGTGCTCCCTAGCGTTTGGCTTTTCGTGGCAAGGCGCTGTGCCACTGAATACGGGTTCGATCCTGCCTTGGTCCATATTTTTTTCTGTTGATTATTTGTCATTTTTTCCGAGTGCTGTAAACATACCTCTTCCTCTGAATTGATTCACTGGCTTTCCCAACTAGGCTACAGAGACCCGTACCATTATGTGTACACTTGTTATATTTACTTTGTTATTTTATCTTGTATGTTTCTTGTGGAAAATTTGGCACTGCAACAATTGCTGACCAAGAAGACAACTCTTTTGTTTTAGCTGCCACTTCTGCAGCCATCAACGTCAGCTGCGGTTAGACCAGCTTGGGTCACACTTGGACGCTTGGACCTCTTGTTTGTTTGAGGTGATCACCGGTTCCCCATAACTTGTCAAGCAGGGTAGTTCCTGTGGGCTGTGTTGATGTTCGTAAGCTGTAGAGAATGCTCCAGAGGGTTGTCTCTGTGGGCCGTGTTGATGTTCGTAAACTGTAGAGAATGCTCCAGTTCTGACACAGAAGTCTAAGATGCTCCAAAATATCGTGTTGTACTGTCACTAAGTCCTATCTTGTGGAAGTTTTCTTTGAGTGTGAAGATCTAGGACTGCTTCTGTAGAACTTGTTCAAACCGTTACGTTCTGACTCATATTCTTCACATAATTCCCTCATATTCTTCACATATTTCTCTCATATTCTTCACATATTTCTGTCCTGACAGTTTTCAAGTTACACGACTGTCTCTACTTCTTTGATGTTCTGAGTTAAGCTGCACTTTTGAATATTCCCACCTACATTTGCCACCTGTCTACTTTCTTGTGCGCTCGAATATCCAAGTGTTCTTGTATCCACTGCAGGACTTATTTTTCAGACAGTGTATATATTGTTGTTTATTACGTTGACGAGTCTGCCATTTTCGGGCTCGGTATGACCTGTAGAACTGATCTTGCATCTCTGGAGATGACAATGTTTGGACTTAGGACCTCTTGTTTGTTGAAAGTCAGTATGACTGTGAGGTGTTAGGACCTCTTGTTTGTTGAAAGTCAGTATGACTGTGAGGTGCTAGGACCTCTTGTTTGTTGAAAGTCTGTGTGGCTGTGAGGTGTTAGGACCTCTTGTTTGTTGAAAGTCTGTGTGGCTGTGAGGTGTTAGGACCTCTTGTTTGTTGAAAGTCTGTGTGGCTGTGAGGTGTTAGGACCTATTGTTTGTTGAAAGTCTGTGTGGCTGTGAGGTGTTAGGACCTCTTGTTTGTTGAAAGTCTGTGTGGCTGTGAGGTGTTAGGACCTATTGTTTGTTGAAAGTCAGTATGACTGTGAGGTGTTAGGACCTATTGTTTGTTGAAAGTCTGTGAGGTGTTAGGACCTCTTGTTTGTTGAAAGTCTGTGTGGCTGTGAGGTGTTAGGACCTCTTGTTTGTTGAAAGTCTGTATGGCTGTGAGGACTTAGGACCTCTTGTTTGTTGAAAGTATGTATGACTGTGAGGAGTTAGGACCTCTTGTTTGTTGAAAGTCTGTATGACTGTGAGGAGTTAGGACCTATTGTTTGTTAAAGTCTGTGTGGAGTGCCACTGCTCCCAACGTGTAGTCCTTTCTTCGTCTGGTGCGTCTCTGTGTTTCCATTGGGATAAATCATGTAGCTACCGCTGCCTCACCTTCTGTACTGGTTCAGCTGCTCATCCATCTGTGTGTTTCGGTCTTGCTGGGGGGGGGGGGGGACTCTTTTGGTGATGAGGAATATGACGTAATTCCTGTCTGACCGCGTCACGAGTGAGTTACGTCACAGCGGGATAGAGTTTGTTGCACGCGTTCTGTCCGAGCTTGTGGTGGAATGTGAAAGACGTTCTTGATGACGTGTTACAAGTGTTTCTTATAAAATGGTGTGTAACCGTCGCGGTAGCGGAGTGACGTGACTCTTACGGTTGGCCTTGGGGGGGGGGGGGATGTGGATGTTGAATGTATCTTTCTTTCTTTTCCTTTCTTTCCTTCTTGCTTTCTTTCCTTTCAGTCGCTAACCCGATGACTACTAACGGATTTGTCCTCTTCGAAGCTCCTAGCTATGCAGCTGTGAAGCGCAGATGCCTCCGGCTGTTGAGACAAAGATAGAACGTATACGCTTTGTGATTGCTTCCTCAGCGCTCTTAACTTCAACAGAAAATCTAATTTGTATCGGCCGTCCTCGATAGTACAGAGTCTCTTCTTCTACCTTTTCAGCTCCCAGTGGAGCATAGGTCTTCAACAAACACTTTCCAAGTCGTTCTGTTTTTTGTTATTCTTTTAAGATCATTCCATGTCTTCCCCGTCATCTTCATCTCTGCTTCTATCTGTCTTCTCCAAAAATTCCTTGGTCTTCCTCTTTGTCTTTTCCCCTGGGGATTCCAAAAAAGGGACCTGTTGTGTAATACTCTCAGTTGGCTTCCGCAGTGTGTGTACTATCCAGCGCCATCGTCTTCGCTGTATCTCTTTATCCACTGGTATTTGGCTGGTACATTTCCATAATTCTATGTTAGTGATTTTGTCCTGCCATTTCCATTATTTTATTCTGCGTAAGTATCCACTTATTGAAAGTCTATATCTTCATGATTGTCGTTTTACCTGTACAGAGTAAAGTAAAAAGTAAAGTACCCCCGTCACACCAAGTGGCGTATAGGGAATATGCTATTGTCCTTTCGAGCCGAAGACGGCACATAGGGCAGAACCACAATCTCAAAAACTGAAACCTTGCGTGCCAAAGTGGCACATATTGCAGAGATCACTGCTCTAAAATATATGGCGCTGTTTCCATAACAATACTTTTTACAATGACAGCTTGTCAAGCCATCGATCTATCAAATTTTATAGACCTTCAGCACATGATTTTTGGGTAATGTGGTCGGTATTACGCCCGTGCCGATTCACTTTCCCAGAAAAAAAATCCGGTACCCATTTAAAGCTGGGTGAACCCGGAAGCCTTCGAACCCTACCCCTTGTCCTTTGTAGTCCAGTTCACTAACCACTGAGCTCTGTACAGAGTACTCAGCCTTATTTATCGTAAAGTCTGGGGTCATAGAAAACAAACTAATTGCTATCACGAGATTCTAACCGGATACATTTAAGCCTAAGACGAGCCCAGGTAGCTCTTCTTTTCTTACATATTCTGTCCATGGAACCAGTTTCATTACAGCCAGGGATTTCCCATATCCTATACTTGTCATTACATTTTTCCAAAATGCATCAGTAAATTACATTGACAAGGTCACTCTGTGCACGTTCTATTGGACCAGTTTCAGTGCAGCCAGGGATTTCCCATATCCGCTCCACGTGTTGTCACTACATTTTTTTCCAAAATGCATCGGTAGATTACATTGAAATGTCGCTCCGTGCACGTTCTACTCGACTGCACCGGCGACAATTGCAAATCTTCGTTGCCTCTAACGACATGTGTGGCAGGTAACAGTAGCTCTGTTCTTATCTCCCCTCACCCAGGTAGCTGCATGTGTTATTGATCTTCCATAAAGTTGAGGTTTATTTTTCACAAAGTTTGCATGGAGCTGATGTTATGGCTGGTCTAACCTTTTGTCAGCAACAGGCAAATAAATTCAGTGCTGCGGTAAAGCTGGTAGCAAAAGCTGATCTTATCTATCAGTCCTTATCATCCTAGATGAAGTAGCATTTATCTGTGGCACATCGTTTTTTTTATCGTTGTCCTTATTCTCTGAAGAAGGGTCGCATGTAGGCCGAAACGTCAATATTTGGCTGTGTTCCTTTTTTGTAAAGCTGTCACCATATCTTGTAGGAGTGTATGTTACACTCCACTACTGGCTCCTTTTCTTCTGTCGGTGTGGTGTCCATGTTTGTTTGTTTTTGTTTTTTTTTGCGTTCGCCACTTTTCATCTGGAAACTAGTAACTAAATTGTGTGTGTTAATCCGCCTTTCCGTGACAGCCGTGTGAACAGAGGTGCCTCGCCACACAGGCAGATAACACTCTCGTCGGAGGTACTCTTATTTTTTTTTTCCGTCGATGATTAATTGACGTTTCAAACCGGGCCTGAGCTGCTGACCCCAGGAGCGGTTACCGCAGAGAGAAATCCCAAATAAACATCCCAAATGGAACAGCCGGGATTTGAACGCACAGCCTCTCTATCTCGATACCGGCGTCTTACCTCGAAACCAACCTGTCCCCTGGTATCCATGTTCACACACCGTATTGTGATTATTTCTAATCGTGTTCCCATTGATCTAGTGTTTATCTTGTAACAATGGAATTAGACCAGAATCTAATATTGGGCGAGAATGTTCTTGTCAGAAGTGCCCCGGTTTATTTTCATCTCCAAACATTCTCTCACCTGCCAAGTTATGCCAGGAATGTCCTAGCCTGGGCCTTCAGGTGAGCGCGGTCGATAAATGTGACAGTGTAACAACATGGCACGTTCTGAATATCGATTATTTTGTAATAATCAATCAATAAACTGTATACTCTGTGTAGTGAAACGTATCACACCATCTGCGTCTAGCTTCTGTTCCCGTTCCGCGATAAACATGAGGGGTTTGCAACCGTTGCTAATTAAGCTTTCCGTACCGGGTCATTGTCTTCAATCAGTGAACAAATGAAATGTTGTATTTGCTGCTCTTGTTGATGCTAATACTTCGAGTTTTGTTGCTTTTATTTCTCATTGTAGGTTGTTCAAGTCTTTTTCATCTTCTTCCTTTCAGCTTCACGAGGAGCATAGGTTCTTCAACAAACACGTTCAGCTCCACGTGGAACATAGGTTCTTCAACATACACTTTCAGATCCACGTGGAACATAGGTTCTTCAACATACACTTTCAGATCCACGTGGAACATAGGTCTTCAACAAACACGTTCAGCTCCATGTGGAACATAGGTTCTTCAACATACACTTTCAGATCCACGTGGAACATAGGTTCTTCAACAAACACTTTCAACTCCACGTGGAATATAGGTCTTCAACAAACACTTTCAACTCAACGTGGAACATAGGTCTTCAACAAACACTTTCAACTCCACGTGGAATATAGGTCTTCAACAAACACTTTCAGCTCCACGTGGAACATAGGTCTTCAACAAACACTTTCAACTCCACGTGGAACATAGGTCTTCAACAAACACTTTCAACTCCACGTGGAGCATAGGTCTTCAACAAACACTTTCAACTCCACGTGGAACATAGGTCTTCAACAAACACTTTCAACTCCACGCGGAACATAGGTCTTCAACAAACACTTTCAACTCCACGTGGAACATAGGTCTTCAACAAACACTTTCAACTCCACGTGGAGCATAGGTCTTTAATAAACACTTTTAACTCCATGTGGAGCATAAGTCTTCAATAAACACTTTAAACTCCACGTGGAGTTTAGGCCTTCAACAAACACTTTGAGCTACACGTGGAGCATAGGTCTTCAACAAACACTTTGAGCTACACGTGGAACATAGGTCTTCAACAAACACTTTGAGCTCCACGTGGAGCATAGGTCTTCAACAAACACTTTAAGCTCCACGTGGAGCATAGGTCTTCAACAAACATTTTGAGCTCCACGTGGAGCATAGGTCTTCAACAAACACTTTCAGTTCCACTTGGAGCATAGGTCTTCAACAAACACTTTGAGCTCCACGTTGAACATAATCACCTTTTGTGCCCCGGCATCGGACTGTTGTTCAAGTCAGTGAAAGCTTCATTATGTTCTCTGCTAGTATATGTTATATGTGCTTGGAAATAACGTAGCGATAGCCTGCACTGCTCAAAGGTCATGGGTTCCCTTACTGACTGTATGGAACAATGACTTTAACTTCTTTTTTTTTTAAATCTCAAATGAGAGATCTGTTTTAGGCAGTCACACCACACTTGGGATATAGAAACTTACAACTAGAACACCATCTCTCTGGGTCTAAGAACTAGCAACTAGAGTCACCATCAGTCTAGGTTTGAGAACTAATAACTAGACTCACCATCACTGTAGGTCTAAGAACTAACAACTAGACTCACCATCACTCTAGGTCTAAGAACTAACAACTAGGCCCACCATCACTCTAGGTCTAAGAACTAACGTCTAGACCCACCATCACTCTGGATTTAAGAACCAGCATCTAGACCCACCATCACTCTAGGTCTAAGAACTAACATCTAGACCCACCATCACTGTAGGTCTAAGAACTAACAACTAGACTCACCATCACTGTAGGTCTAAGAACTAACAACTAGACTCACCATCTCTCTAGGTCTAAGAACTAACATCTAGACCCACCATGACTCTAGGTCTAAGAACTAACATCTAGACCCACCATCACTGTTGGTCTAAGAACTAACATCTAGACCCACCATCACTCTAGGTCTAAGAACTAATATCTAGACCCACCATCACTCTATGTCTAAGAACTAACATCTAGATCTACCATCACTCTAGGTCTAAGAACTAACATCTAGACCCACCATCACTCTAGGTCTAAGAACTAACATCTAGACCCACCATCACTCTAGGTCTAAGAACTAACATCTAGACCTACCATCACTCTAGGTCTAAGAACTAACATCTAGACCTGCCATCACTCTAGGTCTAAGAACTAACATCTACACCGACCATCACTCTAGGTCTAAGAACTAACATCTACACCAACCATCACTCTGGTTTTAAGATCTACCAACACGACCACAGTAAGAAATTATATTTGAGCGGGACCGTGACGACCATCCAGCAGCTGATCTGTGTGACGACCATCCAGCAGCTGATCTGTGTGACGACCACCCAGCAGCTGATCTGTGTGACGACCATCCAGCAGCTGATCTGTGTGACGACCATACAGCAGCTGATCTGTGTGACGACCATCCAGCAGCTGATCTGTGTGACGACCATCCAGCAGCTGATCTGTGTGACGACCATCCAGCAGCTGATCTGTGTGACGACCATCCAGCAACTGATCTGTGTGACGACCCACACGTCAATGCATGGATCAGAATCTGCGAACAACACAGCTGATGAACCCAACTCCACCTCCCACAGGTACTCCTGGATGCACTAACAAGTCTGGGAAAGCGAGTAGGGATCGAGGTGAAAAGCCAACCCTTTTCTAAAAAAATGCTGTGGAGAAGTCGGATGTATTGGGCCGAAAGGCGGAACTAGCGTAGCCTAACTGCAAAAGCACAGCACTATGATCTACGCCCACTTAACATCTTTTTAAGGGCGGATGCTGAAGACTTGTCATTCCTTTAGTAAATAAGAAAAGAATAAAGAGCCCCGTCACGACTAGTGACGTATAGGGAATATGGGTTTAGTGACCATACTTTTTACAGATTTTCGGCAAATGAATTTTAGGGTAATGTGGTCTGTATTACGCCCGTGCTGCTTTAATTTCTCAGAAAAAAAATCCGGTACCCGTTTTTTTTTTTCGTGAACCTGGAAGCCGTCGATCAGGATCGGACCCTACCTTTTATCCTTTGTAGTCCAGCTCACTAAACAGCGAGCTATCGCGGTTATTCCTTTAGTAGTTGTTGGATATGCGTCATAAAGACGACAGATAGTTAGATAGAGAGAAAGAATACTTGAGCGTTACCATCATGCAAGAACGTTGATGTGCGTAGGTCTCTTATATTCTGAATTTGTTTCGCGCGCGTGTGTATGTGTGTGTGTGAGAGAGAAAGGGAGGGAGGGATAGAGAGGAAGAGAGAGAATATGAGAATTTGTAAGTGGCAAAGATTGAAAGAATCAAGCAAAAGAATGTTTCTAAAACGAGAAAGCAACTCTGGAGTCTAGAAGAAACATCCGTGTGGTCAAGTAACATGAGTTGTGGGAAATTGGGAGAATCAAGGGGACTTCCTTCCTGGGTTATTTCCCTTTTTTTTGTTCGTGTTGTCTGGTGGTGTTATTGTTCCTGTTTGTGGATTATCATTCCTGTCTGGAGGTGTCTCATTCTACTATGTGTTGTCTCTCGTACTTCTATGTGTTATCTCTCATACTTCTATGTGTTATCTCTCATACTTCTATGTGTTATCTCTCATACTTCTATTTGTTGTCTCTCATACTTCTATTTGTTGTCTCTCATACTTCTTTGTGTTATCTCTCATACTTCTATTTGTTGTCTCTCATACTTCTATGTGTTATCTGTCATACTTCTATTTGTTATATCTCATACTTCCCTGTGTTATCTCTCATACTTATATGTGTTATCTCTCATACTTCTATTTGTTGTCTCTCATACTTCCCTGTGTTATCTCTCATACTTCTATCTGTTATCTCTCATACTTCTATGTGTTGTCTTTTATACCTTCAGGTGTTGTCTCTTATAGCTCCAGGTATTGTCTGTCATACCTCCTGATATTATGTCTTATACCTTCAGGTGTTGTCTGTCATACCTCCTGATATTATGTCTTATACCTTCAGGTGTTGTCTGTCATACCTCCTGATATTATGTCTTATACCTCCAGGTGTTTTCTCTGTCATACCTCCTGATATTATGTCTTATACCTTCAGGTGTTCTTTGCCATAACTCCCAGGTGTTGTCTTATATTTCTCCAGGTGTTGTCTCTCATGTCCTCAGGAGTTAAGTCATCATAACCCTGAAGCAATACATATATATGTGTGTGTATATATATATATATATATATTAGTTCAGCCATATAACTCTATATTAGTTCAGATATATAATAACTCTATTAGTTCAGGTATATAACTTTATATTAGTTCAGATATATAACTCTATATTAGTTCAGGTATATAACTCTATATTAGTTCAGGTTATATAACTCTATATTAGTTCAGGTTATATAACTCTATAATTGTTCAGATGTATAACTCTATATTAGTTCAGATATATAACTCTATATTAGTTCAGATATATAACTCTATAATAGTTCAGATGTGTCACTTTATATTATTTCAGATATATAACTCTATATTAGTTCATGTATATAACTTTATATTAGTTCAGGTATATAACTCTATATTAGTTCAGGTATATAACTCTATATTAGTTCAGATATATAACTCTATATTAGTTCAGGTATATAACTCTATATTAGTTCACATGTTTTGTGTTGGCATGTACAGTTTCACATTGGCTCGAGGAACAAACAAAAGTATGGAAGTTCGAAGTCAAATTTGCCATTTCAGAAGTTGGGTTTCACAAGCAGGCAGTAGATACGACGCATGTGTGTGTGCACACAGTCACATGATAAGCTCATTGTTATTTCCAGTAACCTAGCTGACTTATAGAAGCGAATCATGGACAGTAGACAAACAAACGAAAAGACGATTAGAGGCCACAAAGATGGGATTTCTAAGAAGAATGTTGGAAGTTCCCTGGACAGCTAAAAAGACCAATGAGGAAGTTCTCAAAGAGGCCAACACAAAAAGGGAGCTCTTAAAAAACATCAGAAAGAAGCAATCAACATTTTTCGGGCACATCATGAGAAGAGGAAAGTTGGAATACTTGGTTACAACTAGCAAAATAAAAGGAAAGAGAGATCGCGGACGACAAAGAGAGAAAATACTGGATAGCTCGGTGTCATGGCATGGAAAACAGTCAACAACAGAACTGATACGATGCACTGTAGATAGAACATTGTGGAAGGACATGATCGTCTACGCCAACAGGTATGGCACATGATGATGATGAGCTATGACGCTCTCGCTGACTCCTCAGATTACCTTGTCGCCATCACCCGCCACGACGCCGTCGTTTCTAACAACGACAGTGAGTCAAATCTCTTATTGAAACATGTCTCCTGTAAATTCCGACTGAAGCTTTATTTTTTGTTGAATTCCATAATGATAGCCAGGGACTTCTCTCTCATTGAAATGTTGTGAGTTATCAATCATTCTTTCTCATTGAAATGTTGTGAGTTATCAATCATTCTTTCTGTCTATCACCCCAATGAGTACAAAACGAATAGTTAATCCTCTTTTTTTGCCCATCCTTAATAGGACGTTGAATGTGCGTAGAAGCGTTTTACTGTGGGTAATTTGCGCCTTACGGCCCAACACATCCGACCTCAACATGGCATTTTTGGGTATCGGATTGGCTTCCCTCTTCAGTCTCTTCTCATCTGGTCAGGCTCAACGAGGAACTTCGTCCAAAATCAAACCACTTTAAATTATAAACTATTTCCTAAAATCAATACATTTTAAATTATAAACTTTCTAAAATCAATACATTTTAAATTATAAACTTTCCCTAATATCAATACATTTTAAATTATAAACTTTTTCTAATATCAATACATTTTAAATTATAAACTTTTCCTAAAATCAATACATTTTAAATTATAAACTTTTTTCTAAAATCAATACATTTTAAATTATAAACTTTTTCTAATATCAATACATTTTAAATTATAAACTTTTTCCAAAATCAATACATTTCAAATTATAAACTTTTTCTAAAATCAATACATTTCAAATTATAAACTTTTTCTAATATCAATACATTTTAAATTATAAACTTTTTCTAAAATCAATACATTTCAAATTATAAACTTTTTCCAAAATCAATACATTTTAAATTATAAACTTTCTCCAAAATCAATACATTTTAAATTATAAACTTTTTCCAAAATCAATACATTTCAAATTATAAACTTTTTCTAAAATCAATACATTTCAAATTATAAACTTCTGTTGGGAGTCAGCTGTCATTATCGGGTTACCCAACCGGAAAATGAAAGTGACAGTGTCGTGTGTTTGGTTTGTTTTCCATTGATGCCCAGTGCTAAAACAAAGGCAACATATAAGCGGTTGGAAAGTAGGGGAGAGGTGGATACAGTGATAAGTAAGCAGTTCGACGTGACACGCTTGGCGTAGAAGAAATGCAAGAAATGAAGAAGTAAAAGAAAGAAAGAAAGAAAGACAGAAAGAAAGACAGAAAGAAAGAAAGAAAGAAAGAAAGAAAGAAAGAAAGAAAGAAAGAAAGAAAGAAAGAAAGACAGAAAGAAAGAAAGAAAGAAAGAAAGAAAGAAAGAAAGAAAGAAAGAAAGAAAATAGGCATATCGCGCCACGTGGTGCTCATATACTTTATGGACCTTCACCACATGATTGCTTTTTGTAATGTGGTTGGTATCATATCCGTGTCGCTTTTAACTTATAGAAAAAAATCCGGTACCCATTTAAAGCTGGGTGAACCTGGAAGCCTTCGATCAGGATCAAACCCGACCCCTTGTCCTTAGTAGTCCAGTTCACTAACCACTGAGCTATACCGGCTCCCAAATAATTAGGAAGTTCAGACAAACTTGGTATGAAATGAACAAAAGACTGAAATATGTGTTTAAAGACAATTAAAACCCGCAACCCACAGGCACCTGAATATAGGAATGTTGTCCTGTACTCTACCACACGGAACGAGAAGCTTCACGGATGTTAACTTCCTAAACGAGGACAGCACGAGTGCTGTCATGTCAACTTGTCTAATTTGTGTTCATTATTCACATCCCAAAAACTGTGTTGCTTTTATTGAGCTGTACAGACGTTTTTTCTTTCTTTATTGAGCTGTACAGACGTTCTTTCTTTCTTTATTGAGCCGTACAGACGTTCTTTCTTTATTGAGCTGTGCAGACGTTCTTTCTTTCTTTATTGAGCTGTACGGAGGTTCTTTCTTTCTTTATTGAGCTGTACAGATGTTCTTTCTTTATTGAGCTGTACAGACGTTCTTTCTTTATTGAGCTGTACAGACGTTCTTTCTTTCTTTATTGAGCTGTACAGAGGTTCTTTCTTTCTTTATTGAGCTGTACAGACGTTCTTTCTTTATTGAGCTGTACAGACGTTCTTTCTTTTTTGAGCTGTATAGACGTTCTTTCTTTCTTTATTGAGCTGTACGGACGTTCTTTCTTTCTTTATTGAGCTGTACAGACGTTCTTTCTTTCTTTATTAAGCTGTACGGACATTCTTTCTTTCTTTATTGAGCTGTACGGACGTTCTTTCTTTCTTTATTGAGCTGTACAGACGTTCTTTCTTTCTTTATTAAGCTGTACGGACGTTCTTTCTTTCTTTATTGAGCTGTACGGACGTTCTTTCTTTCTTTATTGAGCTGCACATCGAAACTCTTTCTGTCCTTCTTCTTCCGTGTCCAGTTTTAGACATAAGCAGAAATCCTGATTGGCGAGAGTAGCCAGTAATGAAAGTGAAACAAGCGCGTGCTGTACAATTACGATAATGTGATCCCATAACATAAGTAATGTGTGGACAACAAATTATCGTTTGAAAAGGCTGGGACATGTGACCATTATGGTAGGTGACAGAATTACAAATTACATTCTGAACAGTGATCTAGCAATAGACACGTGACCTATCGGTCTACCAGTACTGTGTTGTATAATAAACATGCCAGCTTGTGCGACATGAAGTTATGCAACATCAACAGCAAAAATCTGGACACGTGCTACAGACAGAAATGGCGCGCACCGGTAAAGAGCGCCTGACTTATGGGAGACGTCAAGAAACAACAAACATGGCATGGGAAAAAAAGACGCAAAAACAAAGACACATCAAAATCACCTCATCAAATATATTTGTTCTATATGCAAGCTAGATTCTCATTCTAGAGTAGGACCATCTCATCAAATATGTTTGTTCTATATGCAGGCTAGATTCTCATTCTAGAGTAGGGCCATCTCATCATCTTCATCGAGTGCCGTCTCTGCATCGAAGGTTATCGACCATGGAGCGCCATTCCGCTCTGTCTATTGCTTTGATGGTGCAAGTTGTCACAGGGTGACTTGTTCATGTTTTGATGTTACTCGTCCATGTTAGTCTAAGTCTGTTTCTGCCTCTTTTACCTTGTATTTATGCTTCCAATATTACTTTTAGTAGGCTGCTGTGTCCTTTAATGTGCCCCCAAAATCTCATGTGTCTTGTTTGACTTGTACTTAGAGAGAATTGGCTTATAGGTCCTCAAGCTTTACTTAAAACAATGGCTAATGAAGGTTGTGATGGGGTTCGCATCCTCATCGTGTCAAATAAAGTCACAGCTGTTGTCGGATATACCGCGCCTCAACTTATGCACACACCTCTTGACGTCAACATTAATAAGTTCGCAGAAAGCGCTCGTCTGCTCAAGGCTGGAAACATCTCCATACGTTGTTCCTGTGTGGTCCCGGTGATGGCCACAAAAACCTCATCGTCATATGTTGGGCATGATTGTAGCAGGTGTTCAGAAGTCATTGTGTCTGTGCCACAGTCACGTTCATCACAGGTTCCTATCCGCGCTCTCTGATTGTAAATCTGTGCTTCTTATTTAGGAAACTTGAAACAAAAATTAAAAAATTAATCATATGGTTAAAGCTCTACTTAATTGATGGACGACACAAATTTAAATGACGTTTCGGCTCAATAGGCTGTTAGCAGGAACAAAGAAACAACACACACGCACACACAGATATTTAAGTAATTAGAACTAGTCCTACATAGCTAACTAGTAATGAAACATCCAAAACAAAATAATTTTGACCTAGAGAGAAACAAAAATAAAATTAAAAAATGTATACCTGTATACTGCACCGTGGCCAGAAGAAATGAAAGAGTGGCGCATGACATGCGGGTTAGTTGGCCAGCCGATGGGAGGGTCAAACAGGTTAAAGAGTTCTAAAAATATGTGGGGGGACATTGTCTAGTTTACCTCGACTACAACACCACCGGCAGTGTCTATATATATCTACGTGTCTATATATATCTACGTGTCTATACATATCTACGAGTCTATACATATCTACGTGTCTATACATATCTACGTGTCGATACATATCAATGCACCGACCGTTATTTTGGGTGTTTTCCACGTACACAGACAACATCGGTTTTGACTTCGTCCAGACCATGTCTTATGGTGACTTTCTTATTTGAGCACTACTGCATTCCACTGTCAAATGTTGAGTGTTTCTGTTGTTTGGCCATTAGCTCTCGCCCTTTCTCTATGTGCCTTAATTCCACAACACAGAGAATGGTGACCACCAGTAGCACCGGTTGGGCCTTATCGAAGCAGGGGGCACTCTTGTCGCCAGGCGGGACTCCACGAGATGAGCACGTGTCCAGCTTGTGTGATCCCTTGGTAGCATTGCAACCACTAGAACATGTCTTGACATACTGTCCTCTAACACTAGATAATGTCTTACCACTAGAACATGTCTTGACATACTCTCCTCTATCACTAGATAATGTCTTGACATACTCTCCTCTACCACTAGAACATGTCTTACCACTAGAACATGTCTTAACATACTCTCCTCTACCACTAGAACATGTCTTACCACTAGAACATGTCTTGACATACTCTCCTCAACCACTAGAACATGTCTTGAAATACTCTCCTCCACCACTAGAACATGTTTTGACATACTCTCCTCTACCACTAGAACATGTCTTAACATACTCTCCTCTATCACTAGAACATGTCTTAACATACTCTCCTCTACCACTAGAACATGTCTTGACATACTCTCCTCTATCACTAGAACATGTCTTGAAATACTCTCCTCCACCACTAGAACATGTCTTAACATACTCTCCTCTATCACTAGAACATGTCTTGAAATACTCTCCTCAACCACTAGAACATGTCTTGACATACTCTCCTCAACCACTAGAACATGTCTTAACATACTCTCCTCTACCACTAGAACATGTCTTGAAATACTCTCCTCAACCACTAGAACATGTCTTAACATACTCTCCTCTATCACTAGAACATGTCTTGAAATACTCTCCTCAATCACTAGAACATGTCTTGACATACTCTCCTCTACCACTAGAACATGTCTTAACATACTCTCCTGTACCACTAGAACATGTCTTAACATACTCTACCCTATCACTAGAACATGCCTTGAAATACTCTCCTCTACCACTAGAACATGTCTTGAAATACTCTCCTCTACCACTAGAACATGTCTTAACATACTCTCCTCTACCACTAGAACATGTCTTAACATACTCTGCTCTACCACTAGAACATGTCTTAACATACTCTGCTCTACCACTAGAACATGTCTTGACATACTCTCCTCTACCACTAGAACATGTCTTAACATACTCTCCTCTACCACTAGAACATGTCTTAACATACTCTCCTCTACCACTAGAACATGTCTTGACATACTCTCCTCTACCACTAGAACATGTCTTAACATACTCTCCTCTACCACTAGAACATGTCTTGACATACTCTCCTCTACCACTAGAACATGTCTTGACATACTCTCCTCTACCACTAGAACATGTCTTGACATACTCTCCTCTACCACTAGAACATGTCTTGACACACTCTCCTCTACCACTAGAACATGTCTTGACACACTCTCCTTTACCACTAGAACATGTCTTGACATACTCTCCTCAACCACTAGAACATGTCTTAACATACTCTCCTCAACCACTAGAACATGTCTTGACATACTCTCCTCAACCACTAGAACATGTATTAACATACTCTTCTCAACCACTAGAACATGTCTTGACATACTCTCCTCTACCACTTTGTCTTGGAGACGCCCCTGAGGGGCACATTTCTACTTTTGCTCTACTGGTAAAGTGTTCATTTATTTGTCTTCTGCGATCATGACGTCATTCAGACTAGACCTGCCGGACTGTCTTATAAAGGCAGCTGTCGGCTTAAATGATTCGGTTGCCCCGAATAGTTTTTCTTCCAGGGAGGTGGGTGTGGACCACATTACTCTTCTCAGGTCTGTGTACTGGGGACAATCCTGTGGAACGTGTTTTGTTGTCATGTTATCCAGGGTGCCGTGGCATTGGATGATAGTTCCTATTTTGAGTTTGGTGAATATGTGGTTTCTCATTTTGTTGTGGCCAGTGCGTAGGCGAAATATGATGACTTGATCCCTCCTTGATAGTTGACGGTGTCCGTCCCTCTCGTTATACTTTGGGTGTTCTTATTTTCATTTTTCTTGGTACTGGCCTTTGATGATGGATTTGGCTTCGTCGTAGCTGGCCAGATGGTTCTCTTGTGGTGATCTCCCTCCCTCTTTCGCTAATGTTAATGCATAAAACGTCATTTTACAGTAGACCATCTAGTGGGTTATAAAGTTGTATGGTGTCAGGTCTGATCGATCACAGGCGAGGTCGATACAGCTGGCCCATACCGCGCGACACATGAACTCCCACAACTTTCAAGTGCTCAACTGTAAAGTATGTTGTTTATTTTTTGTTGTGTTTATTTTTTTTATTATTTTTTGTTGTGTTTATTTTTTGTTGCATTCATTTTGTTTATTTTTTGTTGTGTTCATTTTGTTTATTTTTTGTTGTGTTCATTTTGTTTATTTTTTGTTGTGTTCATTTTGTTTATTTTTTGTTGTGTTCATTTTGTTTATTTTTTGTTGTGTTTAATTTGTTTATTTTTTGTTGTGTTCATTTTGTTTATTTTTTTTGTACTGTTTATTTTGGCTGGAATAGTCATGCGTTTTTTTTGTGGGGGATGGGGAGGCTTCCATGTCTTTTTTTTTTTTTTAATTAACTTTGATCTACTGTGGACATACTCAATTTTCCTTATTTCTCCATACACTGGCTCTAACTTCTCGTAGAATAATGTGGACATACAGTGTACCAGGGTCCGAGTGTAAGAAAATGCGCCAGAAGTGCGGGCATGGTTAACGTCCATGACAGAGTAAACCAGGAAGTTCGTACTTTAACATTTGACGTCATCAAAGGACGGAAACCGAATGGCTGGCTCCTCTCGCTGGAATGCGGATCAATCATCTCCTGTCGGAAGTCGTTAGAAGCTGATCAACTTTCATGGCACCCGCCCACCTTGAAGCAATGAATTGTAGTCCAGAAGTCTTTGCTGAAGAGTTTACAACGTGTTTGTATTGTTACCTTATTGTTCTACTTGTGCTTGTGTTGTATTAACTCTTCAACTCCTGACTAACACACGCTGCGGTTAGAAAGTATTTTATTCTATTGTCCAGCCAAAGACGGCACACAGGGTAGAAATTCTAGACTCTTGTGTTCGACGATTTTTATACTGTCAGACCTTGCACAGGACCCGCATCATGTCTCGCCACATGGATCTGTTCTAGGCGGGTTGTTCAATCTCAGCGAAGGAGCTAATGCCCGCTGTTGTTGCCACTGACTTTAACGTTGTTCTTGGTGTTTTTCTAGGTCAGCCACTTCTTCTTTTACCCCCTGGTTCCCATTTGAGGGCCTGCTTTGAGATTCTTATGGTGTCCTTTCTCATCACATGGCCAACATATTCCCACATTCTTCTCATTATTACATTTGGTATCTTTGAATGCTTTGTTTTTTATCTTATTGCTAAGCGTTTCAAATGTATTCCCTGGTTGACGAAGTAATTTCCTCAGGTATTTTCAGATGCATCCAATTTATTTTCTATTTCTTTAGTTGCTTTCCATCTCTCGCATGCATAAGTAAAGGGTGGATAATACATTTGATTTGGAAGTCCTAAGCTTTGTTTTCGCTTCATTAATTTTGATTTTCATATGTTAGGTTTCTGAAACAAATAGAAAGTATTGCTGTCAAATAATTGTCATTCATAATCGATTGTCCATGTTGCGCGACACTCTCATTCATTTATGTTTTGACAAGCTTTAATCATAAAAACGAATATGCATACACAATTTCATCGTGATGACAGGACGTAATTTGCTCTTTGAAGTGAGGGCATTCTGTTAATAACCTGGACAATATTATGGGGTTAATGTATTAAGTATTGAGTTAAAGGTTCTGATTGGGGAATGCTGTAGGTGTGGGGTGAGTTAAAGGTTCTGATTGGGGAATGCTGTAGGTGTGGGGTGAGTTAAAGGTCCTGATTGGGGAATGCTGTAGGTGTGGGGTGAGTTAAAGGTTCTGATTGAGGAATGCTATAGGTGTGGGGTGAGTTAAAGGTTCTGATTGGGGAATGCTATAGGTGTGGGGTGAGTTAAAGGTTCTGATTGGGGAATGCTATAGGTGTGGGGTGAGTTAAAGGTTCTGATTGAGGAATGCTATAGGTGTGGGGTGAGTTAAAGGTTCTGATTGGGGAATGCTATAGGTGTGGGGTGAGTTAAAGGTTCTGATTGGGGAATGCTATAGGTGTGGGGTGAGTTAAAGGTTCTGATTGGGGAATGCTATAGGTGTGGGGTGAGTTAAAGGTTCTGATTGAGGAATGCTATAGGTGTGGGGTGAGTTAAAGGTTCTGATTGGGGAATGCTATAGGTGTGGGAAGAGTTAAATGTTCGGATTGGGGAATGCTATAGGTGTGGGAAGAGTTAAATGTTCGGATTGAGGAATGCTGTAGGTGTGGGGTGAGTTAAAGGTTCTGATTGGGGAATGCTGTAGGTGTGGGGTGAGTTAAAGGTTCTGATTGGGGAATGCTGTAGGTGTGGGTGAGTTAAAGGTTCTGATTGGGGAATGCTGTAGGTGTGGGGTGAGTTAAAGGTTCTGATTGGGGAATGCTGTAGGTGTGGGGTGAGTTAAAGGTCCTGATTGGGGAATGCTGTAGGTGTGGGGTGAGTTAAAGGTTCTGATTGAGGAATGCTATAGGTGTGGGGTGAGTTAAAGGTTCTGATTGGGGAATGCTATAGGTGTGGGGTGAGTTAAAGGTTCTGATTGGGGAATGCTATAATTGTGGGGTGAGTTAAATGTTCTGATTGGGGAATGCCATAGGTGTGGAGTGAGTTAGAAAACATTGGTAACATAATATAATTGAATTGTGAAAGAGAGAGAGGTGGACATGTTTATTAGACTTTCTAAACATTCACATAAGATGTGCATTTTATATGTTGTTGAGTTATGTGGAGAAATACGGAGAGACTGAGAGACAGAGAGAGAGAGAGAGAGAGAGAGAGAGAGGCGGACAGGAAAATGTGATGGAGCATGGTGGATTACTTTGAATGTGAGACGGTTATGATGTCCGGTTGAGATCTGGATCTCTCTGGGTCATACTTCTGGGAACATGAAGAAGAGATAATTAACTTCACACTTAGTAAGGGAGGGGGGAAGAAAGGGAGGTTGAAGATCTTACTGGTGTTGTGTGTCGCTGGGTGCACAAGGTGCACAAGGCGCTAATAACAAACAAGACTAATATCTTGGCTCGCCATGAAAAGTTCAGCCGCCCAGAGATTAGTTCGAAGATTAACATCCTGGACCAAGCCCATACCTCTTGCCAACCGTCCCAGCAACAGCTTCATTTCCAGCTTCCTCTTTATCTCTTATCTAATGCCCTCACACTGCCTTCTTTATCCCGTCTTAAACCTCCTTGTGCACCTGTAAAAGCTGCCCTCATAATCTACCTTCGGCTATTGGCGCTGCTCTTTTCTCATTGTTGTCGACCCCCACTCTTCTCATCCCCTGCGGGTTCCATTAAACGACATCTCTTGTTTTATGTGTATTTTCTGATCTTTTCATCAATATATGGTTCGCTTATCGTCACTTCTAGACATAATAGTAAAAGGAAGCAACAAGAACAGTATTAGTCTGAATAGTAAAAAAACAGAAGTAATGGTCATATCGAAGAGACAATCTTCACCATCATGCAGCATAAACATAAAGAGAATAAATCTGAAACCAAGTGAAACGCGTCAAATACTTTGGCGCAATAATAACATCAGATGGAAGATGCACCACGGAAATAAAAAGCGGAATAGCTCAGGCCAAAATAGCATTTCAGAAAATGAAAAACACCTTATGCAACAAGTCTATGTCAATAGAAGTGAGAAATAGAGTGCGTCTGTGCTATGTAGAGCCAATTCTGACCTATGGAAGCGAATCATGGACAGTAGACAAACAAATGAAAAGACGATTAAAGGCCACAGAGATGGAATTTCTCAGAAGAATTTTGAAAGTTCCCTGGGCAGCTGAACAGACCAATGAGGAAATTCTCAAAGAGGCCAACACAAAAAGGGAGCTCTTAAAAAACATCAGAAAGAAACAATCAACATTTTTCGGGCACATCATGAGAAGAGGAAAGTGTAATACTTGACTACCACTTGCAAAATACAGGAAAATAGAGATCGCGGACGACAAAGAGAGAAGATACTATATAGCTTGGTGTCTATGGCATGTAAAACAATCAACAGAATTGATACGATGCACTGTAAATAGAAGATTGTGGTAGGACATGATCGCCTACGCCAACCGGTATGGCACAGGATGGTGATGATCATTACTTTTACTATACAACTTTTGTTACTTTCTGACCTCATTTAACTGTCCAAACCCCCCTCCCCCCCCCCCCTTTCCATATGACATGATTGAGTTTCCTATTGAATTTACACACACGATAAATCCGTGTACATGTTGTGTCCCGCGCCATCTGCACGAATACATTTTTCTTCATTGGGTACCGTCTCCACATCGATGGTTGGCTACCATGGAGCGTCATTCATTCATTGGGTGCTGTCTCCACATCGAAGGTTGGCCACCATGGAGCGTCATTCATTCATTGGGTGCTGTCTCCACATCGAAGGTTGGCCACCATGGAGCGTCATTCATTCATTGGGTGCTGTCTCCACATCGAAGGTTGGCTACCATGGAGCTCCATTCATTCATTGGGTGCTGTCTCCACATCGAAGGTTGGCTACCATGGAGCGTCATTCATTCATTGGGTACCGTCTCCACATCGAAGGTTGGCTACCATGGAGCGTCATTCATTCATTGGGTGGTGTCTCCACATCGAAGGTTGGCTACCATGGAACGTCATTCATTCATTGGGTACCGTCTCCACATCGAAGGTTGGCCACCATGGAGCGTCATTCATTCATTGGGTGCTGTCTCCACATCGAAGGTTGGCTACCATGGAGCGTCATTCATTCATTGGGTGCTGTCTCCACATTGAAGGTTGGCTACCATAGAGCGTCATTCATTCATTGGGTGCTGTCTCCACATCGAAGGTTGGCCACCATGGAGCGTCATTCATTCATTGGGTGCTGTCTCCACATCGAAGGTTGGCCACCATGGAGCGTCATTCATTCATTGGGTGCTGTCTCCACATCGAAGTTTGGCTACCATGGAGCGTCATTCATTCATTGGGTACCGTCTCCACATCGATGGTTGGCTACCATGGAGCGTCATTCATTCATTGGGTACCGTCTCCACATCGAAGGTTGGCTACCATGGAGCGTCATTCATTCATTGGGTGCTGTCTCCACATTGAAGGTTGGCTACCATAGAGCGTCATTCATTCATTGGGTGCTGTCTCCACATCGAAGGTTGGCCACCATGGAGCGTCATTCATTCATTGGGTGCTGTCTCCACATCGAAGGTTGGCCACCATGGAGCGTCATTCATTCATTGGGTGCTGTCTCCACATCGAAGGTTGGCTACCATGGAGCGTCATTCATTCATTGGGTACCGTCTCCACATCGAAGGTTTGCTACCATGGAACGTCATTCATTCATTGGGTACCGTCTCCACATCGAAGGTTGGCTACCATGGAACGTCATTCATTCATTGGGTACCGTCTCCACATCGAAGGTTGGCTACCATGGAACGTCATTCATTCATTGGGTACCGTCTCCACATCGAAGGTTGGCCACCATGGAGCGTCATTCATTCATTGGGTGCTGTCTCCACATCGAAGGTTGGCTACCATGGAACGTCATTCATTCATTATGTACCGTCTCCACATCGAAGGTTGGCTACCATGGAACGTCATTCATTCATTATGTACCGTCTCCACATCGAAGGTTGGCTACCATGGAGCGTTATTCATTCATTGGGTACCATCTCCACATCGATGGCTGGCTACCATGGAACGTCATTCATTCATTGGCTGGTGTCTCCACATCGAAGGTTGGCTACCATGGAGCGTCATTCATTCATTGGGTGCCGTCTCCTCATCGAAGTTTGGCTACCATGGAGCGTTATTTTACTGTCTCTTGTCTTGATGGTGCACGTTGTCATAGGGTCACCTGTCCACCTTTAGATGATATATGTCCACTTTATTCTTAGGGAGCCGCGATAGCTCAGTGGTTAGTGAACTGGACTACCACGGAGAAGGGGTAGGGTTCGATCCCAACCGACGGCTTCCGGGTTCACCCAGCCTTAAATGGGTACCGGATTTTTTTCTGGGAAAGTAAAGCAGCACGGGCGTAATACTGACCACATTACCCCAAAAATCATATGCTGAAGATCTGTAAAATATAGGGTCACTAACACCATATTTCCCTATACGCCACTTGGCGTGACGGGGATACTTTACTTTTACTTTTATTCTTGGTCTGCTTCTGTCTTGTTTGCCTTGTACTTCCCTTCCAAGATGGATGTTAGAAGGGTATCATGTCTCTTTACATGTCCAACTAATTCCCGTTTTCGTTGTCGAATTGTGTTAAGTATTTCTTCTTTCACTTTCAGCAAACTGAAAACTTCCTTGTTTGTCTTTTTTTTCTTTCCACCCAATTCTTCTCATTTACCTGTAGATCTACATTTCAGAGACTTAATTTTTCTGCTGTTTTCTTATTTAATGTCTATATTTCTGCACCACATAGGAATGTTGAGTAATTATAGCATTTTGCTATTCGTAGTTTTAGTTCTGATGTTATTTGATTACTATTACATGTATTACTATTATTGTTATTATTGCACGCGTTTCCTGTTCATTGTGTTGTCAGTTTAGACTTTTGCTGTGATCATTTCCGAGAACTGTGCATTCTTTCTCAGAAATGTTGACTAGAATATTGTAGCATATAAGTAAGGGTCCCCTCCCCTGGCTCGCCGGGGGCGTATGGGGAATGGTGTTGGTGACCAGATGTTTCTGTTACCAGCGGAACATTTTTAGTAACGTCAAGCCACGTCTACTTTCCAGAAAAAAATGTCTCTTGTAGACACTTTTAGAGGCTGGGTCAACCTCGGAGCCTTTATCTGAAGAAAGCGAGTATTCTAATCAGCCACAGAAGCCTGTTTTGACTAAACTACGTACAGTAAATAGTACTACAGAAGTGCAGCACTGTCAACATAATAGAAACACAAATAGGACCCGCACAACCAACGCTGCATATCAAACTATGGGGAACCGGTAAAGACCTCAAACATACTGTCATGTTCCTAAACCTCCCTGCTGGTCTGACCACCTAAATACATAGCAAAAGCTGGTCGAAGAAGAAAAGGATGAAGTAGAAGTAAAGTGTGATCATATCGGGGGACTGGTTGGTCTTCAGATAAGACGTCGGTCTCGACACAGTGAGGTTGTTATTTCAAAACCCTGCTGCACCAATTTTTATTTCTGATTTCTCTCTGCGGCAACAACCCCAGGTCTCAGCAGTGAGGCCCGGTTTGAAGCGTCAATTACCCATCGACAGAAAAAATATGAGTACCTCCGAAGTCAAGATTATCTGCCTGTGCGGCGAGGGACCCATGTGCACATGGCGGCTGCCAAGGAAAAACAGATTTAAAATGTCGTTCCTCGACTCAAGGGACTTGGCCAGAGGTGAAAGCTGCCGAGCGCAAAAAAAAATCATATATATATATATGTATATGTATGTGTGTCTGTGTGTGTATGTATGTGTATATATATAGACAATATATATATATATATATATATATATATATATATATTTTATATATAATTAATTAATTTTTTTAAAATTTAAATAATTAAATTAATAATATATATATATATATTTATTAGTATATATGTATATTAAAAATATCAAGCTGACTTGTTGCCTTTCTGACATGACAGAGGAGGCTTAGACGTCCCAGAGGTGGGGTTAAGGTCTCAGGTATTCTCACAGCGAAGCCTAGACTTGCACACTAAACATAGGACCACTAGACGGCCCAGCGATGACAGCGTGGTATATAGCAGGTCAAAGGGCAGCGAACAACAGGCTGGCTCTGTGAGACATCGTTACAAGCGGAGAGGTGACAGCTTCAAGTAAGTACAGTCTCCTCTTCATGTCTTGTTCTGTCCCCTTATTTTTAGTCCCTTCTTACTTTCTATTCCCGAGATTAGCTTATCCATATCCATCTATAGTTTACTAAGACCCGCGAGCTGAAAGGAATCACCCAATTCTCGTGACGTTTTAGCTTTGCTGGCAGGGGTGGTTGAGGGTAAAAATGACGTCAGCCGTCTATAGCTGTTGTTATGGATCCAAAAGCGTGTGTGCTGACGCCCTTCGGCCCAACGCCATGTAATGATATGTGCAGATATTTCTGAGTTCCCTTGTAGTTCCGTACGCGGAGTTCCATTTATGAGATCTTCCAGGAAGTAACTCGCATTGCTGAAGATGTCACAAATTTGAGTTGATTGAGGAAATCCTGATTTCCCTCTCAGCTCGTAGGTCTTAGTAAAACTATAGATGGCTGTGGACTTAACTCAGGGTCTAGCAAACTCTTACTGTACTAGAGTTTAGATTAGTCACATGGAAAAGTGATGGGGGAATAACCTTGTAGATTGTACGTCATAAGATTAGTTGAATGTCTTCTTCTTCTTCTACCTTTTTAGCTCCCAGTGGAGCATAGGTCTTCAACAAACACTTTCCAAGTCGTTCTGTTTTTTGCCATTCTTTTAAGATCGGATTTACTTTTTCTTTCTTTGTCTTGTCCATGTATGTGAAGTTTTTTTGGCTTATTTTTTTTTTTTTACAGTTTGGGATAGCCAGTCCCATGCCCAACCCTCCTTTATCGCCTCTTACGAACATGCCTGGTATGGTACAGCGCCACTATTCTTTACTCCCCTTTCGGGCCCCGGTAGCGCACGGGCGAGTTGAATGTAGTCTCGTGGAAATAACGTGTTCGGTATTGGTCACGCGATGAACACAGAAAGCCAATTTCTTAGTTATATTTTCAGGACTCGCCAAGGAAGATGGTCATATTTTAGATTAGATAGTGGATTGCATTGACGAGTATGTTGTGTCATCTTGGAAAAGCTGACAACATCAGGATTTGGTAGTAGCAGATAGATTCCAGTATAGATGGCAGCCATGATTATTGAGAATATTGCACTTAAGTTAGATTAATAAAGTTAGAAAACATTGGTCCGTCTTGGACAGTAATAATAAGTCCAGATGCTCATTAGAAGTGGTGAGGATAGAATGATTAGCGGTTTTTGTAGAGATAGGTAATTTAGAATTACGAGAATAGGTAATGTGATTTGAATGCAGAAATCTTCAAATTTCCGTTGTTATGATGTCACTTTAATAAATTACTGGAGGGCAGCACGGGTTTGAGCCAACCTCCTGACGTTTGATACATAACCAGTTTGATGTTACCACGTTACAAGTCTGTAAAGTGTCACAGCTCACTACTCTGCCAGTCAAGAAATTCAACGATTTTAACTAACGGTCATTGTGCGTTTATCGAGATCCAAACGCATTAAATAAGCCCATCCTAGAATATGTTTTATCCACTAAGAATAAATAACGAAGCGACTGCATCACTTCCCTCATCGTTCTATAGTTGTAATCACGGTGTTTCATGTCGTGCGGATGGCGTACTACAAATGTGGGAATCTCTACTAATGTAATAGGAAGATACATTTTTGTTGACAAGTTTGTAAAGTAATAGTAAGTAGATGTTGGATGTAGCACATGCATAGTGGATGTAGTATTAAACTTGCTAGAAAAACAGTAGGCAGTCTTAGACATACCAGGTCATAATAATTGATAGTTATGATTATATATTAGACAGTTACATATATAGAAAATATATGATAATAACATTTCACAATAACACAGAGAATAACATCTAACAGTAACACAAATAATAACATCCGACAGTAAGAAAGATAATAACATCTGACAGTAACAAACACGTCAAACAATAACAGCACCCAACAATGAGCCGTCATCATGAAACAATCTCCAGTCAGTACAACTAGACTACAAAGATTGAAGACAAACAATCACTTAGTTCTCCCGTCTCTTATCAAGATACAATTGTCTCTGCCACGAATGTAGCGAGATGGACTACCCCACGTGATAAACTAACATAGCTATGTTGTCCATGATGTGCGGGACTTACACATTGGACACATCCGAGCTATGTTGTCCATGATGTGCGGGACTTACACATTGGACACATCCGAGCTATGTTGTCCATGATGTGCAGCACATTGGACACATCCGAGCTATGTTGTCCATGATGTGCGGGACTTACACATTGGACACATCCGAGCTATGTTGTCCATGATGTGCAGCACATTAGACACATCCGAGCTATGTTGTCCATGATGTGCAGCACATTGGACACATCCGAGCTATGTTGTCCATGATGTGCAGCACATTGGACACATCCGAGCTATGTTGTCCATGATGTGCAGCACATTGGACACATCCGAGCTATGTTGTCCATGATGTGAGGGACTTACACATTGGACACATCCGAGCTATGTTGTCCATGATGTGCAGCACATTGGACACATCCGAGCTATGTTGTCCATGATGTGCGGGACTTACACATTGGACACATCCGAGCTATGTTGTCCATGATGTGCAGCACATTGGACACATCCGAGCTATGTTGTCCATGATGTGCGGGACTTACACATTGGACACATCCGAGCTATGTTGTCCATGATGTGCAGCACATTAGACATATCCGAGGTCAAATCTGTTGCTCTATTTCTGGCCGTCCACAGCTGTTTATCAATGATACTTTAGTAGATTTGCTCATCTGTGTCTTTTTATGAAGATAAAATACACATGCTTCTATTCTAACTTCAAAGTGATTAGACGAATGTGTGTCTAAGTGAAACATATGTTCTGTGGCTGGTGTCACGCATTTAAACCACTCCCATATATAATCAGTCCTAAGAATGAGTGGGATGTACTAGGTTCAGAACTTCATCCATAAATACTAGAAACTGTCCAAGGTTAGAATTAAGATGCCACTTTAAGATGTAAACAAATAGCTGTGCTGAATGCCACTTTAGCTTCTTGCTTTCTTACCCTCGTCCGGCCTAGTTCCGGTGGGCGGTATTTATTTTTTTTTACAAATTATGGTTACGTTCATTAGCGACTGTTCAAGATAACGTTTTGCTTCTCTTTGCGACATCGAAACATGTTGAGTAGTTGCCATTTCCCATGTGGAGTTCGTGCATGATAGGTTGGCTAACTCGGCGACGAACCTCAATATTTGTCCGTGCAGGAGAGAGGCGGCGTCACTTTAAAAGAGAGGCTATCGTTTGTGAACAGGTAAGCCACAGCCATCTATAGATTTACAAAGGCTCCCCGGCAGAAAATAACACCGCAAAACCCTCCCACTAGCGTGACGTTAGCAGCTATAAAAGCTATAGACTACTGAAATGTCATATTTTCAATGGGTGATCTTTTATTACGCCATTTGGATAAGTTCTATACTTTTTTCTCTTGGTTTCCCTCTGCTCTTCTTTCCATTCATTCTACCTGTTGTTATTGTATTATCAATGCCTTCTTTTCGCTCGTTTTAACCATTCTTCATTTGTAATTTTTTTATCTATGGAATTCGTAGCAATCTTCTGATAAACCCCATCTCAACTGTTTCTTATATTCTTTGTATTGTTTTACTTACTGTCCATGACCCATTTCCATTTAGAAGAACAGGTTCTATGTAGCACTTTAGGACACGTTTTCTAAGATCAATTGAATTGATAATGATTTGTTTCGTTGGATGTTTTTCATTGGAGGAAGTTATGACTTTTATGCGTCCCACTTACTGTTGTAATGTCGAGCTTTACAGTAGAATACTATCCTTATTTCTACGTTTCTAAATCTTCTCTCGCCTACATGTTGAAGAAGAACGAGAGAGAACACATCAATACATAACGTTACAAAGATCATCATCATCGAGTGCCCTCTCCGCATCGAAGGTTGGCTACCAAGGAGCGCCATTCCACTCTGTCTCTTGCGTTGATGGTGCAGATTGCCATAGGCTGACTTGTTTATCTTTTCATGTTACTCGTCCATGTTAGTCTTGGTCTGCCTCTGCCTCTTTTACCTTGTATTTCACCCTCTAATATTACTTTTATTAGACTGTTGTGTCTTTTAACATGACAAAAAAATTTCTTTTGTCTTGTCCTAATTGTGTTTAGTAGTTCTTTCTTCATTTTTAGTTGTTTTAAAACTTCCTTGTTTGTTTTCTTTTCTTTCCATCCAATTCTACCTATTCTTCTATACATCCACATTTCATAGGCCTCAATTTTCTGTTCTGTTTTCTGGTCCATGTTTCTGCACCATACAGGAATATTGAGAAGATGTAACATTTTGCTATTCTTAGTTTTAGCCCTGGTGTTATTTGTTTTGATGTTAGTATATTTTTCATGGCATTGAAATTACTTTGTGCCATTCCTATTGTTTTATTTATTTCAGTTGTACATTTTCTATCACTGGTTATAGTATGTCCCAGGTAGTTGTAGCTCTGGACTTACAAAGAACACATCTGATAAACGACACCCCACCTCCCTTGTCCTAAATATCTCAATTCCCAGATAAAGGGAATCAACTCCCCCACTTTCATTCCAGTCTTAATGTTTCTCTTATTCTGACCTTCACCCCATCCTGTGACATGTGGATGCCCGTTGTTGAAAGCTCTGTGACCAGGTTGTCCTTTGTGAGCCAAACTGATTTGTCCGTCGTTGGCCTAAAATTGGCCGTGACTGCCAGAAACAAACCTGAGCTGAGTCGCGTTTTTAGTGGACTGGATTATCGTGAAGCACAGCTGACACAGTCCATGCTTAGCTCCCCTTGAGAAGTCCGGTCTTTGGTCTGTGTGCTACCTAACGGCCTATGGTAGTAGGACTTCTACAGGAGTTTGGTGTCTCCTTAGACCAGTTCTCTAGGATATATCTTTGTGCTTCCACTTTGGGATATATTACCTCAACCGTACTTGTTTGAGGTGGGGATATCACTCAACTGGGTTTACGGTAAGGTTTGTTGTTTTTACTATCTTTTACATTTTGTGAGTAATCAAATAATGTGTTTACCGTTTTACTTTGCGGTTAGCGAATTTGTGCACAATTTTACATTGAATATATGATGGCGGCTTTGAGGTCTGCGTCGACAGATAATGTTCGCTCTTAGAAGCAGTTATTCTATTTCTGTTGGTTTATATTCTTGTACAATGAGGAGTTTATATTCTTGTACAATGAGGAGTTTATATTCTTGTACAATGAGGAGTTTATATTCTTGTACAATGATGAGTTTATATTCTTGTACAATGAGGAGTTTATATTCTTGTACAATGAGGAGTTTACATTCTTGTACAATGAGGAGTTTATATTCTTGTACAATGAGGAGTTTATATTCTTGTACAATGAGTAGTTTATATTATATTCTTTGTACAATGAGGACTCACGGATAAATATTCGTTTCTGGTTTATGGAAAAAAAAAAACCATCTAAAAAAATATCAGAGCAGCGAAATGAAATTGAGTGTTACATACATGTCATAACATACATGTCATATCTAACATGTCATATCATACATGTCATATCTAACATAACAAATGGTCAACCAGAAATATGATTTTACATAAACGGACGGTGTCAAAGTTAAGAGAGAATGTATCATATATATTCACATACACATGTTCCAGAAGGAAACACTAGCATCATTCCCCCCTTCCCCATACACACACACACACACTCGCACGCACATACACACTTCTTTACTCTGATTTTCAAGTCTAGTACCCATTGCTGCTATTTTATTTCTTTTCTAGATTTTTGAAACGTAAATTAAAGAGACTTTACGTTTAGTGAAAGTGAATTAGAGAGACTTTACGTTTAGTGAAAGTGAATTAGAGAGACTTTACGTTCAATGAAAGTGAATTAGAGATAGAGAGACTTTACGTTAGTGAAAGTGAATTAGAGAGACTTTATGTTTAGTGAAAGTGAATTAGAGACTTTACGTTTAGTGAAAGTGAATTAGAGAGACTTTACGTTCAATGAAAGTGAATAAGAGAGACTTTACGTTCAATGAAAGTGAATAAGAGAGACTTTACGTTTAGTGAAAGTGACTTAGAGACACTTTATGTTTAATGAACGTGAATTAGAGAGACTTTACTGTTATTGAAAGTGATTTAGAGAGAGAGAGACATTATGTTCAATGAGACTTTACGATAAGAAGACTAACAAGAACAATTGTCACGTCCTATACGGAGAAGATGCAAGAGGTACATCTATGAAACGTCACAACTATTGGAGCGTTTCCGAGAAAACCCAGTCAGCGGGTGGGCTCAGAGATGTGCAGGTGGCGACGGTTATGAGATTAAAAGAGAACAAGACCTACACGACCTAAAAGACCTACACGACATACAGGACCTAGCAGTGAATCGTCAGACACGGAGAGATACGGTTTCCGCCTTGTGTGCCAGCTTCTGCCAGGGAGGGGACATCTTTAGCGTTCACCTGTTAAGTAGGTGTGGATGCGCTGTATGTAGGTGTAGGTGCGCTGTATGTAGGTGTGGGTGCGCTGTATCTCTATTTTCCATTCTATTTTTCTATTTCCCAATATCTAAGTTATCTCCGCACTCCAATCCATGTTTGTCTTAGACATGGCCAAGAAGGAACCAATTAATTCATCTTTGAAACTACCTACCTACCTACCCTCCCCTCCCCCTCTCTCCCCCTCTCTCCCCCTTCCTCTCTTTCTCTCTCTCTCTCTCTTCTAAATTCCCTCATCTCTATTTTCCACTCTATTTTTCTATTTCATAATATCTACGTTATCTCCGCACTCCAATCCATGTTTGTCTTAGACATGGCCAAGAAGGAACTAACTAATTAATTTTTGAAATTCCCTGTCTCTCTCTTTTTCTCTCCCTCCCTCCCTCTTCTATATTTCCTCAACTCTATTTTTATTCACGTGTTTACTTGCCCTCGTGTTTCCCCCAGCCAGGAGGCTAGCAGAGCCAGAGAGAAACTTGCTCGTGTTTACCAGGTCCAGACGTGAACACATTCTTGTATTGTTTTACCAAGATCCTTGTTGCCGGTAGCCCTCTCTCTATGTACAGAAAGTATTGCCAGAACGAGGCTCGTTTCGTTTTTATTTCCTTCAAATTGTCCCTCGTCTAGTCCTCGTGTCTTCCAGTTGTTCTATCCGTTGTTTAGCTATTGATTCAGCAGCAAGTTAGCACTTGTCCATTTCCTCAATTTCTTGTAGTATTTACGAGTATTTTATTTTATCTGCAAGTATTTACGAGTATTTTATTTTATCTGTAAGTATTTTCCAGTTGTGTTTTTTTCCCCAGCATTGTCTTGTTTATACATTGTAATTAGCACTGACATTAGACATTATCTCCACACATTGTCGGACCTAAGCGTGTTCATGAGTCCTGTTGGTTACTTTGTTCTTGGTGTGTGTTTGTGAGAGGAAGAGAGAGAGAGAGAGAGAGAGAGAGAGAGAGAATTCACTCAGTCATTCATTCATTGGATGCCGTCCCCACATCGAAGGTTGGCTACCATGGAGCACCATTTGACTCCGTCTCTTGTCTTGATGGTGCACGTTGCGATAGGTTCACCTGTCCACCCTTTGGTGTTATCAGCCCACGTTAGTCCTGGCCCGCCCCTCCATCGTGTGCCTTGTACCTTCCCTTCCAAGATGACTTCTAGAAGGCTGTTATAATTCACTTGTCCAGAAAATGTCTGTTGTCTTTTTCTGAATTGTGTTAAGTAGTTCTTTTTTTTTCATTTTCAGCTGATTCAGAACTTCCTTGTTTGTCTTCTTTTCCTTCCACCCAATTCCCCCCATTTTCATATAGATCCACGTTTCAAAGGCTTCAATTTTCTGCTCTGTTTTCTTATTTAATGTCCGTATTTCTGCACCATACTGGAATGTTGAGTAAATATCGCATTTTGCTATTCGTATTTTTAGTTCTGATGTTATTTGCTTTGATGTGAGTATATTTTTTATGTTGTTAATATTGGTTTTTGCCATTTGTAATCTTTTGTTTATTTCTGTCTTACATTTTCCATCATTTCTTATAATCTGTCCAAGGAAGCGATATTCTAGAACTATTTCTAGCCTCTGTCCATCTACTAAAGCAATTCACAGAATGAAAAAAAAAGACTGTGTGATGTGTGCCTGTGTGTGTGATGTGTATGAGTGATGTGCCTGTGTGTGTGATGTGTACCTATATGTGTGATGTCTTTGAGTGACCTGTGCCTATATGTATGTTGTGCTTGAATGATGTGTGTCTGTATATGTGATGTGTATGAGTGATGTATGGCCTGTATGTGATGTGTATGAATGTTTTGTGCCTGTATGTGTGATGTGTTTATTTGTTTATTCTACTACTCCTCTCCAACTTCCGCTCACAGAAGGACGTTAAGAGGTCGTAGATACGTTGTGTCGCTAGCTGATTGCAAGTTGTAAATATCTACGCCTTACGGCTCGACACATCCTTTTTTTGGAAAAAGATTTTTGGCGTAGTGAGTTGACTTCCTTCTTCGATCCCTACTCGCTTGGCTAAACTGGTTAGCCTGTTTCCATGAGCACCGCTAGGAGGTGGAGTTGGGTCTTGATCCGCACTTATTCATCAATCCTATCACACACTGTCAGCTTTGGTTTGCTGACTACTCTCAAATCATTTACTGGTGGACCTCATGGCTGCCATTTAAACAGTGAGCATCCCATGATTCACTCCCACTGATTTTTTTTTCAGCTTAGCTTTCAGTGCTCTGAAACGCAGGTTTCAAGGCGCTATGTTGATGAGTGCGTGCTCGATCCTGCCTCGGGCTGTCTATCGTTCTGTAAGTTCTCTGTTGCTTGTGGATTATTCCGAGTGTTGTAAACATATGCGTTCCTCAAAATAATTCGTTGATCTGTCGCTTCGGAAGTTGCATCATCATGTACTATACCGGTTGGCGTAGGTGATCATGTCCCTCCACAATCTTCTATCTACGGTGCATTGTATCAGTTCTGTTGTTGACTATTTTCCATGCCATGACACCAAGCTATCCAGTATTTTCTCTCTTTGTCGCCCGCGATCTCTCTTTCCTTTTATTTTGCCAGTTGTAACCAAGTATTCCAACTTTCCTCTTCTCATGATGTGCCCGAAAAATGTTGATTAGCTGTAAATAGAAGGTTGTGATTTGTCATGATTATTTCGGAAGTGTACGTTCGTTAAAAAAAAATATGGACTAGATATGAATATCAAAAAGACTAAAACTATGATCATAAACAAAGAAAATACTCAAAACCCACAAGTGGATATCAAAATTGAAGGAATAGACCTTGAGACAGTTCAGAACTATAACTACCTTGGACATACTATAACCAGTGATGGAAAATGTACAACTGAAATAAACAAAAGAGTAGGAATGGCAAAAAGTAATTTTAATGTCATGGACGACATACTAACATCAAAACAAATAACACCAGGGCTAAAACTAAAAATAGCAAAATGTTACATCTTCTCAATATTCCTATGCTGAAACATGGACATTAGACAAGAAAACAGAACAGAGAATTGAAGCCTATGAAATGTGGATATATAGAAGAATAGGTAGAATTGGATGGAAGAAAAGAAAACAAACGACGAAGTCTTAAAACAACTAAAAATGAAAAGAGAACTTCTGAACACAATTAGAACAAGACAAATGCGATTCTTAGGTCATGTTAAAAGACACAACAGCCTACTGAAAGTGATCCTGGAGGGGAAAATACAAGGTAAAAGAGGCAGAGGCAGACCAAGATTAACATGGACGAGTAACATCAAAAGATGGACAAATCAACCGATGACAACCTGCACCATCAAAGCAAGAGATAGAGCAGAATGGCGCTCCATGGTAGCCAACGATGCGGAGACGGCACTCAATGATGATGATGACGTTCGTTATAATCGTTTGTCTTCTGATTGACATAGGCGTTCCTACTTTAATTGTGTCGGAGCATGTGTCAAACACACACAATTTGATACTCTCGAGTGATGCGAGACAAAGCACAATATCGACACATAATGGTGATACCAAGCGAATTAAACTCAATAATAAAATATGTAGGAGGTTTGTTACCATTGTCTGGTTTACGCCCCCCCCCCCCCACTATCTGATATAATATTGTATGTGTCGTCGTTACGTGGTTATGTGTTGTTGTAACATAGGTTAGTAGTATTCGGTGACTTCTCAAGTAATCCACGTTAAAGGTGCAGTCAATAAGGTATTTGTGTATTGCTAATGGGGAGGAGATGGAGATGGAGAGGTCATGTGCTTGGAGTAGAACCAGGAACAGACAACTGGAGTGGGATTCTAGATTAAGGTGGGGCGGGGAAGGGCAAAGAGACGACAGACTAGTGGAGAGCAAAGAGACGACAGACTAGCGAAGAGCAAAGAGACGACAGACTAGAGGAGAGCAAAGAGACGACAGACTAGCGAAGAGCAAAGAGACGACAGACTAGCGAAGAGCAAAGAGACGACAGACTAGCGAAGAGCAAAGAGACGACAGACTAGAGGAGAGCAAAGAGACGACAGACTAGCGAAGAGCAAAGAGACGACAGACTGGTGGAGAGAAGTGGAAATAGAGGTGATTAGTTTTGGTTATACGTGGGGCACTCTGGGAAATCTGACTATTAGATAATATATGTCGATTTCATACAATCATCATGTGCCATAACTGGTGGTGATGGCCATAATGTCCTACCACAATAATCTGTCCTCAGTTCATTGCATCAATTATGTTGTTGACTGCATACCCGTGCCACGACGCCAGGTTATCTAGTATCTTTTCTCTTTGTCGTCCACGATCTCACTTTCCTCATATTTTTCCAGTTGTGAAAGTATTCCAACATTCCTCTTCTCATGATGTGCCTAGAACATGTCGATTGTTTCTTGCTGACATTTTTTAGGAGCTCCCTATTTGCTGACACGTTCTTCTTCTCTTCTGCTTTCCTTCATCATTTGCCTTTCAGCGTCGAGGGGATATATAATTTGCGGTCTTTGGCTCATCTGTTCGCCTCTGTTGCTGTTGTTTCCTAGTGTTTATGGTATTCCGTCAATCCATCATTTTTTGTGGTCGGCCCTTGGGTCTGGTGTTCTCGCAACGTTTATTGAAGGCTCGTTGTGTTGTGTTTTGATCTTTCTGCCTTGCCACGTGGCCAAACCATTTTATCTGTTGTTTCTTTATATATTCTATGGCGGGGGCTATTCCTAGCTTTTTTCTCAGTTCTTCATTTCTGATCTTCTCTCTCAAGCTGTTTCCTATCATTCGTCTAACACATTTCATCTCTGTAGAGGTTATTTTCCTTATTGTTCTTGCATCTAGGGTCCAGGAGTGGCATTGGTAGCACAATGATGGGATGAAGATTGTATTGTAGAGTGCTCGTGTTTGCCCCAAGAGTTATTTCCTTGTTGGACAATAGTGGTGATAACTGTCGAATGATTTGACAAGCTTTGTTGCATCCTGGATCTATTTCTGCTGTTTGTGAATTATCGTTTGTCACTAGACTGCCTAGGTATTTAAATTAATTTACTTGCTTTAGTTGGGAGCTGCTGGTTGTCTCGGATGGGTTGTATAACTTGCATATATAGTTCATGTATATAATAAACAGTAGGGGGGGGGGTAGTACGCACCCCAGTCTTACGCCTGATATAATTTCGAAGTGGTCTGTGTAGTCTGCTGCTGTTCTGACTGTGCAGTTGCTGTTGATGTAAAAACTTTTAATTAGGTTAGTTAGATGTTGGCTTACTCTGTATGTTGTTAGTATCTCCCACAGTTGTTCTCTGTTAGATGTTGGCTTACTCTGTATGTTGTTAGTATCTTCAACAGTTGTTCTCTGTTAGATGTTGGCTTACTCCGTATGTTGTTAGTATCTCCCACAGTTGTTCTCTGTTAGATGTTGACTTACTCCGTATGTTGTTAGTATCTCCCACAGTTGTTCTCTGTTAGATGTTGGCTTACTCTGTATGTTGTTAGTATCTCCCACGGTTGTTCTCTATTAGATGTTGGCTTACTCCGTATGTTGTTAGTATCTCCCACAGTTGTTCTCTGTTAGATGTTGGCTTACTCCGTATGTTGTTACTATCCCCCTTAGTTGTTCTCTGTTTACTCGGTCGAATGCTTTTTCTTGGTCAATGAAAGCTATGTGCACATTTGGATTGTCTGCTATCGACTTTTCATTGATACATTTGATGTAACATAAACATGACTCACATATGCCCTGTACATATAAACACATATTTTGCAGTATCTTCTCATTTCTACATTTATTATACAAACTTTGCCACAAAAGAATTAAACATCGCTTAACACTAACCCTACTTAAATGTTCTCTCATCGATGATGCTCGTTTCTCTGAGAGAAACTAAAAACGAATCTCCCAAAACACTTTGTCGTTTTACCAGCTCACTAACTCCTCTACTTTGTCGTTTTACCAGCTCACTAACTCCTCTACTTTGTCGTTTTACCAGCTCACTAACTCCTCTACTTTGTCGTTTTACCAGCTCACTAAATCCACTTTGTCGTTTTACCAGCTCACTAACTCCTCTACTTTGTCGTTTTACCAGCTCACTAACTCCTCTACTTTGTCTTTTTACCAGCTCACTAACTCCTCTACTTTGTCTTTTTACCATCTCACTAACTCCTCTACTTTGTCGTTTTACCAGCTCACTAAATCCACTTTGTTGTTTTACCAGCTCACTAACTCCTCTACTTTGTCGTTTTACCAGCTCACTAACCCCTCTACTTTGTCGTTTTACCAGCTCACTAACTCCTCTACTTTGTCTTTTTACCAGCTCACTAAATCCACTTTGTTGTTTTACCAGCTCACTAACTCCTCTATTTTGTCTTTTTACCAGCTCACTAACCCTTCTACTTTGTCGTTTTACCAGCTCACTAACCCCTCTACTTTGTCGTTTTACCAGCTCACTAAATCCACTTTGTTGTTTTACCATCTCACTAACTCCTCCACTTTGTTGTTTTACCATCTCACTAACTCCTCTACTTTGTTGTTTTACCAGCTCACTAACTCCTCTACTTTGTCTTTTTACCAGCTCACTAACTCCTCTACTTTGTCGTTTTACCAGCTCACTAAATCCACTTTGTCGTTTTACCAGCTCACTAACCCCTCTACTTTGTCGTTTTACCAGCTCACTAACTCCTCCACTTTGTCGTTTTACCAGCTCACTAAATCCACTTTGTTGTTTTACCATCTCACTAACTCCTCCACTTTGTTGTTTTACCATCTCACTAACTCCTCTACTTTGTCGTTTTACCAGCTCACTAAATCCTCTATTTTGTCGTTTTACCATCTCATTAACTCCTCTATTTTGTCGTTTTACCATCTCACTAACTCCTCTATTTTGTCGTTTTAACATCTCATTAACTCCTCTATTTTGTCGTTTTACCATCTCATTAACTCCTCTATTTTGTCGTTTTACCATCTCATTAACTCCTCTATTTTGTCGTTTTACCATCTCACTAACTCCTCTATTTTGTCGTTTTACCATCTCACTAACTCCTCTATTTTGTCGTTTTACCATCTCACTAACTCCTCTACTTTGTCGTTTTACCAGCTCACTAAATCCACTTTGTTGTTTTACCATCTCACTAACTCCTCCACTTTGTTGTTTTACCAGCTCACTAACTCCTCCACTTTGTTGTTTTACCAGCTCACTAACTCCTCTACTTTGTCGTTTTACCAGCTCACTAACTCCTCTACTTTGTCGTTTTACCATCTCACTAACTCCTCTACTTTGTCGTTTTACCAGCTCACTAACTCCTCTACTTTGTCGTTTTACCATCTCACTAACTCCTCTACTTTGTCGTTTTACCATCTCACTAACTCCTCTACTTTGTCGTTTTACCATCTCACTAACTCCTCTACTTTGTCGTTTTACCAGCTCACTAACTCCTCTACTTTGTCGTTTTACCATCTCACTAACTTCTCTACTTTGTCGTTTTACCAGCTCACTAACTCCTCTATTTTGTCGTTTTACCATCTCACTAACTCCTCCACTTTGTTGTTTTACCATCTCACTAACTCCTCTATTTTGTCGTTTTACCAGCTCACTAAATCCACTTTGTTGTTTTACCATCTCACTAACTCCTCCACTTTGTCGTTTTACCAACTCACTAACTCCTCTATTTTGTCGTTTTACCAGCTCACTAAATCCACTTTGTCGTTTTACCATCTCACTAACTCCTCCACTGTGTCGTTTTACCATCTCACTAACTTCTCTATTTTGTCGTTTTACCATCTCACTAACTCCTCTATTTTGTCGTTTTACCATCTCACTAACTCCTCTATTTTGTCGTTTTACCAGCTCACTAAATCCACTTTGTCGTTTTACCAGCTCACTAACTCCTCTATTTTGTCGTTTTACCATCTCACTAACTCCTCCACTTTGTCGTTTTACCATCTCACTAACTCCTCCACTTTATCGTTTTACCATCTCACTAACTCCTCCACTTTGTCGTTTTACCATCTCACTAACTCCTCTATTTTGTCGTTTTACCAGCTCACTAAATCCACTTTGTCGTTTTACCAGCTCACTAACTCCTCTATTTTGTCGTTTTACCATCTCACTAACTCCTCCACTTTGTCGTTTTACCATCTCACTAACTCCTCTACTTTGTCGTTTTACCAGCTCACTAACTCCTCCACTTTGTCGTTTTACCATCTCACTAACTCCTCCACTTTGTCGTTTTACCATCTCACTAACTCCTCCACTTTGTTGTTTTACCAGCTCACTAACTCCTCCACTTTGTCGTTTTACCAACTCACTAACTCCTCTATTTTGTCGTTTTACCAGCTCACTAACTCCTCCACTTTGTCGTTTTACCAACTCACTAACTCCTCTATTTTGTCGTTTTACCAGCTCACTAACTCCTCCACTTTGTCGTTTTACCATCTCACTAACTCCACCGTTAATTTCAGCTTCTGGTCACCTTCTCCCGGTTTACACATTTTCACAGCAATATCACTCCAAAGTTAAATCAGTCCTATTATATAGCTATGAAACATGGAGAAGAACAAAAGTGACAATCATGAAGATACAGACCTTCATTAATGGATGCTTGCGCAGAATAAAAGGATGGAAACGGCAGGACAAAATCACAGACTTAGAACTATAGGAAACTACCATTCAAATACATGTTTTCAAACAGATACAACGAACACGATGGCGCTGGATAGGACACACACTATGGAAAGCAACTGAGAATTACATGACAGGAGGTCCTTTTCTTTGAATCCCCAGGGAAGGAGGCAAGGGGGAAGACCAAAATATTCTTGGAGAAGACAGATGGAAGCAGAGATGAAGATGATGGGGAAAACGTGGAATTATCTTACAAGAATGGCAAAAAACAGAAAGGCTTGGAAAGTGTTTGTTGAAGACCTATGCTCGCAGGAAGTTGAAAGTGTTTGTTGAAGACCTATGCTCGCAGGAAGTTGAAAGTGTTTGTTGAAGACCTATGCTCGCAGGAAGTTGAAAGTGTTTGTTGAAGACCTATGCTCGCAGGAAGTTGAAAGTGTTTGTTGAAGACCTATGCTCGCAGGAAGTTGAAAGTGTTTGTTGAAGACCTATGCTCGCATGGAGTTGAAAGTGTTTGTTGAAGACCTATGCTCGCATGGAGTTGAAAGAAGGAAGAAAAGCAATATCAGTCTCCTCAACTTTTCCTGTAACACTGTTACCAGCTCTACAATGTCTGGCAGGTCGCACAAGCTAACGAACTGTTCAGTTATTCCTGATGTTACATTCTGTGTAGAAATGCTGACTGTCACTAAAATACGCCAGGTATTTTGATCCGACCAGAATAGTCTAATCTCTGGAGGCCTCGTACTCCCTGTGGTGACCTTTCATCTCATGCGGGGACTGGTTTAGAATTACAAACATGGAGGACAGTCGCACGTTACTGTTAACTGTAGCCGGGTCGGAGAGCGATGGAAGTTAACGTGGGAGCGAGAACAGAGTAGCTGGGGTTCTACACTAGGTCAGAGCACATTCTGGTCAGATTTGTCCTTAATTCAGGCTTAGGATAAATTCATTCAAGTTTGCTTCTCTCTCTCTCTCTGTTTCTTTCTCTCAGCTCTATGTGTCTCTCTGTCTCTGAGCTCTCTGTGTCTGTCTCTCATCTCTGTGTCTCTTGTCTCTCAGCTCTGTGTATCTCTGTCTCTCAGCTCTGTGTGTCACTCTGTCTCTCAGCTCTGTGTGTCTCTCAGCTCTGTGTCTCTCTGCCTCTCAGCTCTGTCTCTGTCTCTCAGCTCTGCGTGCCTCACCTGTCTCTCAGCTCTGTGTGTCACTCTGTCTCTCAGCTCTGTGTGTCTCTGTCTCTCAGCTCTGTGTGTCACTCTGTCTCTCAGCTCTGTGTCTCTGTCACTTAGCTCTGTGTGTCTCTCTGTCTCTCAGCTCTGTCTCTCTCTGTCTCTCAGCTCTGCGTGCCTCACTGTCTCTCAGCTCTGTGTGTCACTCTGTCTCTCAGCTCTGTGTGTCTCTCTGTCTCTCAGCTCTGTGTGTCACTCTGTCTCTCAGCTCTGTGTGTCTCTCTATCTCTCAGCTCTGTGTGTCACTCTGTCTCTCAGCTCTGTGTGTCTCTCTATCTCTCAGCTCTGTGTGTAACTCTATCTCTCAGCTCTGTGTGTCTCTCTATCTCTCAGCTCTGTGTCTCTCTATCTCTCAGCTCTGTGTGTCTCTCTATCTCTCAGCTCTGTGTGTCTCTCTATCTCTCAGGTCTGTGTCTCTCTATCTCTCAGGTCTGTGTCTCTCTATCTCTCAGGTCTGTGTCTCTCTATCTCTCAGCTCTGTGTGTCTCTCTATCTCTCAGGTCTGTGTCTCTCTATCTCTCAGGTCTGTGTCTCTCTATCTCTCAGCTCTGTGTGTCTCTCTATCTCTCAGGTCTGTGTCTCTCTATCTCTCAGGTCTGTGTCTCTCTATCTCTCAGCTCTGTGTGTCTCTCTATCTCTCAGGTCTGTGTCTCTCTATCTCTCAGGTCTGTGTGTCTCTCTATCTCTCAGGTCTGTGTCTCTCTATCTCTCAGGTCTGTGTGTCTCTCTGTCTCTCAGCTCTGTGTGTCTCTCTATCTCTCAGCTCTGTGTGTCTCTCTATCTCTCAGGTCTGTGTCTCTCTATCTCTCAGGTCTGTGTGTCTCTCTATCTCTCAGGTCTGTGTCTCTCTATCTCTCAGCTCTGTGTGTCTCTCTATCTCTCAGGTCTGTGTCTCTCTATCTCTCAGGTCTGTGTGTCTCTCTATCTCTCAGGTCTGTGTCTCTCTATCTCTCAGCTCTGTGTGTCTCTCTATCTCTCAGCTCTGTGTGTCTCTCTATCTCTCAGCTCTGTGTGTCTCTCTATCTCTCAGGTCTGTGTCTCTCTATCTCTCAGGTCTGTGTGTCTCTCTATCTCTCAGGTCTGTGTGTCTCTCTATCTCTCAGCTCTGTGTGTCTCTCTATCTCTCAGGTCTGTGTGTCTCTCTATCTCTCAGGTCTGTGTGTCTCTCTATCTCTCAGGTCTGTGTGTCTCTCTATCTCTCAGCTCTGTGTGTCTCTCTATCTCTCAGCTCTGTGTGTCTCTCTGTCTCTCAGGTCTGTGTGTCTCTCTATCTCTCAGGTCTGTGTGTCTCTCTGTCTCTCAGGTCTGTGTGTCTCTCTATCTCTCAGGTCTGTGTGTCTCTCTATCTCTCAGGTCTGTGTGTCTCTCTATCTCTCAGGTCTGTGTGTCTCTCTATCTCTCAGGTCTGTGTGTCTCTCTATCTCTCAGGTCTGTGTGTCTCTCTATCTCTCAGGTCTGTGTGTCTCTCTATCTCTCAGCTCTGTGTGTCTCTCTATCTCTCAGGTCTGTGTCTCTCTATCTCTCAGCTCTGTGTCTCTCTCTATCTCTCAGGTCTGTGTGTCTCTCTATCTCTCAGGTCTGTGTCTCTCTATCTCTCAGCTCTGTGTGTCTCTCTATCTCTCAGGTCTGTGTGTCTCTCTATCTCTCAGCTCTGTGTGTCTCTCTATCTCTCAGCTCTGTGTGTCTCTCTATCTCTCAGCTCTGTGTGTCTCTCTATCTCTCAGGTCTGTGTCTCTCTATCTCTCAGCTCTGTGTGTCTCTCTATCTCTCAGCTCTGTGTGTCTCTCTATCTCTCAGGTCTGTGTCTCTCTATCTCTCAGGTCTGTGTGTCTCTCTATCTCTCAGGTCTGTGTGTCTCTCTATCTCTCAGCTCTGTGTGTCTCTCTATCTCTCAGCTCTGTGTGTCTCTCTATCTCTCAGGTCTGTGTGTCTCTCTATCTCTCAGGTCTGTGTGTCTCTCTATCTCTCAGCTCTGTGTGTCTCTCTATCTCTCAGCTCTGTGTGTCTCTCTATCTCTCAGCTCTGTGTGTCTCTCTGTCTCTCAGGTCTGTGTGTCTCTCTATCTCTCAGGTCTGTGTGTCTCTCTGTCTCTCAGGTCTGTGTATCTCTCTATCTCTCAGGTCTGTGTGTCTCTCTATCTCTCAGGTCTGTGTGTCTCTCTATCTCTCAGGTCTGTGTGTCTCTCTATCTCTCAGCTCTGTGTGTCACTCTATCTCTCAGCTCTGTGTGTCTCTCTATCTCTCAGGTCTGTGTGTCTCTCTGTCTCTCAGCTCTGTGTGTCTCTTCATCTCTCAGGTCTGTGTCTCTCTATCTCTCAGGTCTGTGTGTCTCTCTATCTCTCAGCTCTGTGTGTCTCTCTATCTCTCAGGTCTGTGTGTCTCTCTATCTCTCAGCTCTGTGTGTCTCTCTATCTCTCAGCTCTGTGTGTCTCTCTATCTCTCAGGTCTGTGTGTCTCTCTATCTCTCAGGTCTGTGTGTCTCTCTATCTCTCAGCTCTGTGTGTCTCTCTATCTCTCAGCTCTGTGTGTCTCTCTATCTCTCAGGTCTGTGTGTCTCTCTATCTCTCAGCTCTGTGTGTCTCTCTATCTCTCAGGTCTGTGTGTCTCTCTATCTCTCAGCTCTGTGTGTCTCTCTATCTCTCAGGTCTGTGTGTCTCTCTATCTCTCAGGTCTGTGTGTCTCTCTATCTCTCAGGTCTGTGTGTCTCTCTATCTCTCAGGTCTGTGTGTCTCTCTATCTCTCAGGTCTGTGTGTCTCTCTATCTCTCAGCTCTGTGTGTCTCTCTATCTCTCAGGTCTGTGTCTCTCTATCTCTCAGCTCTGCGTGTCTCTCTATCTCTCAGCTCTGTGTGTCTCTCTGTCTCTCAGCTCTGTGTGTCACTCTGTCTCTCAGCTCTGTGTGTCTCTCTGTCTCTCAGCTCTGTGTGTCACTCTGTCTCTCAGCTCTGTGTGTCTCTCTATCTCTCAGCTCTGTGTCTCTCTATCTCTCAGCTCTGTGTCTCTCTATCTCTCAGCTCTGTGTCTCTCTATCTCTCAGCTCTGTGTGTCTCTCTATCTCTCAGCTCTGTGTCTCTCTATCTCTCAGCTCTGTGTGTCTCTCTATCTCTCAGCTCTGTGTGTCACTCTATCTCTCAGCTCTGTGTCTCTGTCTCTCAGCTCTGTGTATCTCTATCTCTCAGCTCTGTGTCTCTGTCTCTCAGCTCTGTGTCTCTCTATCTCTCAGCTCTGTGTGTCACTCTGTCTCTCAGCTCTGTGTGTCTCTCTGTCTCTCAGCTCTGTGTCTCTCTATCTCTCAGCTCTGTGTCTCTGTCTCTCAGCTCTGTGTCTCTCTATCTCTCAGCTCTGTGTCTCTCTATCTCTCAGCTCTGTGTGTCTCTCTGTCTCTCAGCTCTGTGTCTCTCTATCTCTCAGCTCTGTGTCTCTCTATCTCTCAGCTCTGTGTCTCTGTCTCTCAGCTCTGTGTCTCTCTATCTCTCAGCTCTGTGTCTCTCTATCTCTCAGCTCTGTGTCTCTGTCTCTCAGCTCTGTGTCTCTCTATCTCTCAGCTCTGTGTCTCTCTATCTCTCAGCTCTGTGTCTCTCTATCTCTCAGCTCTGTGTCTCTCTATCTCTGAGCTCTGTGTCTCTCTATCTCTCAGCTCTGTGTCTCTCTATCTCTCAGCTCTGTGTCTCTGTCTCTCAGCTCTGTGTCTCTCTATCTCTCAGCTCTGTGTCTCTGTCTCTCAGCTCTGTGTCTCTGTCTCTCAGCTCTGTGTCTCTCTATCTCTCAGCTCTGTGTCTCTGTCTCTCAGCTCTGTGTCTCTCTATCTCTCAGCTCTGTGTCTCTCTATCTCTCAGCTCTGTGTATCTCTATCTCTCAGGTCTGTGTCTCTCTGTCTCTCCCTATCTCTGTTTATCTCAATGCCTCTCATCTCTCTGTCTGTCTCTCTCTCCTCTCTCTGTCTGTCTCTCTCTCCTCTCTCTCTGTGTCTCTCCTTGTCTCTCTCTTCTCTCTCTGCGTGTCTCTCTGTGTCTTTGTCTCTCTCCTCTCTATGCCTGTCTCTCCTCTCTATGCCTGTCTCTCCTCTTCCTTTCTCTATCTCCTCTCTCTTTGTATCGCTCTCTTTTTCACCCAGTTTCCCCCTCTCCCACTAATTATTGATCCACTTGTGTCTGAGAGTGTTGTTGAGTGCGAATTGGTATGCTGAAGACTGAATCTGTAGAGACCGTAATCAAATGTCTTTTACTGTGACAATGTTGGTGGTGACTGCAGTTAATGTAATCATTTGTGTAGCCATGTTGGTGGTGACTGCAGTTAATGTAATCATTTGTGTAGCCTTGTTGATGGTGACTGGAGTTAATGTAATCATTTGTGTAGCCATGTCGGTGGTGACTGCAGTTAATGTAATTCATTTGTGTAGCCATGTTGGTGATGACTGCAGTTAATGTAATCATTTGTGTAGCCATGTTGGTGGTGACTGCAGTTAATGTAATCATTTGTGTAGCCATGTTGGTGGTGACTGGAGTTAATGTAATTTATTTGTGTAGCCTTGTTGGTGGTTATTGAGTTATTGAGTTATTTGCGGGTCATCATCATTGCACTCCGAACATGTCCATAGGTGCTCAGATCCCCTCCTCAGCAATTCCCTCAGTGTCCAGCGACTGACGACTCCAGTTCTATGTTGGTTGATAAGTCTTCTTACACGGCCACCAAGTTTCTCATTTCTGGCCGTGCCCATCTTAACTCACATTTCCATCATCCGAAGAAGTGACGTTGATCTGTGTTTGTCAAAGTCCTGTGCTCTTCCCACATCTCGAAGGGCATTGATGATGTCCTCCCGATCCATCGGTTGCCCGTCCTCAACGACAGCGCAGCTAGCCAACCTGTCCGCTCTCTCATTTCCCCGTACTCCCGCATGTCCAGGGACATACACAAAGGTGACCTTACGTATTTTGGATTTCTGCAACGACTCTACCCATTGCATGCGTACAAAGCCTGCCTCCACTTTTTTAATCATGCTCATCGAATCACTCAGTATACATGCGTGGGTGTAGTCTTGTGACTCTAACCATTTGAATGCCTTGGTCACTGCCATCGCCTCCATAGTCATGCTACTCGTGGTCATGGCGTATGCACCACTGTCTTCCTTGGCTATTCTGCCTGCTGAGCGTGCTGTAAATAATGCCCATGCACTTCTTTCGTGTCGTCTTACAGATCCGTCTGTATAGATGACTGCTTCTTTCGCATCGGTGTTATCACAGATGAGACCGTTGACCTCAGCATTAACCACGACCGGGTTCTGTTCCCTACTTTTCCTGTCGAGTGTGACAATACATGAGAAAGTCCCCTTGAATGACGTAGGCACCGGTATCCACTCCTCACCAACGCTGATATTGGTAAGCCCACAGACCTGTTTGATGACATCTTCTGCCCGGCCCACCCATGATTTGCCTCTTTTTAGCCTGGTACCTTTCTCTGTGTTGAGCACGTGGTGCAATGGATGCTCTGTATCTGTACTAATCTTCAGGTATGCTCGTGCTCTCCAGATCTTGATTCTGTCATCCATGGTTGGAAAGTCAAGAAGATACATAGATCATGTTGGTGGTGACTGCAGTTAATGTAATTCGCCATGTTGGTGGTGACTGCAGTTAATGTAATTCATTTGTGTAGCCATGTTGGTGGTGACTGCAGTTAATGTAATCATTTGTGTAGCCATGTTGGTGGTGACTGCAGTTAATGTAATCATTTGTGTAGCCTTGTTGATGGTGACTGGAGTTAATGTAATCATTTGTGTAGCCATGTCGGTGGTGACTGCAGTTAATGTAATTCATTTGTGTAGCCATGTTGGTGATGACTGCAGTTAATGTAATTCGTTTGTGTAGCCATGGTGGTGGTGACTGCAGTTAATGTACTCACTTAAGTAGCCATGTTAGCGGTGACTATAGTCAATGTACTCACTTAAGTAGCCATGTTAGCGGTGACTATAGTCAATGTTCTCACTTACGTAGCCATTTTAGCGATGACTATAGTCAATGTACTCACTGAAGTAGCCACATTAGCGATGACTATAGTCAATGTACTCACTTAAGTAGCCATGTTAGCGATGACTATAGTCAATGTACTCACTTAAGTAGCCACGTTAGCGGTGACTATAGTCAATGTACTCACTTAAGTAGCCATGTTAGCGATGACTATAGTCAATGTACTCACTTAAGTAGCCATGTTAGCGATGACTATAGTCAATGTACTCACTTAAGTAGCCATGTTAGCAATGACTATAGTCAATGTACTCACTTAAGCAGCCATGTTAGCGATGACTATAGTCAATGTACTCACTTAAGTAGCCATGTTAGCGATGACTATAGTCAATGTACTCACTTAAGTAGCCATGTTAGCGATGACTATAGTCAATGTACTCACTTAAGTAGCCATGTTAGCGGTGACTATAGTCAATGTACTCACTTAAGTAGCCACGTTAGCGATGACTATAGTCAATGTACTCACTTGAGTTGATCAGCTTAGCTCAGTATTAACTCCGCATTTGCTCAACATTAACTCACTAAAAAAGTAAAGTAAAGTACCCCCGTCACGCCAAGTGGCGTATAGGGATATGGTGTTAGTGACCATACATTTTACAGACATTCAGCACATGATTTTTGGGATAATGTGGTCGGTATTACGTCCGTGCAGCTTTACTTTCCCAGAAAAAAATCCGGTACCCATTAAAGGCTGGGTGAACCGGAGCCGGAACCCTACCTCTTGTCCTTTGTAGTCCAGTTCACTAACCATTGAGCTATCGCGGCTCCGACAATAACTCAGTAGTAACTCACTGTTAACTCAGTATTAGGTCAGTATAACTCATCATTATCTCACTATTATCTCAGTGTTAACTCAGGATTAACTCATCATTAACTCATCATTAACTCAGGATTAACTTATCATTATCTCACTATTATCTCAGCGTTAACTCATCATTATCTCACTATTATCTCAGCGTTAACTCATGATTATCTCACTATTATCTCAGCGTTAACTCATCATTATCTCACTATTATCTCAGCATTAACTTTAGATCCGTATTAGCTCAGGTTTAACTCAGCCTTTACTCATCATTAATAGATGGAGAATGTCTAACACCGTTCAACCAGGCTTCTTCACACGGAATGAAACAGGTGTGGTGCCGGAAGTACAGGTGTAGTGCCGGAAGTGCAGGTGTGGTGCCGGAAGTACAGGTGTGGTGCCGGAAGTACAGGTGTGGTGCCGGAAGTATAAGTGTGGTGCCGGAAGTATAAGTGTGGTGCCGGAAGTACAGGTGTGGTGCCGGAAGTATAGGTGTGGTGCCGGAAGTACAGGTGTGGTGCCGGAAGTACAGATGTGGTGTCGGAAGTACAGGTGTGGGGCCGGAAGTACAGATGTGGTGCCGGAAGTACAGGTGTGGTGCCGGAAGTATAGGTGTGGTGCCGGAAGTACAGGTGTGGTGCCGGAAGTACAGGTGTGGTGCCGGAAATACAGGTGTGGTGCCGGAAGTACAGGTGTGGTGCCGGAAGTATAGGTGTGGTTCCAGAAGTACAGGTGTGGTGCCGAAAGTATAGGTGTGGTGCCGGAAGTATAGGTGTGGTGCCGGAAGTAACAGGTGTGGTGCTGGAAGTACGGGTGTGGTGCCGGAAGTATTGGTGTGGTGCCCGAAGTATAGGTGTGGTGCCGGAAGTACAGGTGTGATGCCGGAAGTACAGGTGTGGTGGCAGAAGTATATCACAGTTTGGTTAGTCAGTTGCCTAGCAACGTGTCACTTGCTTTATATAATTCAACCGCGTGTAGTTCTATGGGTATCTGTCAGGTTGACTTTGATTATACGTGAGCTCCTGGCAAGGGAGACAAATGTCTAAGACTGACTCTTGAAGCTTGTGTTCCTAACAGACGCTGACAGCGCGCTATTCCGATGTTTGTTTTGCATCTCTCTTTTACGTTGTATTGTTTTTGTCAACGCTTGTATATTTTATTCATCATCATGTGCCTTATCGGTTGGCGTAGGCGATCATGTCCTTCCACAATTTTCTATCCACACTGCATCGTATCAATTCTCTTGTTGACTGTTTTCCATGCCAAGACACCAAGTTATCAAGTGTCTTCACCCTTTGTCGTCCGCGATCTCTCTTTCCTTTTATTTTGCCAGTTGTAACCAAGTATTCCAACTTTCCTCTTCTCATGATGTGCCCGACAAATGTTGATTGTGTTTTTTTCTGATGTTTTTCAGGAGCTCACTTTTTGTGTTCGCGTCTTTAAGAATGCCCTCGTTGTTCTTAAACCTGTCTAGGGAACTTTCAAAATTCTTCTGAGAAATCTCATCACCTGTGACTTCTACTCGTCTTTTCGTTTATTTGTCTACTGTCCACCATTCGCTTCCATGGGTCCGAGATATATATATATAACTTTTTACAATAAATCATACTTCTGCATGATGTTATCTCTCTATTTGCATGAGGTATGTTTTATTTGTTATTGTCTTGTCTTTACATCTAACCGTCAACTATCTTATGTGGTGGTAGCTGTTGTCTGGTTTCATATTTACTTCTGGGACTTACGTTGTGCATGCTCCGTTTTGCTATTTCTTTATGGGGCCGCCGTTTCGTAGTTTATTTACAGCGTTGACTTTGATCGTCGTCTCTCTACTCGGAACGTGCCCTATTCTTCCTGTTAATTTTCACTAACACCGAAAAGAGAGCTTCAGCACAGAGCACAAACTCAGTACCTCTGGGGAGCCTCCGAGATAATTTCTGGAAAGCTCTTAATGTCTGTGTGATCTGAATTGTTTCGTTCTTTATCTTTCCCTAATTTGACCAAGCCGTGGCATGCAGTGTGTTCTTTTCGATACTAATCTACACTGAGTTTCTTTTACGTGTGCAGCTTAAATGACGGATCTCATTTATATCGTCTGCTTCAAAGGTCACACCTAACCGCATCGCTACAGTGACTTTCATTGGTAGTCTTGGATATTCTGAGTCTGTAGGCCACCCAGCAAGTCGTGTGTTGACATGTGGGACTGTGGGTGACGTTCTAGTTCATGAATTTGCTCCCACCCCCACCCCCCCCCCCCCCCTATTCGTTTTATCCCCTTCCCTCCCCTCCCCCATATTCGTCTAATTTGTATCATTCTCCTCCCCACCCCGCCAATCACATACGCCCACACTTTTGTTCTGTGGGTGATTTGGTTACCAGCTGCCGCCCTTACTCGGGAACAAGTAAATGATATCACCGTCAGTTGGTGAAAGTGGTCATGTGTGGCATTTACTTGTGGTGCTCAATTTATTTCGATGATTAGTGTGTACTCAAGACATGGTAGAGAGAAGGCGATGTTCTGTCTAGTTTGTACTCAATACATAGTAGAGAGAAGCCTTTGTTCTGTCTAGTTTGTACTCAATACATAGTAGAGAGAAGCCTTTGTTCTGTCTAGTTTGTACTCAAGACATGGTAGAGAGAAGCCGATGTTCTGTCTAGTTTGTACTCAAGACATGGTAGAGAGAAGCATATGTTCTGTCTAGTTTGTACTCAATACATAGTAGAGACGCCGATGTTCTGTCTAGTTTGTACTCAAGACATCAAAGAGAAGCGATGATTACCATTTTATTATAAAGGGACACAACTCGAGATCACCTAATCTGTAAAATCTAAAGGGAAACCACTGATGACCGGAAAGCTTGCGGCCAGTAGTTTCACTCCACCAACTTTAGATGAACTAATACACCATTATAGAAACATCTAATTTGCTGGCTGAACTACAGTCCAAAAGGGCTACATCGTATTTTAAAAATTAGGGATAGATTCTGCAAGTTCAATTCAACCAAATGCGCACTATAATAACAGGTATATATCTTCCAAAGGTCTTGTAGTGCAGTTAAAGAAACAAGCAGATTCTTTATTGAATAGGAAGTGGGTCAAGAGTTAGTCTAGCAAGGACTAATGTCTATGAAAGAACAAACTAAAGAACAAACTAAAGAAGAAACTAAAGATTCTCAACTAAGAGCACCTTTAGCAACAATTTGAGTCTTCGCTAACCCCCCCCCCCTCCTTTTCTCTAAAATAAAATACCCGTATCTTAAAGCCATCTCCTATGTGTGCATGTGTATACTCACTCTCTCTCTCTCTCTCTCTCTCTCCTTCTCTCTCTCTCACACACACAAGTATATTCTCACTAACCAACTCACTCATACATACATACACACACACACACACACACACGAGTATATTTTCATTCACATACACACACAAGTATATTCTGCCCCACACATACACGTGAGTATATTCTTTCAGAAACACACACACGAGTATATTTTCACTAATCTACTCACACACACACACACGAGTATATTCTCACTAATCTACTCACACACACACACACACACACGAGTATATTGTCACTCACACGCGAGTATATTCTCACTCACACACACGCGCGAGTATACTTTCACTCACACACACACACACACACACACACACGAGTATATTCTCACTCACACGCGAGTATATTCTCACTCACACTTACACGCGAGTATATTCTCACTCACACACACGCGCGAGTATACTTTCACTCACACACACACACACACACACGAGTATATTCTCACTCACACGCGAGTATATTCTCACTCACACTTACACGCGAGTATATTCTCACTCACACACACGCGCGAGTATACTTTCACACACACACACACACACACATACACACACACGAGTATATTGTCACTCACACGCGAGTATATTCTCACTCACACACACGCGCGAGTATACTTTCACTCACACACACACACACACACACACGAGTATATTCTCACTCACACGCGAGTATATTCTCACTCACACTTACACGCGAGTATATTCTCACTCACACACACGCGCGAGTATACTTTCACTCACACACACACACACACACACACACGAGTATATTCTCACTAATCTACTCACACACACATACACACACACGAGTATATTGTCACTCTCACACACACGCGCGAGTATACTTTCACTCACACACACACACACACACACACACACACACACGAGTATATTCTCACTAATCTACTCACACACACATACACACACGCGAGTATATTCTCACTCACACACACGCGCGAGTATACTTTCACACACACACACACACACACACACACGAGTATATTCTCACTCACACGCGAGTATATTCTCACTCACACTTACACGCGAGTATATTCTCACTCACACTTACACGCGAGTATATTCTCACTCACACACACGCGCGAGTATACTTTCATTCACACACACACACACGAGTATATTCTCATTAATCCAAGTTTTCCTTTGCTTTATTCATTATTCACGTCAAGCTGTGAATATTTTCGTTTCTGTAATTGCCTCTTTCTACTGATGAAGACTTTATAGTCGAAACGTTCACACATCTTTATTGTAATGATGGCAGCCCAGAGAGAAGATCCTACAGATTGGAAGCAAACAAAGTGGAGTAAGGTCAAGGTAAAGTACGAGATTAGAATCAGCATCTGAGCACACGAGGTTTCACCCACATGTGCTGTGCCGCTTATCCAGAAGTGTTCAGAGACAATGCTCTAGATAGTGTTACTTCAAGCATGGAAACTCGCGATGCGAAGCGGCATTCCTCACCTTCCCAGAGTACTATACCCTGCTACGCATTTCCGCCAGAGGCTGGGTCGACCACGGGGGTATTTTTTTTTCCAACCACGAGTACAACTGACAATGTGGAGTGTTATATTTAAAGAGAAATGACATCAAACTGAAAGTACTTTTTCCCACATCTGTTATGATTGTTGGGACACGATAGCTCGGCTACATTCTGTACTTCCTTGCTACGTGGGTTAGAGCTTCAAGGTGTCACAGCGTTTCTCAAACTATGGGCCGCAACCATCTCAGGGGTGCCGTCACAGAGGGCCCGCGAAGACTTGAAGAATGGGGTATTTTGTAGCTAAATGGGAAGAGAGAATGAATAATTTAATGAATCAATGAATGAATGAATGATTGAACGCCTGGTGGTCCCGACTACAAAACGTTTTAATGTGGGTCCGCGGTAAAGGAGGGTAAGAGAACCGTTGTAATAGAAACAAAGCTAGAACTCGTCAAGTCTCGAGTGTGACGTATATGGAACAGTGTGACGTATATGGAACAGTGTGACGTATATGGAACAGTGTGACGTATATGGAACAGTGTGACGTATATGGAACAGTGTGACGTATATGGAACAGTGTGACGTATATGGAACAGTGTGACGTATATGGAACAGTGTGACGTATATGGAACAGTGTGACGTATATGGAACAGTGTGACGTATATGGAACGGTGTGACGTATATGGAACGGTGTGACGTATATGGAACGGTGTGACGTATATGGAACGGTGTGACGTATATGGAACGGTGTGACGTATATGGAACGGTGTGACGTATATGGGAACAGTGTCATTGCTTACATTTTTCGATCATCAGCATTTGTTTTAGTAGCCAGCACTAGGTCAGTGCCGTCTTTCCCACAAAAAATATGGTATCCAGTTATGGCGTGGGGAACCAAGAAGCTTTCAGTGGAACTCGAACTCCTAATTGATGTCACTAACCACTGCTTTACCGCCGCCCCGTGTAAATAGAACTGAAATTATTCCTTTACGTGCCGTAAAGCGAGACTTTTGGAGGGCTTGCTTGAGGGCTTCCATACAATTACGTAACAAAATGGTGGCTGTTGTTACGTGCCTCCATGTGACACCACCACCGGTCGCCTGTCCATTGTTGTGGTGTAGGACATAAAATATGTGGTCATGGAGACAGTTGGGGGGGGGGGCCATATGTTTTATGTCAATTACAGTCATGCTGCGGCTGGTCATTATTATGCACAGTCATCAGATGACACCATGCACGCGCAGTGAGCGTCCGTAGAGACAGCGAAGACAGGTTGTGCAGATCGTTATCCTCACGTCACGTGTCTTGTGCTATTAACAGTCAAATCAAAATCTTCCAGAATTATTTTTTTGTTTATTGCTTGCTTGCTTGCTTGCTTGCTTGCTTTCATTGCTTGCTTGCTTGCTTGCTTGCCTGCTTGCTTGCTTGCTTGCTTGCTTGCTTGCTTGCTTGCTTGCTTGCTTGCTTGCTTGCCTGCTTGCTTGCTTGCTTGCTTGCCTGCTTGCTTGCTTGCTTGCTTGCTTGCTTGCTTGCTTGCCTGCTTGCTTGCTTGCTTGCCTGCTTGCTTGCTTGCTTGCTTGCTTGCTTGCTTGCCTGCTTGCTTGCTTGCTTGCTTGCTTGCTTGCTTGCCTGCTTGCCTGCTTGCTTGCTTGCTTGCTTGCTTGCTTGCCTGCCTGCTTGCTTGCTTGCTTGCTTGCTTGCTTGCTGCTTGCTTGCTTGCTTGCTTGCTTGCTTGCTTGCTTGCCTGCTTGCTTGCTTGCTTGCCTGCCTGCTTGCTTGCTTGCTTGCTTGCTTGCCTGCTTGCTTGCTTGCTTGCTTGCTTGCCTGCTTGCTTGCTTGCTTGCTTGCTTGCTTGCTTGCCTGCTTGCTTGCTTGCTTGCTTGCTTGCTTGCTTGCTTGCTTGCCTGCTTGCTTGCTTGCTTGCTTGCTTGCTTGCTTGCTTGCTTGCGTTCGCCCGAAGACTAAAGGAGTACACCTCTTCGTCATTCGCCCTTAAATGGACGTTAAGTGGGCGTGTCTATATTCTGTTGTGGTTTCCAGTATAGCTGTGATATTTGCGCCCTTCGGCCCAACACATCCGACTTCAGCACGACATTTTTGAGTACCGGGTTGTCTTCCCTCTTCGATCCCTACTCGCTCGGCCAGACTGGACAGGTTAGTCTGTTACTAGAGGCACCACGGAGAGGTGGGGTAGGGTCTGGATGTTTCTGGTTTACCGATCCTGACGCAAGCCATCAGCTGTGGGTCGCTGACAACTTCCAGCTCTGCTGCTGTGAGGCGCGCCCTCGCCTCAGTTTTGTTTATTATTGTTATCTGTTAGTCAAAGTAAGAAAAAGTGTTCTCCGGTGATATACATGGAGCCAATCTTATATGTATAGAAGTGAATCAAGGACAATCAGTAAACAAACAAGAAGGTACTTGAATGTAGTTTTATGGAAGAGTTAAGGATATTACGAACAGCTAAATGAGCAATGACGTCATGGGTGAGGTCGAAACTTAAACAAATATGTTAAATTCTGTCAGAATAAAGCAGTCCACTGGGTGAGAAGGGGGAGGGAGGGGGGGAAGAAGAGGTGGGATGTGAAGTGGAGAGCTGGAAAATGTAACAGCAGGAAAAATAGAAGTAAAAAGAGACTGATGAAGTCATCGAGAAGATACCCCTTGAACAACGCGACGTATGAGAAGGGAACAAGAGGGATATCACGTGACCACGTGGTGTCCAGAGAATATGGCGTTAGTGCCGTGGTTTTTAGTTAGATCTTAGGTACTTTATTATTTGACGTAATCTGGTCGGTATTGCGCCGTGTCGCATTTCTCTTCCAGATAAATTCAGTACCTATTTATGGCTGGGCTGAGTCTGTCAGGATCGAACCCCCGTCCTCTTGTCGTTAGTAGTCTAGTTCACCAACTACTGAGCTAACGGTCGAGCCCCCACCCCCTCCCCCTTTAACAACATAGCGCAGAGAGAAATTAACTGTTGGGTTGATGGGGAGACGGTCAGGGCACTAGATGATGATGATGATTATAAATATTATTAGGTTATTAGTGTTATTATTTCAAAATGATTACACATTCAAACCTCTCTCTTGTTTTCAACATTTATGATTACAGTGGGGACATAATGTCTTCTCACCATTTCTCTTTTCTTTGACATTGCCCTAGTGACTCCTGGATCGCCCCTGTAATTATTGTCTAACGTTACACCATGATTTTGTCATGATTTTATTTCTGTCTCTTTGATGATATTTTCCCCCGTGTTTTCTTGCACTCAGTTCATAGCCTTGCATTGTTTGCTTTAACCCATACTTTGCATTTTTTGTAATTTTCCTGCTTCTTTGTTAGTTGTTCATTTCTCTACAGAATTCTTTCTCTCTCTCTGGCTCTCTCTTTTGCACTCTATATTGCTCTCCCTCTCTAGCTCTCTCTCTCCCTCTCTATCCCTCTCTCTCTGACTCTCTCTGGCTCTATCTCGCTCTCTCTCTCTCTCTCTCTCTCTGGCTCTCTCTCTGACTCTCGATCTCTTTCTCCCTCTCTCTCTGGCTCTCTCTCGCTCTATCTCTCACTCTCTCTGGCTCTGTCACGCTCTCTGGCTCTCTCTCGCTCTCTCTGGCTCTCTCTCGCTCTATCTCTGGCTCTCTCTCTCGCTCTCTCTCGCTCTCTGGCTCTCTCTCTTCCGCTCTCTCTTGCTCTCTATATGGCTCTCTCCATATGGCTCTTTCTCTCGCTCTCTCTGGCTCTCTCTCTGGCTCTCTATCTCGCTCTCTGTCTCTCGCTCTCTCTATGGCTCTCTCTCGCTCTCTGTCTCTCGCACTCTCTGGATCTCTCTCTCACTCTCTGTCTCTCGCTCTCTCTATGGCTCTCTCTCTCGCTCTCTCTCTCTCGCTCTCTGTCTCTCGCTCTCTGTCTCTCGCTCTCTCTATGGCTCTGTCTCTCGCTCTCTGTCTCTCGCTCTCTCTGGCTCTCTATCTCTGGCTCTCTCGCTCTCTGTCTCTCGCTCTCTGTCTCTCGCTCTCTCTGGCTCTCTCTCTCTGGGCTCTCTCTCTCTGGCTCTCTGTCTCTCGCTCTCTCTGGCTCTCTCTCTGGCTCTCTCTCTGGCTCTCTCTCGCTCTCTGTCTCTCGCTCTCTCTCTCTCTCGCTCTCTGTCTCTCGCTCTCTGTCTCGCTCTCTGTCTCTCGCTCTCTGTCTCTCGCGCTCTGTCTCTAGCTCTCTCTCCCGCTCTCTCTCTCTCGCTCTCTCTCTCTCTCGCTCTCTGTCTCTCGCTCTCGCTCTCTCTCTACTAAGATTATTATTGCTCTCCGCTGCATGACTCTGTTTCTGTTTTTAGTTTGCTTATCTTGAAAACTGAAGAAACGAAAAGCAGAATAGCTCTGGTCAAAGTAGCATTTCTGAAAATGAAACATTTCCTCTGAAACAAATCTTATCTCAATAGAAGTGAGAAAAAGAGCTCAACAGTGCTATATAGAGCCAATTCTGACCTATGGAAGCGAATCATACGCAGTAGAAAAACAAATGCAAAAATGATTTGAGGCCACAAAGATGGGACTTCTCAGAAGAATGTTGAAAGTTCCCTGTACAGCTAAAAAGACAGACGAGGATATTCTCAAAGAGACCAGCACAAAAAGTGCCCTGTACAGCTAAAAAGACAGACGAGGATATTCTCAAAGAGACCAGCACAAAAAGTGAACTCCTACAATATATTAGAAACAAACAATCAACCTTTTCGGGCAGATCACGAGAAGAGGAAAGTTGGAATACTTGGTTACAACTGGCAACATACAGGGAAAGAGATATCTCGGACGACAAAGAGAGAAGTTGTGTTATGGATCCAGAATCCTGTGAACTGACGACCTTCGACGCCAAGTAATGATATCTGCAGGTATTTCTGAGTTCCTCTGTAGTTCCGTTCAAGGTGTTCCGTTTATCGATCGTCAAGGAAGGAGTCTTGCTCTGATGTCAGTAAGATTTGGACAGTCAAACAGGTGATGTTCTATAATGTTCTCACAAATAAGATACTCACAAATAAGATACTAACAAATAAGACTTCACAAATAAAACACTCTCAAATAAAACACTCACAAATAAGATACTAACAAATAAAACACTCTCAAATAAAACACTCAGAAATAGGACACTCACAATTAAGACAAACTCAAATAAGATATTCTCAAATAAGACACCCTCAAAGAAGATATTCTCAAATAAGACGCCCTGAAATAAGATATTCTCAAATAAGACACCCTCAAAAAAGATATTCTCAAATAAGACACTCACAAATAGGCCACTCACAAACAAGACATCCTTAAATAAGGTACTCATAAATAAGACACCCTCAAATAAGGCACTCACTAATAAGACATTCACGAATAAGACACTCACAAAAAGACATTCTCAAATAAGACGCTCACAAATAAGCGATCTATGGCAGCGGTTATTCTCTTGACAACATACATTTAACACTTTTCCTCGTATTTGATTTCTCACTCTCCAAAAATCTACTCCACTTCACCTTTCACTATTCCTCCTTTGTGGTTGCACTCAAATATGTAACCACTCGCCGTTGGCTCGGCTTATGCCTATTTTATGTTTCCCAGTTTCAGAAATTTGATACCAAAATCTATTTTTAAATTGACACCAACGGTCTTCAAACTTTGTGAGGCGGGTCTCGCTTTTAAAGGAGCTTGGCGGTAGGAATGTAGACTATGTTAGACAAAGTGTATGTGCGGAACATCCAGAAATAAAGGGTGCCCAACAAGGCAGCATGATAATCGTGGGTAATTGTTGAAGGTTCGGCTGTTTTCTTCCTGTATGGAAAAGCTATAACCGTCCATTTGACCTTGTGTTATCTACCGTCCATTTGACTTTGTGTCATCTACCGTCCATTTGACCTTGTGTTATCTACCGTCCATTTGACCTTGTGTTATCTGCCGTCCATTTGACAATGTTTTATCTACCGTCCATTTGACCTTGTGTTATCTACCGTCCATTTGACCTTGTGTTATCTACCGTCCATTTTACCTTGTGTTTTCTGCCGTCAATTTTACCTTGTATTATCTGCCCTCCCTATGACCTTGATTTATCTGCCCTCCATTTGACCTTATGTTATCTGCCCTCCATTTGACCTTGTGTTATCTGCCCTCCATTTCACCTTGTGTTATCTGCCCTCCATTTCACCTTGTGATATCTGCAACTATTCTTAGCCTTCACTCGTTAAGTGAGCGTGGATGAGTGTGTCCCTAGTTTACGGTATAGTCGCGTATCTGCGCCTTTCGACCCGACACATCCGTTTCCGACATAGGTGGGTAGATTTGCTTAACAAATGCCGGGACAGCGGCCATTTTTGATCTCACTTTTTCGACTTTAAACAAGCAAGGGTTCTTTTACATGCACTCCGGAACTCATGTTTGTCGTCGTTTTACGAGAGGACTAGACGTTGGATCTCACTACCCAGAGAGGACTAGACGTTGGATCTCACTACCCAGAGAGAACTAGACGTTGGATCTCACTACCCAGAGAGGGCTAGACGTTGGATCTCACTAACCAGAGAGGGCTAGACGTTGGATCTCACTACTCAGAGATGGCTAGACTTTGGATCGCATTACTCAGAGAGGGCTAGACGTTGGATCTTACTACTCAGAGAGGGCTAGACGTTGGATCTCACTACTCATAGAGGGCTAAACATTGGATCTCACTACTCAGAGAGGGCTAGACATTGGATCTTACTACCCAGAGAGGACTAGACATTGGATCTCACTACTCAGAGAGGGCTAGACATTGGATCTCGCTACCCAGAGAAGGCTAGCAATTAGATTTCACTACCCAGAGAAGGCTAGCAATTAGATCTCACTACCCAGAGAAGGCTATCAATTAGATCTCACTACCCAGAGAAGACTATCAATTACATCTCACTACCCAGAGAAGGCTATCAATTAGATCTCACTACCCAGAGAAGGCTAGCAATTAGATCTTACTACCCAGAGAAGGCTAGCAATTAGATCTCACTACCCAGAGAAGGCTAGCAATTAGATTTCACTACCCAGAGAATGCTATCAATTAGATCTCACTACCCAGAGAAGGCTAGCAATTAGATCTCACTACCCAGAGAAGGCTAGCAATTAGATCTCACTACCCAGAGAAGGCTAGACGCTGGACTTCAACACAACATTAACAAATACAATGTTGCCTTATATTTTCGATCCCTACTTGCTTGACCACACTAGACTAGTTAGTCTGTTTCTAGAGGCACTGCGAAGTGGTGGGGTCGTGCCTGGATGGTTCTGGTTCCCTGATCCAGGCGCAAGCCATCAGCTATGGATCGTTTCGCCATGCCTCCGCAGAATTATATGAATTGTGATCAAATACTTAGGGATTCGTTGTCACGGTTGCTCAGTGTCAGTTCACATTCATTCACGAGTCCCTCTCTCGCCAACGCCCCCCCCCCACACACACACACACATACATATGTTTGAATGTTATGGTTATGGAAGGCCCCGGTATCACTGCAAACAATTAAAATCCATAATGCTCAACCGCCCGTGGCAGTGGAATAATCCGAATTACTAACTCATCTCCCAAACAAATAAAGGTAGCTGTAGTCCCCATCATAGCAGTGCCAGCACACGTCAAAAGACATAAGGCGAAACCGCACAGAAAGTGAACACAGCCAACTAACTGTTCCTTGTTAAACGATATCATCGTTCGTTATGTTTGGATGTATCTAATGGTGTATATCGTGTGTTCCCACCCCTGCGAGTCATAATTTGAAGACCGCTGATCGAGACCACGGAAACGATAAGTAGGCCAACCACGATGACTACTAAATACCGATTGCAGGAAGGCAGAAGTGTAAAATATAGAGAGAACTGTGGTTAGCTACACTTTTACTTTACTCTTACCACAGTAGTAGCTTATACCTTTAGCTTACCACAGTAGTAGCTCATACCTTTAGCTTACCACAGTAGTAGCTCATACATTTAGCTTACCACAGTAGTAGCTTATACCTTTAGCTTACCACAGTAGTAGCTTAGACCGGTAGCGTTATTTTCTTCCTGAATTGGTACAGCTCCATCCATAGATGTATTTCTAAAGGAGGTGTACGTGTAAATTCGAATATTTGGATGTTGTATGAAGTTGTGACTACAATCCGAGGGATTGTTTCACTCCTATAGGAAGTATTCATAAGATGTAAGTACATTCGTTCTTATTTTATATTAAAGCACGACAGTTATTTATCATTTCTGTTGTTGGCCTTCTGCCAAGCCATTCCCTTAAGCTCTCTGCTATCTTCTCTCTTTGCTTACCTCTATCAAAGAAGTACATATAGATTCATAAACAATAAACAGAGTCCGTGTTTTCTTCTCTATCAGAGTCCGTGTTTTCTTCTCTATCAGAGTCTATGTTTTCTTCTCTATCAGAGTCCATGTTTTCTTCTCTATCAGAGTCCGTGTTTTCCTCTCTATCAGAGTCCGTGTTTTCTTCTCTATCAGAGTCCGTGTTTTCCTCTCTATCAGAGTCCGTGTTTTCTTCTCTATCAGAGTCCGTGTTTTCCTTTCTATCAGAGTCTATGTTTTCTTCTCTATCAGAGTCTATGTTTTCTTCTCTATCAGAGTCCGTGTTTTCCTCTCTATCAGAGTCCGTGTTTTCTTCTCTATCAGAGTCCGTGTTTTCCTCTCTATCAGAGTCCATGTTTTCTTCTCTATCAGAGTCCGTGTTTTCCTCTCTATCAGAGTCCGTGTTTTCTTCTCTATCAGAGTCCGTGTTTTCCTCTCTATCAGAGTCCATGTTTTCTTCTCTATCAGAGTCCGTTTTTTTCTCTCTATCAGAGTCTATGTTTTCTTCTCTATCAGAGTCCGTGTTTTCCTCTCTATCAGAGTCCGTGTTTTCTTCTCTATCAGAGTCCGTGTTTTCTTCTCTATCAGAGTCCGTGTTTTCTTCTCTATCAGAGTCCATGTTTTCTTCTCTATCAGAGTCCATGTTTTCTTCTCTACCAGAGTCCATGTTTTCTTCTCTATCAGAGTCCATGTTTTCTTCTCTATCAGAGTCCGTGTTTTCCTCTCTATCAGAGTCCGTGTTTACTTCTCTATCAGAGTCCATGTTTTCTTCTCTATCAGAGTCCATGTTTTCTTCTCTATCAGAGTCCATGTTTTCTTCTCTATTAGAGTCCATGTTTTCTTCTCTATCAGAGTCCGTGTTTTCCTCTCTATCAGAGTCCATGTTTTCCTCTCTATCAGAGTCCATGTTTTCCTCTCTATCAGAGTCCGTGTTTTCTTCTCTATCAGAGTCCGTGTTTTCTTCTCTATCAGAGTCCGTGTTTTCTTCTCTATCAGAGTCCATGTTTTCTTCTCTATCAGAGTCCATGTTTTCTTCTCTATCAGAGTCCGTGTTTTCCTCTCTATCAGAGTCCATGTTTTCCTCTCTATCAGAGTCCGTGTTTTCCTCCCTATCAGAGTCCATGTTTTCTTCTCTATCAGAGTCCATGTTTTCTTCTCTATCAGAGTCCATGTTTTCTTCTCTATCAGAGTCCATGTTTTCCTCTCTATCAGAGTCCATGTTTTCTTCTCTATCAGAGTCCGTGTTTTCTTCTCTATCAGAGTCCATGTTTTCTTCTCTATCAGAGTCTATGTTTTCTTCTCTATCAGAGTCCATGTTTTCTTCTCTATCAGAGTCCATGTTTTCTTCTCTATCAGAGTCCATGTTTTCTTCTCTACCAGAGTCTATGTTTTCTTCTCTATCAGAGTCCGTGTTTTCTTCTCTACCAGAGTCTATGTTTTCTTCTCTATCAGAGTCCGTGTTTTCTTCTCTACCAGAGTCCATGTTTTCTTCTCTATCAGAGTCCATGTTTTCTTCTCTATCAGAGTCCGTGTTTTCCTCTCTATCAGAGTCCGTGTTTTCTTCTCTATCAGAGTATATGTTTTCTTCTCTATCAGAGTCCATGTTTTCTTCTCTATCAGAGTCCATGTTTTCTTCTCTATCAGAGTCCGTGTTTCCTCTCTATCAGAGTCCGTGTTTTCTTCTCTACCAGAGTTCGTGTTTTCTTCTCTACCAGAGTCCATGTTTTCTTCTCTACCAGAGTCCGTGTTTTCCTCTCTATCAGAGTCCATGTTTTCCTCTCTATCAGAGTCCGTGTTTTCTTCTCTACCAGAGTCTATGTTTTCCTCTCTATCAGAGTCCGTGTTTTCCTCTCTATCAGAGTCCATGTTTTCTTCTCTACCAGAGTCCGTGTTTTCTTCTCTATCAGAGTCCATGTTTTCTTCTCTATCAGAGTCCGTGTTTTCTTCTCTATCAGAGTCTATGTTTTCTTCTCTATCAGAGTCCGTGTTTTCTTCTCTATCAGAGTCCATGTTTTCCTCTCTATCAGAGTCTATGTTTTCTTCTCTACCAGAGTCCGTGTTTTCTTCTCTATCAGAGTCCGTGTTTTCTTCTCTATCAGAGTCCGTGTTTTCTTCTCTATCAGAGTCCGTGTTTTCTTCTCTATCAGAGTCCGTGTTTTCTTCTCTATCAGAGTCTATGTTTTCTTCTCTATCAGAGTCCATGTTTACTGCTTCTTTCTTTTCCTCCACTCTCCCAGATCTCTGGGTATCGAAATCTGACGTCTAGCTCTCTCGGATAACGACGATAGACATGAAGTCCGGTGTGCACGCTCCACAAGTTAAATAACTTTGCAATTAGAAGTCGTGAAGAGTTAAGCCAAGTGACCCTACCGGGGCAAAATTGTTAGGAAAACATCCGAAATCACGACGATAATAATATAAGTATTTCTGGTGTCCGAGGATATTTGCCTGCATGGCGAGCGACCCTGCTCACACTTAAGACACTGGTGGCTGAGTGCCGAGCATACCTGTGAGTTCTGAGAAGAAATGTAACATTTACCCAGAATTCAGTCCATAAGACAGTCCACAGGTCTGCACGAGCTTCGGCGGATATTAAACATTGACAGACAGCAAACATCAGCAGCACCGGCATCTTTCATGCCTTGCAGCTTTAACAATCACAACTTCTGTTTTGGACTTTTGCCATTTCACGTGTCTGCTCTTTACTTTGTTCACGCTGTTTATTACTTCAGCTGGTATTTCTTTGTTTTCAAAACGTCAGTACTTTGGAGAGCTGATTTTTAACAAAAATTAATTGTGAAATTACTTTGATCGTTAGGTATCATTATTGTTTAAATATTTGTCTGCTTGAAACATTTATTAATTTACCTTCTAAGGTATCCACCATGCGAGCGTGATATATGTATTCATCATCATCGAGTGCCGTCTCCGCAACGAAGGTTGGCTACCATGGAGCGCCATTCTGCTCTGTCTCTTACTTTGATAGTGCAGGTTGTCTCAGAGGCTGATTTGTCAATCTTTTGATGTTACTCGTCCATGTTAGTCTTGGTCTGCCTCTGCTTCTTTTACCTTTTATTTTCCTCACCCATGATGACTTTCACTAGACTGTTGTGTCTTTTAACAAGGCCCAAAAATGGCATTTGTCTTGTTTGAATTGTGCTTAGTAGTTCTCTTTTCATTTTTAGTTGTTTTAAGACTTCATCGTTTGTTTTCTTTTCCTTCCATCCAATTCTACCTATTCTTCTATATATCCACATTTCAAAGGCTTCAATTCTCTGTTCTGTTTTCTTGTCTAATGTCCATGGTTCTGCACCATACAGGAATATTGAGAAGATGTAACATTTTGCTATTCTTAGTTTTAGCCCTGGTGTTATTTGTTTTGATGTTATTATGTTCTTCATGACATTAAAATTACTTTTTGCCATTCCTATTCTTTCGTTTATTTCAGTTGTACATTTTCCATCACTGGTTATAGTATGTCCAAGGTAGTTGTAGTTCTGAACTGTCTTCAGGTCTATTCCTTCTATTTTGATATCCACTTGTGAGTTTTGAGTATTTTCTTTGTTTATGATCAGAGTTTTAGTCCTTTTGATATTCATATCTAGTCCATATTTTTTGCTTGTCATGTTTATTTCATTAAGTAATTGTTGTAGATCTTTAGGATTTTCTGCTAGTAGTACAGTATCATCAGCATACCTTAGGTTATTGATTATCTTTCCATTAATTTGTAGGCCTGGCGTCTCTGAGATATTTTTAAAGATTTGCTCAGTGTATAGATTGAACAAGCTTGGTGATAGGACGCATCCCTGTCTTACTCCTCTTTTTATATCAATTGGGGGGGGGGGGGTGTAGAGTTCTCGTTGTTATATTTTATTATTGCTGTTTGCTCCCAGTATAGATTACATATTAATAGTATGTCCATGTCATCTAGATGTATCTCTTTTAGGTATTCTATAAGTTGTTTGTGGTGTACTCTATCACCATATTTGTGGGGGACCTCGGTAGTCTAGTTGGGAAAACCACCCGACTGGACTACCGACGTTCGGACAACCCGACTGGACTACTGACGTTCGGACAACCCGACTGGACTACCGACGTTCGGACAACCCGTGTTCGATTCCCGCTGGAAGCAGTGTGAATTGTACTCGTGGTTGGAAAAAAAAAATACCCCCACGGTCGACCCAGCCGTTGGCAGAAATGGGTACCAGGGTATTACCCTAGGAAGGTGAGGAATGTCGCTTCGCATCTCGGTTTCGATGCATGAGGCGACACTATACAGAAATCTCCGAACATTTCTGGATAGGCGGCCGAGCACATATGGGTGTAAACTCGCGTGCTATGACGCCGGTTCAAGTCTCGTACTTTACCTTTACCTTATTGGTATTATGAAACGTTATTATATTCACTTGCAGTAGAAACTATTTCAGCCAATCAGCAGAAACAGCGCCCAGAAGTCGACTGGCGATTGGTTGAGAAATCCTGGTGTGTAATGACGGCTTTTCTGCCTGCGGACGCAGGAAGCGTGTATCTCATTACACGCTTGTGATTCACTCTAGCGTGACGAGTTTACAATACCAGCGCCACGTCTCCTGTCCGTCACGGTGTATGGAAGTACGTTTGTTCAGTTCTAATGGAGGTTGTAGATTTGGTTAATTTGGGAAACAGGTCATAACCTCAACCAGAATATGTCCTCTTGTACCCACATCCCCGACAAAATCCAATGTTCATTTTCCGAATCATAATAGGTCAAGCTTTTTATATGAGGGGAGGGAGGAGGGCATCGTTTAGGAGAAGACTGAATGCGTGTTTACGTTGAGACTTTCTCATTATTATCATCAACATCACAACTGTTTGCTTTAATATTATTGTGGTATTTTAGTTACAACCTCACGTGTTTTAGTAGCAGTTTTGTTTATTCTCTGAGATCTCAACATGAGTGCAATCACTGACTGTATCCAAGGTTTTCATTTCTTTATTGAATCTCATCATCATGTGCCATACCGGTTGCCGTAGGCGAACATGTCCGTCTACAATCTTCTATCCACCGTGCATCGTATCAATTCTGTTGTTGACTGTTTTCCATGCCATGACACCAAGCTATCCAGTATTTTCTCTCGTTGTCGTCCGCGATCTCTCTTTCCCTGCATTTTGCCAGTTGTAACCAAGTATTCCAACTTTCTTCTTCTCATGATGTGCCCGACAACTGTTGATTGTTTCTTTCTGATGTTTTTAAGAGCTCCCTTTTCGTGTTGGCCTCTTTGAGAACTTCCTCATTTCTCTTTTTAGCTTTCCAGGGAACTTTCAACATTCTTCTGAGAAATCCCATCTCTGTGACCACTAATCGTCTTTTCATTTGTTTGTCTACTGTCCATGATTCGCTTCCATCGGCCAGAATTGGTTTTTTTATAGCACAGATAAACTCTCTTTCTCACTTCTTTCGACATAGAATTGTTGCATAAGACGTTTGTCATTTTCTGAAATACTATTTTGGCCTGAACTATTCTGCTTTTTATTTCTGTGGTGTTTATTATTATATCTAGTTGTTTGTTTTTGCTATTTTATGCTTATTTGTTGCTAATCGGTGGCATTAATCAGAGTCATTGTCTCAACGTTGGTCTTGTTAACAGTTTATATTTTTATTTATTTAAACTTAAAAAACGTTTGAGGTGAAAGAAGCTATTTAAATGCATCCTGATTTATTTTCCTGCTGTAAAGCTAGTCAGATAAATTGGTACTTGACTCAATTTCCGACCAGTACCACGAGGAAGAGATTCTCATTTTGGTTCCTGTTAGATTGCCACCATTTTGGTTCCTGTTAGATTGCCACCATTTTGGTTCCTGTTAGATTGCCACCATTTTGGTTCCTGTTAGATTGCCACCATTTTGGTTCCTGTTAGATTGCCACCATTTTGGTTCCTGTTAGATTGCCACCATTTTGGTTCCTGTTAGATTGCCACCATTTTGGTTCCTGTTAGATTGCCAGCATATTGCCACTATTTTGGTTCCTGTTAGATTGCCAGCATATTGCCACTATTTGGTTCCTGTTAGATTGCCACCATTTTGGTTCCTGTTAGATTGCCACCATTTTGGTTCCTGTTAGATTGCCACCATTTTGGTTCCTGTTAGATTGCCACCATTTTGGTTCCTGTTAGATTGCCAGCATATTGCCACTATTTTGGTTCCTGTTAGATTGCCAGCATATTGCCACTATTTTGGTTCCTGTTAGATTGCCACCATTTTGGTTCCTGTTAGATTGCCACCATTTTGGTTCCTGTTAGATTGCCACCATTTTGGTTCCTGTTAGATTGCCAGCATATTGCCACTATTTTGGTTCCTGTTAGATTGCCAGCATATTGCCACCATTTTGGTTCCTGTTAGATTGCCAGCATATTGCCACCATTTTGGTTCCTGTTAGATTGCCAGCATATTGCCACCATTTTGGTTCCTGTTAGATTGCCAGCATATTGCCACCATTTTGGTTCCTGTTAGATTGCCACCATTTTGGTTCCTGTTAGATTGCCAGCATATTGCCACTATTTTGGTTCCTGTTAGATTGCCACTATTTTGGTTCCTGTTAGATTGCCACTATTTTGGTTCCTGTTAGATTGCCACCATTTTGGTTCCTGTTAGATTGCCAGCATATTGCCACTATTTTGGTTCCTGTTAGATTGCCAGCATATTGCCACTATTTTGGTTCCTGTTAGATTGCCACCATTTTGGTTCCTGTTAGATTGCCAGCATATTGCCACTATTTTGGTTCCTGTTAGATTGCCACCATTTTGGTTCCTGTTAGATTGCCAGCATATTGCCACTATTTTGGTTCCTGTTAGATTGCCAGCATATTGCCACTATTTTGGTTCCTGTTAGATTGCCAGCATATTGCCACTATTTTGGTTCCTGTTAGATTGCCAGCATATTGCCACTATTTTGGTTCCTGTTAGATTGCCAGCATATTGCCACTATTTTGGTTCCTGTTAGATTGCCAGCATATTGCCACTATTTTGGTTCCTGTTAGATTGCCAGCATATTGCCACTATTTTGGTTCCTGTTAGATTGCCAGCATATTGCCACTATTTTGGTTCCTGTTAGATTGCCAGCATATTGCCACCATTTTGGTTCCTGTTAGATTGCCACTATTTTGGTTCCTGTTAGATTGCCAGCATATTGCCACTATTTTGTTCAATCTTTATGTGCATATATGTATATATTGGTGTTGTATTTATTGTTCCAATTGAAGGCCTACTGAGCCGAAACGTCGTTGTGCTTTTGTTTACTTCCTCGCCAACGTAAAGCTGTCACCATACCCTGTTTATTCCCTTTTAAAAACGTTTTTTATTCGTTCGTGGTGCTACGTTTGTTGTAACTTTGGTGACTCGCCTATTGTTGTTGTTACGTCTAATGAAAGCTAATAATTTGCTATAGTCCGTTCAGATTCGTTTGCCTAGACATTAATTTATTTTTTTCAAAAACGTATTGTTCATTTGCATTGATCTTTTGAAGTTAGGTTTAGAATACTAATGTCGCTATAAAAATATTTTTTTATCAAAGAAATGTGATCCAGTTTCAAAGATGCCTTATTTAACCTATATTAAAAAAAAGTTAATCGATATTATAAACACCGGCGGGATTATGTAGATGCTTACATCTCACAGCTGATTCTTTAACATATAGGCATGACCTTCACGGCTGAATGCGCACTGTCCTAAAATAGTTATGTTTCCACTATAAATTTTTATAAAGAAATGTTACATATGAAATTTCCCGTTTAGCACAAAATGACATTTTAGCCGAAACCGGAAATTATGTGACGTCAAAATCACGGCCGTAGACTCGAGTTCGAGTCATAATTCAGAGGCAAATCTCAATATTTACAGAAAGGAGGCGACACTATCCATATTATCTTCTGCAAGTCTATGTGAGAATGAATATAAAGGCAAAATATTTTACTGAGCATAACATTGCTATAAAGATTTATCAATACTTCTGCAGAGAGCGTAAAAATGGACATCTTTATTGTTCTTTATCAAACCCTGATAAGAGAACAATGCATATTTTAGGTTTGTGTAAACGTTCATTTGATCGAATAGTTAAAGGAAGCGGATATTTATTGCCAACAAATGCAAGAAAGCAAGGAAGGAAAGAAACGTTAGACAGTTTTGATAAGGACCTAGTAAAAAGAGAAATCTGTCGAATGTTTGATATAAACGAAGAAGTGACACTTAGAAAGTTGAAGCTTTGGCTGAAAACTAACAACGACATTGAAATATCAAAAACTTCATTATGGAAAATATTAAGAAGTGCAGGCTTCACCTTTAGAAAGTATGCTGGTGGAAAAAACATTATTTGTGAGAAGCCACATCTAGTAGCTCTTAGAAGCAAGTATTTACGTGAAGTGAAGGAAATGCGCGAAAATGATTATGATATTGTTTATTTAGATGAAACTTGGATCAACGCTCATCATACAAATGAAAAGGAATGGCAGTTAGCAGATGGAAGTATTAAAAGATCAGTACCAAGCAGTAAAGGGCAACGTTTGATAGTTGCACATGCAGGTAGCAGACATAATGGGTTGTTGCAGAATGCTCATCTCGTTTTCATTTCAAAATCCATAGACAATAGAGACTACCACTCCGAAATGAATGGGCACATATTTAAAGACTGGATCGAGAAAAGTATCCTTCCAATATTAGATCGACCTTCTTGTCTGATAATGGACAATGCTTCATACCATAACGTAGTTAACGTAGAAGATATAATCCCAACATCATCAAGTACAAAAGATGCAATCAAAACGTGGCTCATAAAAGAACACATACAAGTTAACGACAGCTACTTGAAACCCGAATTGCTTAGCCTTGTAAAACAGACACAACGTACAAAGATATTTAAAATAGACAAGTTAATTCAAGAACATGGCCATAGATGTTTGAGACTACCTCCATATCATGCACACTTAAATCCTATAGAACTAGTTTGGGCAAAAGTTAAAGGACACGTAGCATATACAAATAAAACTTTCAAATTATGCGATGTTGAGACACTTACAAATCAGGCTCTATCAAATATAAATAAAGACTACTGGGTAAAATGTGAGGATCATGTGTTACGACAAGAAGAGGAATATTGGAAAAAGGATGGTTTGTTGTTTGTTCAGCCGAAAGCAGTAATCGACCTATTTGACTCGTCTGATTCTGAATGATCATTACTCTGATTAAGTCTACAGATAAATAGTTTGATTTGCAAAATTTCCTAGTTGATTTGTTAAACAGTTTATTGTTCAAGACCACCCAAGCAATCAAAAATATGTTATAAGCAAACCAACAACCATTACTTTGAATGGAAGCCTGCTTGAGTCAGTACAGAAGTTCAACTATCTTGGATCCACTATTACAGCCACACTTTCCTTAGATGAGGAACTAAATGTACGTATTTGAAAGGCAGCGACAACATTTGGGAAACTCACACCAAGAGCATGGAACTATATCAAATTGACTCTACGAACAAAAGTTCTATATATAATTTAAAATGTGTATACTTGCCACCAAGTAAAATTTTATGGACACGCCTATGGGTCATCGTTGCACTAGATTACTGTAAAACATTTTGATTAGGGTCAAAATAATAGTTACATGGGCAAAGATCAAAGGAATTCGCCGCTTTAAGAAAACCGTTATAGCTAGACATCGAGTAACACATATGTTCTCGTGACATGGACATTTTAACACCGTATGCCAAAAATCATGTGAAATCATCAAGAACTTTTTGAATTATAAATCATAACATCTCGGCAAACGAATCTGAACGGACTATAATTCGTATCTTCTTTCATGACAAAAAAGACCAGGGGCCAGTGAATCACATATTTTTATCCCGAGTACACATCTACTGTAATCAACTTCAATGCACTTCAGGCAGACATATAGGTGCTCAGTGTATACGTTCTTTTAGTATATGTAGCCCTTTAGACATTTTTTGATCGGTCGATCCTTTCAGTCCTTGCTTTCTACTCGTACCCAGGTTGTCTATTATTGGAATCCCATAATGCTCGTCGAATCCCTTCATCGATTTCCGGGTCATGCCCCGGAAGGAAGAAAAAAGTCACGTGGAGCCTTCATTACATCTTTCCTGACTGAAAAAACGCTTTGCTTCATGTTCTATTCTATTCTATTCTATTCTATTCTATTCTATTCTATTCTATTCTATTCTATTCTATTCTATTCTATTCTATTCTATTCTATTCTATTCTATTCTATCCATGGAACCAGTTTCATTGCAGTCAGAAATTCCTAATATCTGCTCCACCACTTGTCACATCATTTCCTAAAATGCATCAGCAAATTCCGTTCACAATGTCGCTCCATTCATGTCCTACCCGACTGCACTGGCGACGACGACTTGCTCGACAGGTAACAGTGGCTCTGATCTGTTCTGTCCAGGTCACGTTCCTGTTGATGCCAGTAAGAAGCTTCTTGTCTTCAGTCCCGATCATTGATTCAACAGTGACTTGATCCTGTCTTCATGAACTGCTGATATCAATATTCTAAAAGTTTGCCTTACTTTATCAAATTACAATTCTTACAGCTTTACTGCTGACAAATGATATCAACATGTTAACATTTGCTTTGTTCAGCTACATACCGAATCTTCTCATAACGTTACTCAACTAGTGAGCAGAACTATCAACATGTTAACATTTGCTTTGTTCAGCTACATGCCGAATCTTCTCATAACGTTACTCAACTTGTTTGCAGAACTATCAACATGTTAACATTTGCTTTGTCCAGCTACATACCGAATCTTCTCATAACGTTACTCAACTTGTTTGCAGAACTATCAACATGTTAACATTTGCTTTGTCCAGCTACATACCGAATCTTCTCATAACGTTACTCAACTAGTGAACAGAACTATCAACATGTTAACATTTGCTTTGTTCAGAGCCATCAACATTCCAACAGGCAAACCTCCAATTACGGGAGATAAGAGGCTAGCTTTTAGTGACGTAATTATCACGTGACCCACTAGCGAGTTTGTCCTGAGAAGAATGTGGGCGACCTGCTTGTTCTTTCCGAATTCTTGGCATTTAAACCATAGCGTGCTCGCTGGCTATCCCTGGTCTTTGTTTGCTTAGTGACAAGGCGGTAAATAAAGGTGAAGGTAATTCTTGTTTTAAATGTCATTGCCATGTTGAATATATTAGCATCAAGACAAATAACGTCTACTTCTTCATTTGCCTTTCATCATCATCATGTAGCCATACTGGTTGGCGTAGGCGATCATGTCCCTCCACAATCTTCTATCTACAGTGCATCGTATCAGTTCTGTTGTTGACTGTTTTCCATGCCATGACACCAAGCTATCCAGTATTTTCTCTCTTTGTCGCCCGCGATCTCTCTTTCCTTTTATTTTGCCAGTTGTAACCAAGTATTCCAACTTTTCTCTTCTCATGATGTGCCCGAAAAATGGTGATTGTTTCTTTCTGATGTTTTTTAGGAGCTGCCTTTTTGTGTCGGCTTCTTTGAGAACTTTCTCATTGGTCTTTTTAGCTGTTCAGGGAACTTGTAACATTCTTCTGAGAAATTCCATCTCTGTGGCCTCTAATCGTCTTTTCATTTGTTTGTCTACTGTCCATGATTCGCTTCCATAGGTCACAATTGGTTCTATATAGCACCGATGAACTCTCTTTCTCATTTCTATTGACATACATATGTTACATAAGATATTTTTCATTTTCTGAAATGCTATTTTGGTCTGAGCTATTCTAATTTTTATTTCTGTTTTGCATCTTCCATCCGATGGTATTATTGTGTCCAAGTATTTGACGCGTTGCACTTGTTTCAGATTTGTCCAGTTTATTTTTATGCTGCATGCTGGTGGTGATTGTTTCTTCGATATAACCATTACTTCTGTTTTCTTACTATTCAGACTGGGACCTTTCTTGTTGCTTTCTTTTACTATTATGTGTATCATTTCTTGAACATATGGTCATTGTGTCATCCCATCCTAGCCGTCATTGTGTCATCCCATCCTAGCTGTCATTGTGTCATCCCATCCTAGCCGTCATTGTGTCATCCCATCCTAGCTGTCATTGTGTCATCCCATCCTAGCTGTCATTGTGTCATCCCATCCTAGCCGTCATTGTGTCATCCCATCCTAGCTGTCATTGTGTCATCCCATCCTAGCTGTCATTGTGTCATCCCATCCTAGCTGTCATTGTGTCATCCCATCCTAGCTGTCATTGTGTCATCCCATCCTAGCTGTCATTGTGTCATCCCATCCTAGCCGTCATTGTGTCATCCCATCCTAGCTGTCATTGTGTCATCCCATCCTAGCTGTCATTGTGTCATCCCATCCTAGCCGTCATTGTGTCATCCCATCCTAGCTGTCATTGTGTCATCCCATCCTAGCTGTCATTGTGTCATCCCATCCTAGCTGTCATTGTGTCATCCCATCCTAGCTGTCATTGTGTCATCCCATCCTAGCTGTCATTGTGTCATCCCATCCTAGCTGTCATTGTGTCATCCCATCCTAGCTGTCATTGTGTCATCCCATCCTAGCTGTCATTGTGTCATCCCATCCTAGCTGTCATTGTGTCATCCCATCCTAGCTGTCATTGTGTCATCCCATCCTAGCTGTCATTGTGTCATCCCATCCTAGCCGTCATTGTGTCATCCCATCCTAGCTGTCATTGTGTCATCCCATCCTAGCTGTCATTGTGTCATCCCATCCTAGCTGTCATTGTGTCATCCCATCCTAGCCGTCATTGTGTCATCCCATCCTAGCCGTCATTGTGTCATCCCATCCTAGCCGTCATTGTGTCATCCCATCCTAGCCGTCATTGTGTCATCCCATCCTAGCCGTCATTGTGTCATCCCATCCTAGCTGTCATTGTGTCATCCCATCCTAGCCGTCATTGTGTCATCCCATCCTAGCCGTCATTGTGTCATCCCATCCTAGCCGTCATTGTGTCATCCCATCCTAGCCGTCATTGTGTCATCCCATCCTAGCCGTCATTCGTTCACCCTTTACGACTTTTGTTTAACCACAAGGGAAGCCACCGGGTTTCATGGCAATAATTGATGAGCCAAGACTGAAAGTGGTTGCCCTTTCTTGGGTTCACCAGATGTCTCCAACTAAAGGAATGGATAACCCTCATTGTTACCTGTCTTAGGAAGGACGTTAAATGGGAGTAGATGCATCGTGTTGTTATTACACATCCGACTTCAGCACGGTATTTTTGACCACCTGGATGCCATCCCTCTTAGATCCCAACTCGCTTGGCCAGACTAGACCGGTTAGTCTGTTTCTGCAGGACCCGCTAAGAGGTGGATCAGGTTCTTAATGAGGTTCTTGTTGACTAACCTGGCGCAAACCTTCAGCTATGATTCTCTGACAGCGTCAGGTTCTACTGCTGTTAGGCGCCTTCTCTCCTGATATTAGTTAACACATTTATCTCGACCTCAATGGAGATCTGAAATGAGCTTGTTGGTTTAATGATTTGAGTGGCTGTGTTGGAGTTACCTCATCGTTTACTTTGAAAGAAAGTGCGTCACTGGTATACACGCAAAGTGTTGCTGCGGTACATGGGACTAATTTAGACATTGCGCAGGAAGTCTATTTACAGGCTTTTGTTTGCGAGAATGTCAGGTACCGCTGTTTGATCCTACGTCCATTACTTTAGGTCATCAACGACGTATGTCTGTTCACTCTAGTCCGCGTTTTCTTTGTTTAGTTTAGCGAAACTCTCAGAGGATTGTTGTCAATGACGTGTGTGTTATTGTTGTCAACGACATTTGTGTGTTATTGTTGTCAATGACATTTGTGTTAATGTTGTCAACGACGTTTGTGTTTTAACGTTGTCAATGACATTTGTGTTTTAATGTTGTCAATGACATTTGTGTGTTATTGTTCTCAACGACATTTGTGTGTTATTGTTGTCAACGACATTTGTGTTTTAATGTTGTCAACGACATTTGTGTTTTAATGTTGTCAACGACATTTGTGTTTTAATGTTGTCAACGACATTTGTGTGTTTTAACGCTGTCAACGACATTTGTGTTTTAATGTTGTCAATGACATTTGTGTGTTAATGTTGTCAACGACATTTGGATGTTTTAACGTTGTCAACGACATTTGTGTTTTAATGTTGTCAATGACATTTGTGTGTTTTAACGTTGTCAACGACATTTGTGTTTTAATGTTGTCAATGACATTTGTGTGTTAACGTTGTCAACGACATTTGTGTTTTAATGTTGTCAATGACATTTGTGTTTTAATGTTGTCAATGACGTGTGTGTGTTATTGTTGTCAATGACGTGTGTGTGTTGTCAACGACATTTGTGTTTTAATGTTGTCAATGACATTTGTGTTTTAATGTTGTCAACGACATTTGTGTTTTAATGTTGTCAACGACATTTGTGTTTTAATGTTGTCAACGATATTTGTGTTTTAATGTTGTCAACGACATTTGTGTTTTAATGTTGTCAACGACATTTGTGTTTCAATGTTGTCAACGACATTTGTGTTTCAATGTTGTCAACGATATTTGTGTTTTAATGTTGTCAACGACATTTGTGTGTTATTGTTATCAACGACATTTGTGTGTTATTGTTATCAACGACATTTGTGTGTTATTGTTATCAACGACATTTCTGTGTTATTGTTATCAGAGACCAAACAATTAGAACCTGCTCAGTTTTTCCGTTACTTAAAAAATAATATTTGTGGACCATTCAAGCTATATCATGTACCGGGACTGCTCCGGCGTAAAATAAGTGGTGAATTGTTGTTTTTAATTTGTCCCCGCTTTGTGTTTACTCTCCAAATGTCTGTAGAGCTGCCGCACTCTTATCTTGTTAGCACAATCTGACAGGCTGTTAATTGTCCGTCACTCACTATATCATCTATATGTACAGATCGATCTCCTATCATGTTAGTACAATCTAACAGGCTGTTGTCCATCACTCACTATATCATCTATATGTACAGATCGATCTCCTATCATGTTAGTACAATCTAACAGGCTGTTTATTGTCCATTTTTTTGTTGCTACTATCCAAGAAGGAGGAGCAATATTGTCCTCTTATTTTTAACTCTTGCTAATTGTCCATCTCTTGCTAATTGTACATTATAGTCTCCGAACTAGAGCGCCTTTCTTCATTATTATTTGTTGTCAATTCCATGGAGCAAATATTTCATCCCGTCATGTTAGTCACCGATTCGACGACAGAGGGTAGTAAATGGTGATGTGTCTGAATGCATGCACATGAGACGATAGAGGGTGGTGATGTGTCTGAATGCATGCACATGAGACGATAGAGGGTGGTGATGTGTCTGAATGCATGCACATGAGACGATAGAGGGTGGTGATGTGTCTGAATGCATGCACATGAGACGATAGAGGGTGGTGATGTGTCTGAATGCATGCACATGAGACGACAGAGGGTGGTGATGTGTCTGAATGCATGCACATGAGACGATAGAGGGTGGTGATGTGTCTGAATGCATGCACATGAGACGATAGAGGGTGGTGATGTGTCTGAATGCATGCACATGAGACGATAGAGGGTGGTGATGTGTCTGAATGCATGCACATGAGACGACATAGGGTGGTGATGTGTCTGAATGCATGCACATGAGACGATAGAGGGTGGTGATGTGTCTGAATGCATGCACATGAGACGATAGAGGGTGGTGATGTGTCTGAATGCATGCACATGAGACGACAGAGGGTGGTGATGTGTCTGAATGCATGCACATGAGACGACAGAGGGTGGTGATGTGTCTGAATGCATACACATGAGACGATAGAGGGTGGTGATGTGTCTGAATGCATGCACATGAGACGACAGAGGGTGGTGATGTGTCTGAATGCATACACATGAGACGACAGAGGGTGGTGATGTGTCTGAATGCATACACATGAGACGACAGAGGGTGGTGATGTGTCTGAATGCATACACATGAGACGACAGAGGGTGGTGATGTGTCTGAATGCATGCACATGAGACGACAGAGGGTGGTGATGTGTCTGAATGCATACACATGAGACGGTAGAGGGTGGTGATGTGTCTGAATGCATGCACATGAGACGATAGAGGGTGGTGATGTGTCTGAATGCATGCACATGAGACGATAGAGGGTGGTGATGTGTCTGAATGCATGCACATGAGACGACAGAGGGTGGTGATGTGTCTGAATGCATGCACATGAGACGATAGAGGGTGGTGATGTGTCTGAATGCATACACATGAGACGACAGAGGGTGGTGATGTGTCTGAATGCATACACATGAGACGACAGAGGGTGGTGATGTGTCTGAATGCATACACATGAGACGACAGAGGGTGGTGATGTGTCTGAATGCATGCACATGAGACGACAGAGGGTGGTGATGTGTCTGAATGCATACACATGAGACGACAGAGGGTGGTGATGTGTCTGAATGCATACACATGAGACGACAGAGGGTGGTGATGTGTCTGAATGCATGCACATGAGACGATAGAGGGTGGTGATGTGTCTGAATGCATGCACATGAGACGACTGAGGGTGGTGATGTGTCTGAATGCATGCACATGAGACGACAGAGGGTGGTGATGTGTCTGAATGCATGCACATGAGACGACAGAGGGTGGTGATGTGTCTGAATGCATGCACATGAGACGACAGAGGGTGGTGATGTGTCTGAATGCATACACATGAGACGACAGAGGGTGGTGATGTGTCTGAATGCATACACATGAGACGACAGAGGGTGGTGATGTGTCTGAATGCATACACATGAGACGACAGAGGGTGGTGATGTGTCTGAATGCATACACATGAGACGATAACGAGGAGCGACATAATCGTCTCCCTGTTTATCTTTCTATCAAGAACATTGCATCAACCCTTTGCCTTGACTTCATGTCATTATTTTCTGTATGCGACATATTCTTTTCTTCCTTGCTTCCATCTTCCTCTCACAAACACGAAATTGCGTGTACACTCTGAGCATGTACACAAAACATCAAAACTGTAGACGGTAGAAAATGAAAGTACCTCTGAAGTCGTAGAATATCTGCCTGTATGGCGAGGGACACCTGAATACACTGCCTCCTAACTCGGCTCTAAATGATCACTCACCGGTGCAGAAATTCTGATCCTCCTTCCTCATCTAAAACGTTTGCTGCCACCTTCCATTTTAGATCGGATTTCCTGACCTTTCACCTATCGACTATTAATGTTCAGCACAGAGCTGGGGCAGGAGACAAATAATATTAAATGAATATTATTAAAGAGGGAAACTTCCGAGGCGATAATCAGAGAATCAATTCAGAGGAAGAGGTATGTTTACAGCACTCGGAAAAATTGACAAATAATCAACATCAAAAAATATATGGACCAAAGCAGGATCGAACCCGTACTCAGTGGCACAGCGCCTTGCCACGAAAAGCCAAACGCTAGGGACACCCTAACCTTCTTCTGTCAACATGACTTGGCCTTCCCCCCAGACCTGGCAATGTTTGCATTGTCCTCACCCACGCAAAGACTCAGCTTGGAGGCGACATCTATTTTATTATGTAACTGTCACTAGCACGTGGTTAATTTTTAAATGGCGGCCATTGAGTTGAAATGAGCGTATTTCGTTGTTGATGTGTTTTTAAAATATAATTTAATTTAATTAGTGCGTTCATTTCGTGTCGTGTCGAAAGCACGACCTTCCGTACATAAGCTTCTCTATCTTTCTGTCCCATCCCGTATTCTGCATCTTTTACCAGTCCTATCTTCATTCTGTCCTGTTGTGACATTTTTTTTCCCCCCACACGAGAACAGACATTTATGAAATGAAAATTAAAAGAAAAATCCACAGAATCTTTCATTTTCTGCTTCTTCTCTTTTCATTTGGTTTTTCTTCTTCCGTAACCGGGTGGAGCTGTTAGCCTCGTGAGGGGGTGGTGTGGCAGGTTTTAATGGCGCTTCCTCTTGGGCTCTGCTGAATGGGTTAGAGGTTGTGTACACCTGAGGAACTGCAATAGTAGACCTTCTAGTAACTACTGTAGTGATAACATAACTTGGTGTGGTGATAGCATAAGTTGGTGTGGTGATAACATAACTTGGTGTGGTGATAACATAAGTTGGTGTGGTGATAACATAACTTGGTGTGGTGATAACATAACTTGGTGGGTGTCCGGTTAGCGCAATCGATAGGCGGTTGGCTTACCACGGCAACAGCCGGGGTTCGTACCCTGGCGAGGACACCTGGGTTTTACTAATTCCCTAAAAATTAGTACCTCTGAAGTCGGAGTAAGTCTGCCTGCATGGCGAGGGGCATCCTGTAATGGGATAAAAACAGACTTTACACGCAAAAATTCAGTCCCACAAAAATTGAGTGGGTGGGACTTCGTCAGAGGTCAAAGCTGACGAAAGCGAACGAACGAACATAACTTGGTGTGGTGATAACATAACTTGGTACATAACTTGGCGTGAAGATAACATAACTTGGTGTCAAGATAACATAACTTGCTGTGGTGATAACATAACTTGGTGTGGTGATAACATAACTTGCTGTGGTGATAACATAACTTGGCGTGAAGATAACATAACTTGGTGTGAAGATAACATAACTTGGTGTGAAGATAACATAACTTGGTATGAAGATAACATAACTTGGTGTGAAGATAACATAACTTGGTGTGAAGATAACATAACTTGGTGTGAAGATAACATAACTTGGTATGAAGATAACATAACTTGGTGTGAAGATAACATAACTTGGTATGAAGATAGCATAACTTGGTGTGAAGATAACATAACTTGGTGTGAAGATAATATAACGTGTAATATAAAGGAACTGTATTTTGAGTTGGCACATTCAAACACAAAGCGTATCGTTTTCTTGTTACTTTGGGGCAGATGCAGCAACAGAAACGTCATGGAGTCATGTGACCAGGGAAAGAACATCCAGGTTAAAGTTGACAAGAAAAACGGCCATGATAAGGATGTTCAGAACAAAAAATGCTAGCGACAGCTGGATAGACCGGGGACAAGAAGCAGAGGATGACAGTGAGTCAGGACGAAGTTGATTATTGAAACACACACACAACAGGACTGTGGGATGAATTGGTTTCCCCCACTCTTAATCTAAGGCACGGCCCTGATGATGATGAGCGAGCTACACGAGATAAACTTCTATAAAGTGTGATTTCAATTACCTGACTAACTGATATTGGCGCGACCGTTTCTGCACACAAATCTGCGGTGTTGTCAATCACTTTACTCCGTAACAGAAACTGGCCCAGTGGCCGAGTCGCTATAATCACCCAACATCCACTCAATAAAGACTAGTATCGAGGCTCAGCTATGTCCACTTTTCTGGTCTTGACCATTCAAGGGGGATTTACCTGATCAAACACTACGGTCCACCTAGGCCTGCTCTCGGGACATTCCTCAGCCGTCGCTCGGTTGATTAATATAAGACCCAATCTTGCTGGTGGTTGAAGTGCCCAGTGCCTAGGGCAAGAAGTTGCAGTGTTACAGGTAATAGAGCTTGTGATGACGCACGCTGGTTGAACTGACCGGGTCTTGAACAAACTCAAACTGAAGTTTTGCAAAAACAAACGGGGGAATGGAGTCAAATTGACCGACTCAGTCAACGGAACAACAATCACGGAAGTTGCTAGAGTCATGACGCATGGCAGGAACCACTCAGGTCCGTTATTGGATGTTCTTGTTTAAGGCGGTAAGTCTTTTATCCAGACGTTTTCTCTGGATTCTCACTTAAGATAACAATTTAGGCGTACACATCCCAGTTGTTTGTCACTGATATATTAGTTTTTCTTGTAATTTATAAACTTCTTTACGTTGATTGCTCGCAGATAGAATCATCAACATATTCTTTTGTGGCACACACGGATACTGATTAGGCGTCATAGCGCGAGGAAGCGCTAAGCTGTGACGCGCATTTCAATATTTCATAAAGGTCTCGGAGTGCATGATGTGGATGCAGCACGGACGTACCATTTGCATTTTTTCAACCCACTTTCCTCTGTTATTGACTTTACCGCAGCCCAGGCATGTCTATTCCCTCAAATATTTCAAACTAGATCGTCATCAATTCATCCACGTCTGAAATTATTCCACGAAAATGTGACAAACAAACAAACAAAGAAACAAACAAACAAACATTCCGCTACAAAAATTATATTACACAACGAAAACGTAACTAACAACCGACAGACAATATTGTTCAATTTCTCCAGAGCTTTAAAATCAATCGTGAGATGTCCCATAAAATAGACCTTCTATTAAAAGTCAAATACTAAGAGACCCGTTTATGCACATCTCCTAAAATACCCATTTGGAGTGCGAAGGCGCGCCCCACCCAGCACCAGAGCTGGAAGTCGTCAGTGACTCATAACTGATGGCTTGCGCCAGGATCGGTGAACCAGAACCATCCAGACCCTGCTACACCTCTCCGCGGTGCCTCCAGAAACAGACTAACCTGTCTAGTCTGGCCAAGCGAGCAGGGATCGAAGAGGGAAGACAAACCCGGTACTCAAAAATGTCGGCTGAAGTCGGATGTATTGGGCCGAAAGGCGCAGATATCACAGTGTTACACTGCAAACTTCAACACAACGTAACTACGTCCACTTAACGTCCTTTTAAGGGCGGATGACGAGGAGGAAGTCTACGGTTCGTATCCGCTAGAATACCTCAAATCATAGGGGCGACCGCATCATCATCATCATCATCATCATCAAATACCCATTTTAAGGTGACTCCTGGACAACTGAGTTTTGAGGGAACCGTTTTAAGATGACACCTGAGTGACTAACTTTAATTAATGAGTCATGAGGTTTGAAACCCCTACTTTCGAGGTTTTATTTGAAGCTATTTCCTGGGGAGGACTGGATGGTCTCGAGGCAAGACGCCGGTGTCGAGACAGGGAGGTTGTGAGTTCCTATTTCGGCCGCATCAGTTGGGGTTTTTATTTATGATTTTTCTCTGCAACAACCACGCCTGGTCTCAGCAGCGTGGCCCGGCCTGGAACATCAATTACTCATCGACGGGAAAAAAATATGAGTACCGCCGAAGACGGAGTTATGTGCCTGTTCGGCGAGGGACCCCTGTGCATACTGCTGCCAGGAAAAAAAAAACGGATTAACACGCATAATTCAGTTCCTAGTCTCTTGGGGCTTCATCAGTGGTGAAAGCTGGTTAACACAAAATAAAAAAAAGAAAGTTATTTCCTAAAGGATTCTGTGGCACAGGTGTATTCTGCTCACCTTACAATCAAAAACACGCCGGTTCAAATTCTTTCTGGCAGGGCATATTAAAAAAAAAAATTTCAATGATCTGAGGTCTCGAGATAGGTACAGACTCCTCAGCAAAGCACTCAAACACAGAACACTGCACTTGGAATTTGAAAGGAAAAAAAAAGGCATAAAAATTTAAACGGTACAAAATGAATGAAGTAGAAGGGGATAGCCCTTGACCCCTCAGGTAATATTTTGCCTTTCGACAGTCTGATTAACTCCCTTGGAATGTGAAGCATCTGGAAGTAGCCGTGAAAACATTTCCAAACATAATTTATTTTGATCAAAGATCGTGTTGTGTTGCACTTACTCTACGTGCAGTGAACCATGATGGGCTGTCCCTGTTTCGTTTACCCCGGCTTGTGGTGATTAGTCTAAGAGTTGGACGTGTTGTTGTGCGAAAATCAAAACGTTTACTAGAGAGTCATTAATGACGAACTATCAAAGGGCAGAGCACGTGAACGAAAGAACAGGTTCAAGGACACACTGGGGAAAAGTAATCCTGGTGATGTGCCATGACGTAGAGGGAATATGATAGTAGTACATTTTTTTAAACTATCGGCATTTTTGTTATAACGTGGGCTCCATAACGGCAGTTCCGTATTTGTTTGCCATAAGAAGAGATATCCAGTACCTACGTCAGTCTGGGTGGATGTGGAAGATGTTGATAGTGATGGAGGTGGACCTATATTAGACCAGCTCACCAAACACTGCCACGCGTCAGAGGAGCACGTTTGTACAGGTGCTCTAATGGTCAAGTTGTAATGCATGCAACTTCATTCTATAGCAGAACATTTACAAAGTTGTAATGCATGCAACTTCATTCTATAGCAGAACATTTACAAAGTTGTAATGCATGCAACTTCATTCTATAGCAAAACATTTACAAAGTTGTAATGCGTGTAACTTCATTCTATAGCAGAACATTTACAAAGTTATAATGCATCTTTTCAACTTCCTAACACAATGAACATCTAAAGAATGTGACTGTGGCACAGGCATAATTACCTCTGAACATCAGATACAATCATGCGCAACATATGATGAACAAAGGAAGCTCTTGTGGCGATCACCGGTACCGTCTCGGGACAAGCTTTATGGAGATGTCACCAACCTTGAACGCTTTCTTTCAACTTATTGATGTGTGGCGGTGTGTGCAGAAGAAGATAACGATTCAGTGTGTAGCGAAAAGGCGCCAAGTATGTCGCGCTGTTCAGTCTGTCGCAAAAAGCTGTTCAGTCTGTCGCGAAAAGACGCTAGGTCTGTCGCAAGAAGGCTCTCAGTCTGTCGCAAAAAGCTGTTCAGTCTGTCGCGAAAAGGCGCTAGGTCTGTCGCAAAAAGGCTCTCAGTCTGTCGCAAAAAGCTTTTCAGTCTGCCACGAAAAGGCGCTTGGTCTGTCGCAAAAAGCTGTTCAGTCTGTCGCGAAAAGGCGCTAGGTCTGTCGCAAGAAGGCTCTCAGTCTGTCGCAAAAAGCTGTTCAGTCTGTCGCGAAAAGGCGCTAGTTCTGTCGCAAGAAGGCTCTCAGTCTGTCGCAAAAAGCTGTTCAGTCTGCCACGGAAAGGCGCTAAGTCTGTTGATAAAAGGCCGATGAGAATAGCATAAATTAACTCCAAAGAGAACTCCACAATCGAATCAAAAGAAGATCAGATAGTGAAACTCCAGTACATGATCCTGAACTCCCGCCCATATCTTGACTGCAGCAAACACTTCAGGGTTCGCGTTGACTTCCTTCATCAGCTTCCTTTATCAGCTTCCTTCATCAGCTTCCTTCATCAGCTTCCTTCATCAGCTTCCTTCATCAGCTTCCTTCATCAGCTTCTTTCATCAGCTTCCTTCATCAGCTTCCTTCATCAGCTTCCTTCATCATCAGCTTCCTTTATCAGCTTCCTTTATCAGCTTCCTTCATCAGCTTCCTTTATCAGCTTCCTTTATCAGCTTCCTTCATAAACAAAAAACAATAAATTAACTGACAACATTCAACTCTAACGTATTATCAATACTTACCTACGCACGTTAAAGCTGGAAAACAACACAAGAGATTGATAGTAGTTTAAAAGCTTTTGAAAACAAATCCCCAAGACGGATATACTGTGTACAATGGAATGAATTCAAGACTAATATAGAGATAATAGAAATGGTCATGCAACCTAAGATCTCATCTACAATTAGGAAGAGAAGATGGACATATGTCGGGACATATGTCGGGTATGTATTGAGGAGAGACAACAAGAATTCCAAAACAGGTTCTTCTATGGGAAACATTAGGATACAAAAAGGAGGAAGACTTAGAGAGGCATTGACAAGAGAGTCAGTAGATAAGATTGAAAGTCTCGCACGTAATACAGATGAATGGCGACAAACATGAAGTGTCCTATGCGACGTCTAACGGCGCTGGAAAAGTCAAGGTTAAGATTTGGTAACTATCAGAGACATCCGCGAGACACCAAACGTCAAGGTTAAGATCTGGTAACTATCAGAGACATCCGCGAGACACCAAACGTCAAGGTTAAGATCTGGTAACTATCAGAGACATCCGCGAGACACCAAACGTCAAGGTTAAGATCTGGTAACTATCAGAGACATCCGCGAGACACCAAACGTCAAGGTTAAGATCTGGTAACTATCAGAGACATCCACGAGACACCAAACGTCAAGGTTAAGATCTGGTAACTATCAGAGACATCCACGAGACACCAAACGTCGCACACAATGATACGTTTTATTTGGAGATTTCTTCACCAACTCATTGATGCGGAGGCTTTTTTGTGGGGGTGGGGTGGGGAGGTAGTCTAGAGGTTACGACGTCGGCCCCAGAAAAGGAATGACCCGGGTTCAAAGCCCACCAAAAGCGGTGGTGATTTAAAAAAAATGACAAATGTATCCATGGTTTCCGTGTGACTTTATTGTCCCCTGATATCTCGGGTAGTGAGATTCCATGTCTAGCCCTCTCTGGGTAGTGAGATCCGATGTCTAGCCCTCTCTGGGTAGTGAGATCCCATGTCTAGCCCTCTCTGGGTAGTGAGATCCCATGTCTAGCCCTCTCTGTGTAGTGAGATCCCATGTCTAGCCCTCTCTGGGTAGTGAGATCCCATGTCTAGCCCTCTCTGGGTAGTGAGATCCCATGTCTAGCCCTCTCTGGGTAGTGAGATCCCATGTCTAGCCCTCTCTGGGTAGTGAGATCCCATGTCTAGCCCTCTCTGGGTAGTGAGATGCCATTTCTAGCCCTCTCTGGGTAGTGAGATCCCATGTCTAGCCCTCTCTGGGTAGTGAGATCCCATGTCTAGCCCTCTCTGGGTAGTGAGATCCCATGTCTAGCCCTCTCTGGGTAGTGAGATCCCATGTCTAGCCCTCTCTGGGTAGTGAGATCCCATGTCTAGCCCTCTCTGGGTAGTGAGATCCCATGTCTAGCCCTCTCTGGGTAGTGAGATCCCATGTCTAGCGCTCTCTGGGTAGTGAGATCCCATGTCTAGCCCTCTCTGGGTAGAGTGAGATCCCATGTCTAGCCCTCTCTGGGTAGTGAGATCCCATGTCTAGCCCTCTCAGATAATTGCAATAAACAGGAGGTCACATGTGCACGTTAAAGATCCAGTGGATGTTAAAGTAAAAAAATAGGCCACAAATACGACTGCTGCCAGAGCAAATTTCAGTTTAGGGGAAAACTTACACTAAATCCCAGGCTGTGCTACGGAGTTCATGCACTTGGGCCAGGATTCTCCTCAGGTTTTCTTGAGATTCTCGAAGAGAATTTCGGAGCACCTATGGGTTCATCAGGTGTGCAGTATTAATGATCCTAACAACAAAGAAAGAGAGGCTTGTAAGGATGTACCGCAACAAGTATAATGTCATAGAATTGTGAAGCAGTCAATATTAGCGTACCAGACCACAACATTTGAAAACGAGGGGGCCAGTGATCTTCTTCTCTGTCTCCAACTGTGTGAGTCAGGCATCCATCAGCTGGGTCGACTGGAGAGTGCCAAACTTGGATCGGAAACCCACGTTCACGCAGTACTTTACTACCACCACAGTAGCGATGTGCTCTCGAGACACGGGGAGCCTCAACAAAAATGTGGATGAAGGGACAAACATCAGGTCGTAGACGAAAGAAAAAGGCACTAAACTTTGTACGCAAATATGAAACCCCATTTTTGTACTTTGTTTAATATCAAACAATTTCTACCGTAACTTCAACATTACAGCAAGCTAAGCTTGCCAGTCCTGCCTTACTAGGCGTATGGACTATATGGTGTTGGTAACCTTATTTTTCTATGACCGCGGCACATTTTTGGGTGATATGGTCGGTAACACACCAGGTCGCCTCTACATCCAAGAAAAATCTATTGATACCCATTGTTATAGGCCGGGTGAATCCCGGAGCGTTTTCGTCCGATAAAAAATCCACCAATTTTGGGGATCGTGCTCGAACCTTCTGATGAGAAAGCGGACCACTCAGGCATCGATGTTCCTACATTACCGTGCTGCTTAACAAATGTTTGTGTCTATTTGTTTTGTTCCTTGTTGATGGTCTTCTCGCTAACTTTTGGAAATTGTTTTATTTTCGTCCATTAGTATAAACCCTCATTGATTCCCGCTGGAAGCAGTGTGAATTGTTCTCGTGGTTGGGACAAAAAAATTACCCCCGCGGTCGACCCAGCCGCTGGCAGAAATGGGTACCAGGGTAGCACTCTGGGAAGGTGAGGAATGCCGCCTCGGATCGTGAGTTTCGATGCTTGAAGCGACACTATCCAGAAGTCTTCGAACACATCTGGATAGGCGGCCTAGCACATATGGGTGAAAATTCGCGTGCTAAGACGCCGATTGACGTCTTGCCCTTTACCTTTACCTTTGCTTGTACCTTTACCTTCAACTTTACCGTTACCTTTAACCGTTACCTTTAACCGTTACCTTTACCTTTCGTATAAAGCTGTAAACACATTTATTTATTTATGTTTAAATCTCATAATTTGCTAGAAATGAAATAAAAACCGTATTGTTTGCTTGTTTGTGTTGGTGATATATTAGTTGTGTCAGCTGATTCACGAACAAGGCCGTGTGAACCTGGTTATGTTAAAGAGAACAATGGGGAGACAACACTCCGAAATAGGATGTGGCCAGTGAACCAAAGTGTACGGGAAGAATATAATACAGCTATCAAGTCATATCTGGCTTTTAAACAACAGTTTGACAGATCAAGAGGTGAGAAAACCCTAATTTCCCACGTGATGACCTGGAGACCTGACTATTATGTCTCACACAAGTTGGTGGGATGGTCCAGGGAAGGAAATACGTGTTGACACAGTTTTAGATGTGTTGAGCTGGAAGAGGCTAATATATCAATACGCGTTGACACAGTTTTAGATGTGTTGAGCTGGAAGAGGCTAATATATCAGTACGTGTTGACACAGTTTTAGATGTGTTGAGCTGGAAGAGGCTAATATATCAGTACGTGTTGACACAGTTTTAGATGTGTCGAGCTGGAAGAGGCTAATATATCAATACGTGTTGACACAGTTTTAGATGTGTCGAGCTGCAAGAGGCAAATATATCAGTACGTGTTGACACAGTTTTAGATGTGTCGAGCTGCAAGAGGCTAATACATCAATACGTGTTGACACAGTTTTAGATGTGTCGAGCTGCAAGAGGCTAATATATCAGTACGTGTTGACACAGTTTTAGATGTGTCGAGCTGCAAGAGGCTAATATATCAGTACGTGTTGACACAGTTTTAGATGTGTCGAGCTGCAAGAGGCTAATATATCATCTTCGTTCTCTATAGCTCGTTCAGAAATTTATGCCCACAGATTTGATCAATTATATCGGAAACTGTTTGATGAATTTCTGTAATTCTTTTTTCATGAAATCTTATTTTTTCACCGACCTTCAGATTTGATAACAAGTACAAAGGTAGCCTGAATTTTGCACAGATCGGTTTTTTAAAATATAATTGTAGGAAAATATCAAACCGTGTGCTCCAAACATTAGATTTTACTGTAAATTATGTTAATTTTGTAACAAACCTCACCTCTCAGTGGATTGCGTCTTACAAGTTACGGTTCAGTAAACGCAAGATGGTGCTAAGATTGTGTGGAGAGCACGTGAAATTTGCCTTTTTAAATGGTGAGTTGATTACAACAAATGTGGGTATTGTTAAATCCTAAAAATGAAGACAATCAAGAAAATCATATTATTAAATACCTCAAAGAAACACAAATCTTTCCTAAATGCATGACAGTAGGGGAAAAAAATAAGTTTTCATGAAAAAGAATTACAGAAATTCATCAGTTTCTGAGATAATTAATAAACTCTGCGGGCGCGAATTTCTGAACGAACTATAGCAAAACGCAATAAGCCCTCTCCTGGTGGTTGGGGGTACTGGCATGTCTCTTCCTCGCTTTGTGCTCTGATGATTAGGTACTTATTAAAAAAAAAAAAAAACTTAAATAAAAATGTTAATGCTGAGGTCTTCTCGTTTTATTTGCGTTCACCAGTTAAATGGGCGTGGATGCGATACGTCGCTAATTTACGATAAAGACCTCGATTTGCTTAACAATATTTGCACTGGAAGCGGCCATTTTTGGACTACTCTTTTCTCGAGTTTTAACTGCCGAGGGTTGTTTAACATAGGAGATAAATAATAATAAATGAATATTATTCTAGAGGGAAACTTCCGAGGCGGTAATTAGCGAATCAATTCAGATGAAGAGGTATGGTTACAGCATTCGGAAAAAATGACAAATAATCAACAACAGAAAAGAAAAAAAAACAAAAGAACAATATATGGTCCTAACATTATTTGTCATCTTTTCTGAGTGCTGTAAACATACCTCTTCCTCTGAATTGATTCGTTGTTCAATATATTTCGCTGTTATTCGAGCGGGCTAGACATCGAGCCTCACTACCGGGAAATCAGGCGAGGGAAAGTTACAAAGAAACTACGCATTTGAGGAGAACAATTCCCATAACATGGTTCGGGATTTGAACCGGGAACCTCCCTGTTCAGATGCCGGGGTCTTTTATGTTTTTTTTTTTTCTCTTGTGATTTGGTCTACCTGAAAGTTATTCATGGATCTCATTCCAAGTGACTTACCAATACAACACTCTATACAGGTGCACACAGTAATGGTTCATTGAACTTGTCCTGTCAACTTTACTTATTTACGTAATAATTGTATCTGACATTATATTCACGCTCTCGTCATAATGATTGTATCTGGCATTATATTAATGCTCTCGTCATAATGATTGTATCTGACATTATATTAATGCTCTCGTCATAATGATTGTATCTCACATTATATTAATGCTCTCGTCATAATGATTGTATCTCACATTATATTAATGCTCTCGTCACAATGATTGTATCTGACATTATATTAATGCTCTCGTCATAATGATTGTATCTGACATTATATTAATGCTTTCGTCACAATGATTGTATCTGACATTATATTAATGCTCTCGTCATAATGATTGTATCTGACATTATATTAATGCTTTCGTCACAATGATTGTATCTGACATTATATTCATGCTCTCGTCATAATGATTGTATCTGACATTATATTAATGCTTTCGTCACAATGATTGTATCTGACATTATATTCATGCTCTCGTCATAATGATTGTATCTGACATTATATTAATGCTTTCGTCATAATGATTGTGTCTGACATTATATTCATGCTCTCGTCATAATGATTGTTTCTGACATTATATTACTGCTCTCGTCATAATGATTGTATCTAACATTATATTCATGTTCTCGTCACAATGATTGTATCTAACATTATATTCATGTTCTCGTCACAATGATTGTATCTAACATTATATTCATGTTCTCGTCACAATGATTGTATCTAACATTATATTCACGGTGTCGTCTCCAACTCGATCAATGTGTGTATAGAAACTAGGTTAATTGACAGAAACATCATTTCTCAGCTGCTGGTTAGTCTTCTTATATTGCTAATCTCTGCTAGGTTGGGACCCAGTCTAGAGGCTGATTCGGCAGCGAAAGGCATGACTAATCCATCATCTGTCAAATGTTGTTTTTTCCTACTTACCTAACTCATCTTTCTAGACCACATCCGGTATTACCCTCCTTACGAGTTATCCCTCTTCTTATAAGTTATCCTTCTTCCTCTACTCCCTCTAATCATCCCTAAGACAAATCCTCCCATATGCTCTTATCCCCATGTAACTTCAACTGCTGTGCCCGTATATAATTATCCCTGATGTAATTTCCCCCAAATTCCCTGGCTACCTGTCGCAGCGAGAACACTCATTTAGGACGAGAGCGGTAGACACCGACACGGCTTACGCCACGAAACACGTCCGCCGTTAGTTGCACTTGTCAGCCCTTCCTTACACACTTTGTTTTTACCTGTCGTCCCTACACAATTACACAAATACCTCGGCCATTACACAGTTGGACGGCATTTCTTAGCTGGATATTGTGGTCAGAATTGATTTCTCTTACATGGTGAGACGATTATCGTTGTTTTTACTTGTGTGGTGTTGTTGGTTGCACTTTACCCACGAGGACTGCTTGTTGTCATTTTTCTTTGTTAGATATTAGTTTCGGAGACGAGGCTAGTACGAGTGTCTGCTACATTTAGGACACGAGTGTTGTCCTCGATCATCGGAACATTTTCTACAGAATTTAAGACATCTTGACTTTAAGTGTAGTATATGTGTTTGTTTTGTGATAATGTTGGAACACAGAATGGACAACTGAAGTGAGCAGTGAAACCGTCGTGTATGAAGCATACAGATAGAATGTTTGAAGCGTATAGGTGGTGATTTGGAGGGGGGGGGGGCGGCGGCGGTACACTTTCTTTAATCGCTTAAAATGAAAGCTTGAAGTAATAACATCGGTCGTGATTGAAGGTAAAGAAAACAACGGAAGGTAACCGTTGTTGTTGTTGATGGATTGCCACGAGTTGATGCGAGTTGTTGCCCTTTGACTCATAAGATGTGGCGGGTCGTAATGGCTTTCTTGACATTCCCGGCACTTACTGGACAGATTGGATTTCGTATATCCCAGGCTATGCTGGGAAACTACTAGTCCAGCCCAGAGGTACTGCAATACTGGGTCCTCTATATCAGTAACAGCCACCACTACGGGGAGCACGACGATCTTAACTTCTGCTAGCCAGTCTGGTTTGACGCAGACTGTTACCAGGGGAGACCACGAGGAGGTAGAACTGCTAGGTCTTGGTCGACTGATTGTGCGCCGACCCTGCTATTGCGACCGCAGGTCGCAGGCGCTTATGCTCCCCCGAAGGTAACCGTAGACAATGCTAGCTTAACCACAACCAACTATAGATTCACTTAGGCCTGCGGGTTGAGAGGGGGATTCATGGGAAACGACCAACTATCGTAATGTTTTCAGCTTTGTGAGCAGGGGAGGTTGTGAGTAGAGTGACGTCAGCCGGCTGTATCTGCTATGTTTTAACGCGTCACGCTAGTTGGTAGGTTTTCCGGTTTTATTTTCTGCTCGCAGGCCTTGGAAATCTACAGTAGGCTGTCACTTAACAATCTGGTACGTGCTGATGTCATCAGTGAGACATAGAAGGAACGTCAGGTACAGAAACACGTGACTTATAAATAAATGTTCACTTTACCTCACCCACTCTCTACCTCTTTCCCCACCCTTTCTCCCTTCATCTCTCTCCTCACCCTCCCTCCCTCCATCTCTCTCTCCACTCTCCCTCCCTTCATCCCACTCCCCACCCTCCCTCCCTCCATCTCTCTCTCTCCACTCTCCCTCCCTTCATCCCACTCTCCCTCCCTCCATCTCTCTCTCTCCACCCTCCCTCCATCCATCTCTCTCCACACAATTCCACTTTCTCTTTCTCCCCCATCTCCTTTTCTCACTCTCTTCTCGCTTTCGCTTTTTTTTTCTCCCCCTCTTTTTTTTTATCTCTACCTCTCCCTATCTCCCTCTCTTACTCCCCTTTCCTCTCTCTCCCCCCTCTCGCTCGCCCTTTCTATCTCCCTCTACATCTCACGATCTTAAGACCTGCCAAATATGACGACCAATGACAGAAAACGTTGGCGCTGGCTTGTTGCTTGCCACCTTTTACAACATTGTCGTTATGGACGTGACATGTCGAAACGAGGCGTTCGCAATGTCTGCCTTATAATCCAGTCGCGGGATTGTTGTGTTTGCCTACGTCAGCTTTATATCTCAAGCCATGTCCTGAGGGACTGAATTTAACGCGAATATCACTTGTTCCTATATTTCACACCGGCAGTCATGTGATCAGGTGTCCCCCGCCATACAGGCAGATATTCTCCTACTTCAGAGGTACTCTTATATTTTTATAGTCGAGAGCTTTAACGTTTCCGGTAGACTTTTCCTATTAATTTTGCTCGGGCAACGGCCATCTTTCGGCCTACACTTTTTCTGTTTCCAACTGCCAAGAGTTCTTTAACGTGTGCAGAATGCACACGGACCTCCTGTTTTTTGCCGTTAGACAAAACATCAGATCTCACTACCCCGAGATCAGGGGAGGATAAGTCATAGATTAGATTTTATTCATTTATTTTTTTAGTGTGAATCGAACCCATGACCTTGTTTAGAGGCCGTCGTCGAAGATCTAGACCACCTAGCTCTAGACCACCTAGCTCTAGACCACCTAGCTCTAGACCACCTAGCTCTAGACCACCTAGCTCTAGATCACCTAGCTCTAGACCACCTAGCTCTAGATCACCTAGCTCTAGACCACCTAGCTCTAGACCACCTAGCCCTAGACCACCTAGCTCTAGACCACCTAGCTCTAGACCACCTAGCTCTAGACCACCTAGCTCTAGATCACCTAGCTCTAGACCACCTAGCTCTAGACCACCTAGCTCTAGACCACCTAGCTCTAGATCACCTAGCTCTAGACCACCTAGCTCTAGACCACCTAGCTCTAGATCACCTAGCTCTAGACCACCTAGCTCTAGACCATCTAGCCATAGACCACCTAGCCCTAGACCACCTAGCCATATACCACATATCCATAGACCACCTAGCCCTAGACCACCTAGCTCTAGACCACCTAGCCATAGACCACCTAGCTCTAGACCACCATCACTAGACCACCTAGCTCTAGACCACATAGCTCTAGACCACCTAGCTCTAGAACACCTAGCTCTAGACGACCTAGCTCTAGACGACCTAGCTCTTGACCACCTAGCTCTAGACCACCTAGCTCTAGACCACCTAGCTCTAGACCACCTAGCTCTATATCACCAAGCTCTAGATCACCTAGCTCTAGACCACCTAGTCATAGACCACCTAGCTCTAGACCACCTAGCCCTAGACCACCTAGCTCTAGACCACCTAGCTCTAGACCACCTAGCCCTAGACCACCTAGCCATATAACACCTAGCTCTAGACCACCTAGCTCTAGACCACCTAGCCCTAGACCACCTAGCCATATAACACCTAGTCATAGACCACCTAGCTCTAGACCACCTAGCTCTAGACCACCTAGTCATAGACCACCTAGCTCTAGACCACCTAGCTCTAGACCACCTAGCCCTAGACCACCTAGCTCTAGACCACTTAGTCATAGACCACCTAGCCCTAGACCACCTAGCTCTAGACCACCTAGCTCTAGACCACCTAGCTCTAGACCACCTAGTCATAGACCACCTAGCTCTAGACCACCTAGCTCTAGACCACCTAGTCATAGACCACCTAGCTCTAGACCACCTAGCTCTAGACCACCTAGCTCTAGACCACCTAGCTCTAGACCACCTAGTCATAGACCACCTAGCTCTAGACCACCTAGCTCTAGACCACCTAGCTCTAGACCACCTAGCCCTAGACCACCTAGCCCTAGACCACCTAGCTCTAGACCACCTAGCCATATAACACCTAGCTCTAGACCACCTAGCTCTAGACCACCTAGTCATTGACCACCTAGCCCTAGACCATCTAGCCCTAGACCACCTAGCTCTAGACCACCTAGCCCTAGACCACCTAGCTCTAGACCACCTAGTCATAGACCACCTAGCCCTAGACCACCTAGCCCTAGACCACCTAGCTCTAGACCACCTAGCTCTAGACCACCTAGCTCTAGACCACCTAGCCCTAGACCACCTAGCTCTAGACCACCTAGTCCTAGACCACCTAGCCCTAGACCATCTAGCCCTAGACCACCTAGCCCTAGACCACCTAGCCCTAGACCACCTAGCTCTAGACCACCTAGTCATAGACCACCTAGCCCTAGACCACCTAGCCCTAGACCACCTAGCTCTAGACCACCTAGCTCTAGACCACCTAGCCCTAGACCACCTAGCTCTAGACCACCTAGTCATAGACCACCTAGCCCTAGACCACCTAGCCCTAGACCACCTAGCTCTAGACCACCTAGCTCTAGACCACCTAGCTCTAGACCACCTAACCCTAGACCACCTAACCCTAGACCACCTAGCCCTAGACCACCTAGCCCTAGACCACCTAGCCCTAGACCACCTAGCCCTAGACCACCTAGCCCTAGACCACCTAGCCCTAGACCACCTAACCCTAGACCACCTAGCCCTAGACCACCTAGCCCTAGACCACCTAGCCCTAGACCACCTAGCCCTAGACCACCTAGCTCTAGACCACCTAGCTCTAGACCACCTAGTCCTAGACCAACTTGCCATAGACCACCTAGCTCTAGACCACCCATAACATTGGTCACTGAGTAAAGACAACATTTCCTGGAAAGCTTAGAACTACAGTCCCCACGTTATATTGTATTAATAGATTATCAAAAGACATTTGATAGTTTAGACAGAGGAACGCTTTGGAAATTACTGAGTTTTCTGAAGTAGAGAAGCGCTCAGTTCTGGCTGAAGAGACAAACCTTCCAATTATTGAACCTTCCAATTATTGAACCTTCCAATTATTGAACCTTCCAATTATTGAACCTTCCAATTATTGAACCTTCCAATTATTGAACACAAATCTGAGCTTTCAATCAAGCGGACATTTATTCCTCAAGTTAACACGTGAAAGTGTAATGGAGGGTCACTTTCTTATTTCTTTCCATTTTCATTTCCTTTCTTCCGTATCTATTTCTGCGTATGCATTTTCTCTTTTTCTTCTTTATATGCACTTTTTTTTCTTGTCGTATTCTTTTTTCCTCCTTTTTGTCTTTATCTGTTTTTTTTCTCCTTACTTCTTTCCTTTTTTCTCGATCATTGTTTTATACTTCTTCGTTTTTTGTTTTCATAATTTTAATGTCACCCTCTTGCTTCGTATTTCTTTTATTCCATTTATTTATTAGCTCCCTCTTCTTGTTTCTTTTTTTTTTTTTACTCTCTGTCTTTTTCTTGTTCTTGTTCTGCTTCTTCTTAAAAGAACCCACTCCACGCCGTGTCATGTGTTACAACAAAGAACCCACTCCACGCCGTGTCATGTGTTACAACAAAGAACCCACTCCACGCCGTGTCATGTGTTACAACAAAGAACCCACTCCACGCCGTGTCATGTGTTACAACAAAGAACCCACTCCACGCCGTGTCATGTGTTACAACAAAGAACCCACTCCACGCCGTGTCATGTGTTACAACAAAGAACCCACTCCACGCCGTGTCATGTGTTACAACAAAGAACCCACTCCACGCCGTGTCATGTGTTACAACAAAGAACCCACTCCACGCCGTGTCATGTGTTACAACAAAGAACCCACTCCACGCCGTGTCATGTGTTACAACAAAGAACCCACTCCACGCCGTGTCATGTGTTACAACAAAGAACCCACTCCACGCCGTGTCATGTGTTACAACAAAGAACCCACTCCACGCCGTGTCATGTGTTACAACAAAGAACCCACTCCACGCCGTGTCATGTGTTACAACAAAGAACCCACTCCACGCCGTGTCATGTGTTACAACAAAGAACCCACTCCACGCCGTGTCATGTGTTACAACAAAGAACCCACTCCACGCCGTGTCATGTGTTACAACAAAGAACCCACTCCACGCCGTGTCATGTGTTACAACAAAGAACCCACTCCACGCCGTGTCATGTGTTACAACAAAGAACCCACTCCACGCCGTGTCATGTGTTACAACAAAGCACAGACATCTTGATCGTTTCGAAATAACGAATTACGACCCAATAAATTACGACAGATATCTTGTCACCTTGATGTACACATCACTACAACGTCTTGAAAATCGCTGTTACGGCATGTTATGGAAGAATTAGCTGTTACGGCATGTTATGGAAGAATTAGCTGTTACGGCATGTTATGGAAGAATTAGCTGTTACGGCATGTTATGGAAGAATTAGCTGTTACGGCATGTTATGGAAGAATTAGCTGTTACGGCATGTTATGGAAGAATTAGCTGTTACTGCAAGTTATAGAAGAATTAGCTGTTACGGCATGTTATAGAAGAATTAGCTGTTACGGCATGTTATAGAAGAATTAGCTGTTACTGCAAGTTATAGATGAATTTAGCTGTTACTGCAAGTTATAGATGAATTAGCTGTTACTGCAAGTTATAGATGAATTAGCTGTTAATGCAAGTTATAGATGAATTAGCTGTTACTGCAAGTTATAGATGAATTAGCTGTTACTGCAAGTTATAGATGAATTTAGCTGTTACTGCATGTTATAGAAGAATTAGCTGCTACTGGAGAAGTAAAAAAAAAAAAACTAAAGAGCCCCCGTCACGCCAAGTGTCGTATAGGGAATATGGTGTTAGTGACCATACATTTTACAGACTTCGGCACATGATTTTTGGGGTAATGTGGTCGGTACTACGCCCGTGCCGGTTTACTTTCCCAGAAAAAAATACGGTAGCCATTTAAGGCTGGGTGAACCCGGAAGCCGTCGGTTGTGATCGAATCCTACCTCTTGTCCTTTGTAGTCCAGTTCACTAACCACTGAGCTATCGCGGCTTCCTTGTTACTGGATGCTATTGATTAATTAGCTGCTAATGCATGTTTTAGAATACAGAAAAGCATCACACTGAAGTAATTCGTCTTTCTTTCAGCTGTCTGTGGAGCATAGGTCTTCAACAAACACTTTCAACTCCCTGTGGAGCATAGGTCTTCAGCAAACACTTTCAACTCCCTGTGGAGCATAGGTCATCAACAAACACTTTCAACTCCCTGTGGAGCATAGGTCTTCAACAAACCCTTTCAGCTGTCTGTGGAGCATAAGTCTTCAACAAACACTTTCAACTCCCTGTGGAGCATAGGTCTTCAACAAACCCTTTCAGCTGTCTGTGGAGCATAGGTCTTCAACAAACCCTTTCAGCTGTCTGTGGAGCATAGGTCTTCAACAAACACTTTCAACTCCCTGTGGAGCATAGATCTTCAACAAACACTTTCAACTCCCTGTGGAGCATAGGTCTTCAACAAACACTTTCAACTCCCTGTGGAGCATAGGTCTTCAACAAACACTTTCAACTCCCTGTGGAGCATAAGTCTTCAACAAACACTTTCAACTCCCTGTGGAGCATAAGTCTTCAACAAACACTTTCAACTCCCTGTGGAGCATATGTCTTCAACAAACACTTTCAACTCCCTGTGGAGAATATGTCTTCAACAAACACTTTCAGTTGTCTGTGGAGCATAGGTTTTCAACAAACACTTTCAGCTGTCTGTGGAGCATAGGTTTTCAACAAACATTTTCAACTGTAAAGTGAGTCGGCGGCCCTGACTCCTAGCGACTTTCTCCAGATTGCGTCATACATCTCTTAGACAGAGAGTCCTTATCTTTCTTGGATAGCGAATTTGCTATTTTTATTGTCATTTCTTTGCCTTGTCCATGTTTGTGAAGTTTTAGCGGCTTCTTTGTTTACAGTACGAGATAGCCAGTCCAATGTCCAACCCTCCTTAGTCGCCCCTTACGAACATGCCTGGTAGGGAACAGCGGAAAAATTAAAAAAATACAAAAAAATGGTATGTTAGAAGCTTTACGTGATAAGTGGACGACACAGACTAAACGACGTTTCGGCCTAATAGGCCTTCAGCAGGAACAAACAAGAAACGCACACACAAAACTAATAACGAAACATTTAAAACAAAAATATTCGAAATATAATGAATGCATAAAAATGCGAAGCTGCAGTAAGAATATGAGGAAAAATTAAAAAATACAAAAAAATGGTATGTTAGAAGCTTTACGTGAACAGCGAGCGCTACAATTCTTTACACCCCTTTTGGGCCCCGGCCGACACTGAGCACGTTAAAAACGTTGATTATATCTGTTCACGCCACGAACTGCGCTGCACCTTACGGTCCTATAAAAATGATTTTTTTTTTAGAAAAGTATGACACTGTGGTCACGTGAGACACCAGTCCAGGAATAAAGGAAGTTTAAGGGGAACCTTTTATTTTAAAGCTAACCTCTACAGCACGTCAGGGGCGACACAGGTACGTGTCTGAGTCATCACTGGGATAATTACACACCACAGACCGAACATGAAGAACAAAGAATCAACACCGCCACGCCACCTAGCCGGTGCATATGGTGTTAGTGCATATGTTTTTCCCTTTACTGTCTATTCTACCCATAGAACCAGTTTCATTGCAATCAGGAATTCCCCATATCTGCTGCATCACATATCACAGCAATTCCCAAAATGCATCGGTAAGTTCCGTTGCCAGGGCCGGTCCGTGCACGTCCTACGCGACTGCACAGGCGACCATTTCAAACCTCCTTATTCGCCTCTTACAACATGAGTGGCAGGTAACAGTGCCTCTTAACATTTCTCCCGTCATTGGTCAGCATTACACCAGTGCCTTATATTTTCCCCTAAAAAATTTTAATTCTGGATGGTCCGAGAAGCAGTCAATAGGAATCAAGCCCAGCTTGTTGTCTTCATTAGGTCAATTTCCTAACCACCGCGCTACTGTGACTTTGAAAGAACAATAAAGTTGTAATTTGCAGCCTGGATGAGAACTGAATATATTCAAGCGCGCGTGTTTGTAAATTTAAAATAAAAAAGAGTAGACTAAAAATGGCAGCTGTTTGGGCAAAAATTGTGAAGAAAATCGACCCATCCATACCGAAGATGGATGTGCTGCGCTGAAAGGCGTAGATATCACAGCTATGTCGTAAACTAGCGACACAACGCATCCATGTCCACATAACGGATCCATGTCTACATAACGGATCCATGTCCACATAACGGATCCATGTCTACATAACGGATCCATGTCCACATAACGGATCCATGTCCACATAACGGATCCATGTCCACATAACGGATCCATGTCCACATAACGGATCCATGTCCACATAACGGATCCATGTCCACATAACGGATCCATGTCCACATAACAGATCCATGTCCACATAACGGATCCATGTCCACATAACGGATCCATGTCCACATAACGGATCCATGTCCACATAACAGATCCATGTCCACATAACGGATCCATGTCCACATAACAGATCCATGTCCACATAACGGATCCACGTCCACATAACGGGTGAACACAAAGATGAAATTATTGATGTAATCCGCTACATTGTTATTTGAGTTGCTATTTGTAGCAGTCTCAAAGAGTGATGCGGCCAGTGATACAATTCGTGCCTGTGGCTTAACTTGCAAAGTGAGAACCATACATGTACGTGTTCCGTTTAATTTAGATTGATCACCATTTGAAGAAAAAAAAAACCCCTCGCAAATTGTATTTGCCCTCGACATCCTGGCCAACCAGGCTCACGACTTGCCACTCCTGAGATGAAAGCGTCATCGTTGCATGTTGACTCGCGTTTCCGCCATGACAGTTGAGCTAACAGGCACAATTGTTCCTCCAGAGCCTAACCTCTAGATGCTACACGATAACCACACTGGTCGTCTGTTTTATGTTGCTCTTTGATTGCCCCAGGACTGAGTCTCTCAGTTTTGTGCGGGAAAGTGTAGAGGTCATACAGTTTGACTTGTTCTTCACGTAACGATTGCACTGAGCATGCGACCGTTTTCTCCAAATCCCCACCGGCAGACCACACGCAAGGGATTTGTTTGTATGTTTGTTTGTTTGTCTGTATGTTTGTTTGTATGTTTGTTTGTCTGTTTGTATGTTTGTTTGTATGTATGTTTGTTAGTTTGTTTACGTTCACCATCTCTGTACCTCTCGCCAAGTCCCGAGGGACCTAATTTTGCATGAACATCACTTTTTCCTATATTTCACACCGGTAGCTGTATACTCAGGTGTCCTCCGCCATACAGGCAGATGTTCTCCGAATTCAGAGCTACTCTCTATTATGCCTCGACAGCGACCATTTTTCCCCCCCCCCCATTTTTTTTTTACTATTTCAAACTGCTAAGGATTCTTTAACGTGCGCAGAATGCACACGGGACCTCCTGTTTTTCGCCGTTTTCCGAGAGGACTAAACATCAGATCTAACTACCCAGAGACTAGGAGAGGGTAAAGCCACGGAGTCGATTTTACTTGATTTATTGTTTCCTACCTCTTGTTGGGAATCGAGAGCTTCTTGTCTAGAGGCCGACATGAAAGAACATGCTCTACTTTTCTATGTCCCTTATTCTAAAATAAGGCACTTTTTGGTATTACCTTTTTAAAAAAAAAATGAAGAATGGTTGATTGGTTTATAAATATTTGTTCTCAGATTTGATTTGCAACATTTGAAAGTTGATATTTTCAAATAAACGTGAGAGACAGAGAGAGAGAGAGAGAGAGAGAGAGTGAGAGAGAGAGAGTGAGATAGAGAGTGAGAGAGAGAGTGAGAGAGACGGAGAGAGTGAGAGAGAGAGTGAGAGAGAGAGAGACGGAGAGAGTGAGAGAGAGTGAGAGAGACGGAGAGAGAGAGATGAGAGAGAGAGATGAGAGAGAGAGATGAGAGAGAGAGATGAGAGAGAGTGAGAGAGAGATGAGAGAGAGAGATGAGAGAGAGATGAGAGAGAGATGAGAGAGAGATGAGAGAGAGAGAGATGAGAGAGAGTGAGAGAGAGTGAGAGAGAGAGAGAGTGAGAGAGATGAGAGAGAGAGATGTGAGAGAGAGAGATGAGAGAGAGAGAGAGAGAGCTGAACTGCTAACAATAGCTTTTCTGATGAAGTGGCACAATGATTCTTTTTTATTGAATTGGTTGGTATAAAAAGGTAAAAGCAGTCCCATAGCAACTGCCAATGGGACATGAAGTGTTAGTGACGTTTGGTAAACCTCAACTTCATGAGTCACCAGTTCTCATCTTCGCTGTCTTTCCTTCTCTGAGAATATTTCTGGTACTTTTTAGAAGTGGCTGGGTGGACCCTAAGAGCCTTTTTAGGCGGGGAAAAATGTAGCCGGAACTGACATTTGATCGCAGAACCTTGAGGTCGACAGGAGAGTGTAGTAACCACAAGCCGGTTCTCATGAATTAGTTTTGCTGGTGGAATTTCTGCTGCCGAGGTTGTGCAACGTAACGAGATTGGGGAAGGCTTTTGTGGCCATCATTATTACCGTACCACGTCAAGGACATACCACCAGCCTCGGCATGGACATACCACCAGCCTCGGCATGGACATACCACCAGCCTCGGCATGGATATACACAACCAGCCTCGGCATGGACATACCACCAGCCTCGGCATGAACATACCACCAGCCTCGGCATGGATATACACAACCAGCCTCGGCATGAACATACCACCAGCCTCGGCATGGATATACACTACCAGCCTCGGCATGGACATACCACCAGCCTCGGCATGAACATACCACCAGCCTCGGCATGAACATACCACCAGCCTCGGCATGGACATACCACCAGCCTCGGCATGAACATACCACCAGCCTCGGCATGGACATACCACCAGCCTCGGCATGGACATACCACTAGCCTCGGCATGGATATACACTACCAGCCTCGGCATGAACATACCACCAGCCTCGGCTTGGACATACCACCAGCCTCGGCATGGACATACCACCAGCCTCGGCATGGACATACCACCAGCCTCGGTATGGATATACCACCAGCCTTGAACCGACCATTGTATTCTTTGAGCCTTTTGACACATACAAATGTACACACAAAATATGATCACAAGAGTTTCTGAAGTCGCTATAGATTCAGCCCAGGCGAGGAAATAACTATTTTTCCGAGCGCACGTCTAGGGATAATTATGTTGAGTGTCGTCAATACACTTAAGCAAGTTACACTTGCCCTTGTCTTCACGAAACTATTTTGATTCAGGGAAACAGGTAGGTCGATATAGCTTGACACCAGCTCGAAAGTACGAGTTTTAAGAGTGACAATAAGAATATTGGGTAATTATTATTTTCATGGCATGTACCTATCTTAGCTTTCGTCACCTCTCTGTCCTTATTGACAGCTGCCATACTCACATGCTTGTGTTTCTTCTTTCTTTCCGCAGTGTTGGACAAACAAGCAGCACACCGTCTAAAAGTAGATCAGGTCTAGTCAGGAGTCGGCAACCCACATTAGAACAGCATCAATCATCAGGTGCCACAGTTAGAGAACAACATCAGTCATTGGGTGCCACAGTTAGAGAACAGCACCAGTCATCAGGTGCCACAGTTAGAGAACAGCACCAGTCATCAGGTGCCACAGTTAGAGAACAGCATCAGTCATCAGGTGCCACAGTTAGAGAACAGCATCAGTCATCAGGTGCCACAGTTAGAGAACAGCATCAGTCATTGGGTGCCACAGTTAGAGAACAGCATCAGTCATCAGGTGCCACAGTTAGAGAACAGCACCAGTCATCAGGTGCCACAGTTAGAGAACAGCATCAGTCATCAGGTGCCACAGTTAGAGAACAGCATCAGTCATCAGGTTTCACAGTTAGAGAACAGCACCAGTCATCAGTTGCCACAGTTAGATCATTCCCGCACGACAGTGGTTCGGCAGACAATGATAGCCGCAGACCCTCCCCCAGCCCTGTCCACCTCAAAGACAACCCGACCAATATGAACAAAAGAGGACCAGAGGGCCCGAGCTCCCACAGCGCTGTCCAACAGCTTCACAACCAGCAGCTGCTGTCCATCAAATCCTCCCCGAATCTGGTGAAGACCGGAAATGACCAGTCTGGAAGTGATTTCCGCACGAACAAGGCTGCATATCCTGACCAGACATATCTGGCTAAATCTAGTCCGAGCTTAGTGGACGATGTAGTTTACAAGCAGCATAACATGGACAGCAAGTACCCACCAGATGCTTCCAGAATGTCTGACTTCAACATGAGACAAAGCGGATATGTGGACGCCGTGGACAGGGCTTACTCTGTGGGGTTGTACACGTCGGATGGGAGTTCCCCCAGGCAAAACGTCCGTCGCTCCTTGCCAGCTCACAACCTACATCGGTACCAGCCTGACTACGAGAACGTGAGTCACCTAGGCACCGCCCCTTTGCGGAGTGAGAAAATCTCTGAGATAGAAGATATTGACGAGGTAACTGGTAGAGATAGCAATCCTCAAACCCCAGACGTGAAGGAGTATGATCCTTTCAGAGGCTCAGCTCTTCCCACTCGCGACCCTTCCAGTCTGAAGTACATCAAAGTCAACCAGAACCATGAGAAGTATCCATCATGGCCAGTGACTAAACCCAATGGAGCAACAGAACAGACCCAGCCCATCAACTCCCGAGCTCAGTCCATGACGGACCACACCAGCACCAGCAAAGAGTTCCCTAGAAAGCAACAGTTAGCGTACACTCCGGGCTTCGCCCACTGTCAGAGAAGACCAGCTCGGCGTCCGAGGGAAAAATTGATGACGTCAAAGCAAGAAACGGAAGTGACCCTGGCTTTAAATCAGAGTTTGTGTATGGTCGGTACGGTCGTGTCCAGAGAAGAGACGTAGCTAACGCTGAAGGTAGGTTCGATGACTTTTACAATAACTCAAAGCCTGGCTACCCACCTCCAAATATGGACCCAGATGGGCGCAATCTTGGAGACAAAGAGTACAATGCCCCGTCGCCCCCGGAAAGGGATATAAAGGGAATTAACTACACAGAACTCTCACACAAACTAGGAAATGTTGACAGCTCTGGTAAACCAGACTTTGGGCACACGTTTCAAGGAGGACGTGCTCAAGAACTGCTTATGTCTCAGAACCAGATAAACACTTCGGTGGGTCACAGAATTCGTCCAAATGAATTAAGTTTGAATATAAACAAGGGCTCGTCTAAACAAAACTCGATCAGCAACGACACTGGAACAAGTCCTTTAGACAAAAGTTCGCCTTTATTTAACCAAAGTCAGAAAGGTATGTGGGCTAGTTATCAGATTGAGGGTTTGTCCTTGCAGCAGAACAGACATCCTTCCTTCTATGGCAACAGACAGAGTCCCCATCAACAGGACCAAACGTCGCATTCATCACTTGCATCGTCTTCAAACTCACAAAATCAAATTTCACAAATTCCTGCTGCAAGTTGGAGATCGTCGTCACAGAAAGACCACGCCGCTCCTGTTGTAGTTGACAGAGACAGACCGAACTCCTCCAGTAATCGGTCTCCAGTAAATTCAGCTGGCAAACCAGACATCCATAATTACCTAGCCAGTGGGGATAAAAACAAGGCATACATCATCAAGTCGACACCCTATTACAACACAAGCACTCAGACAGAGATGTTGCCCTACGCCATTAAGTTGTCAGACCCATCCACCGTGGCTGCTAGATCGAAACACGCAGAAATACAAGTTGGGGGGTTTCCCACGGAAATGTTACCAAGAACGCCAGAAGAACAAAAAAAGCATTTCGAAGAAAAATCCATCCAGGCCAGAATGTCAAGGGACTTTGAACACGGCGACCTGGACACGAGCAATAAGCATTTATCATTTGGAAATCAAGGTCAAGGTGAAGATTTCTACAGGCATCCATCGTCAAAGTTCACCACTGGTCCGACCTCTCCCTTCAAGGGAATACAAAGCATTCACGCCAAGTATGCCACAGATGAAGTTGACGCAAATGTCAACACTGACAACTACAAGGTGCTGTTTCCAACGTTTAGTGACAACGCTTCCATGTTGAGGAAACTGTCGGAAGAGTTTTATGGCAATAGGCTTGGTCTGCTGCAGGACAAGAGGTTGTCCTCATCTTCTTCTCAAGAATCTCAACGATGTGACCCACTTCAGCAGCCTGGGATGCGAGAGGCGGAGTCCTACAGCAGCATCGTCATCCATCATGACCAGAAGAGTGGCCTCTTTGGTGGCGACGATGTCAGCTCAGTGTCCAGTTATGCAGATTCAAGACACGATGTTTCCTCTGTTAATCTAGACCCGACCTCAAGCTATAGGAGCATAGACATGATGCCCGCCAGAGGCCGTAGCAGTATCAATTCTTCTTACCCTAGTCATAAAACAAGACCTCATCAGCAGGATCTGAAATTACAAACATCTCAAGCCATCAAAGAGATGAATACTCCAGCCGCAAACATTCATTCAACAAATGCGAGATCATTATCTGCCCACGGAGGCAAAGTCAGTGACCACCCCACAACAGGAAGTGGCTTGGGGTCGGATAGCTCTTTAATTGCTGCCAACTCAAGGAGCACATCCGCAGACACAAGGTCCTCCCACAGTACATCTGGTAGCAGCGGTGCCGAGTCTCCAGTTGTTCAGATGGCACCGTCATCCATCACCTCTTCGGTGAAACAGGTTCCTGGCAATCAGGCAGCGAGTGCAATCATGGATAAACCCAGAGCTGGTCGTCTAGAGTCTGATTCTGTGTTTGTAGCAGATGATGGCGACGATATGGAAGCCGACGATCTATCTGACTACGAGTTCAGCAGGAAACCATCCATGCGGAAAGCTTATGGAATTTACGATGAAACAGAACGGCTCATTTCTCATTCCAAAACTTTCACCCAAGCAACGAAAAGCGTCACTGAAAAGCAATCAACGCAGTCTCTTGCAACTCCGGTATCTTCTGTGGCGCCCTCTCGTGGAAGTCGATTTTCTGAGTCTTTGGGTTTAGGAAGAATCCAGGAAGAAGCTGATGTTGTCAGTTCTGGGAACTGTCTCGATAACTCGTCCGTGGATGCATCGACGACAGGGAAAGACAACCAGAGTCTCAAGTCGTGGCTGGTAAGTACGAGAAATATCCGTGGCAAGAACGAGGCTTGAGCTGAGAAGTCAGGTCGAGGCTTCCGTCTGAGAAGTCAGGAGCGTGTCCGTCGAGAGCAACCTGAGGAGAGCAGCGTCTGAACAAATTGCGGTTCCCAAACAAAATATGAGCATGAAAGTGTCTAGTTATGACACCGATTGTGGGAAATTCCAACGAAGTAGCCAGGCCAGTTCGACAGCATCGTCTGCTTCAGCTTTCAACAATTACGAACACAAGAACAACCGTTGCCGCCTTCATTCACTGCCCAAGCTTCACAGTTTAAGAACAAACCTGTTGATTCTCCACGGCTTCCCCTCGAACAAGAAAAGCTTCCACAAGATGCGCGGAGCGACCGCAAATCAGAGAGGCCGAAAGCCGTTAAAAAGGAAGTCACTGGCACATTCTCGGATGATGTCTCTCCTTACGAATCAATCAGCACTTGTTGCTCGCCGCCGGAATCTGTTGCTGATGTGATCTGTAAGGTCAACGAGAACTTGGCCAAGAGCGCCGAGAGAGTGGATAGCATCCGTAGATCTAATTCATCTTCATCCAGAAATAGTTCTGATTATATGGATATGACACGTGACCGGAACCGCAGGGAGACAGACTGGAGCCGACTGAGGACTTCCGGTTCTCTGAGATACAGCCCAGACCATGAGCGCAGGTCTAGCCGGAGTTCTTTCGCCTCAGAGAACCTTTACGAAGACATCAGTGCCTACACAGTGTCCACTCCGAGATCATCGCTGGCGGAGAGCACTGACAAGGTCAGTTATGTTTATTTTTACTATGGCATCTAGTTACTAATATTGTGTTTTAATTTGTAATTGTATTTTAATTGCAATTTTGTTTCCTTACAACTATCGCACTACATTTCTCTATGCCTGTTCGTTTCGCGGGAAGATCAACACAATCATTGTACTTTTATTGTTATCCGGAATTTTTTTTAATTTTTGTTCATAAAGTGTGCAATTGGGTGATTTTAGTGAGCTCTTGTAATGACGGATTATGAGAGCGCAACTGAGGCGTATTCTCAACATTCTTCTGTAAAACCACATTTCTACAGCCTCCAGTGATTTTCTTATCTGTTGTCTTATTGTCCATTATTCACATCCATATGTTAAGGCTGGCTCTACATAACAATTAGAAACTGTTTTTCTTGTTTCTATTGTCAAAAAGCCATAGATTTTAGACCTCTTTTGTACATCTACCATCTCACCTCTGTTGTACATCTACCATCTCACCTCTATTGTACATCTACCATCTCACCTCTATTGTACATCTGCCATCTCACCTCTGTTGTACATCTACCATCTCACCTCTGTTGTACATCTACCATCTCAGTTTCCCTATATTCCAGGTTAACGTTCATGTTTGTGATCTAAACAACAGGACCTGACACTTTACCGAACAATCTATTTCTGGTTGTAAAGAGCCACCTCTTGTCGTTTGAGATATGCCTCAAGTGTAGAATACCCAGTTTATTGTTTCTTGTCGTTAAAAATAATCATCACTGCACACCGGACGAACTCATAGGTGCTCTGATATTCCCCTCGTGAAACTAGAGAAAGTCCAGGGAGAATCGTGACCCACGTGCACGAACTCTGTAGCACTGATGGGATCCACAATGAGGGTGGGTTATGGTTATGGAAGGCCCCAAATGCCTGCTGAGAGTACACGTGAGATGACGAATTCAGAGAGAGGGAGTTAGTAAACAATATTTTAAACGTTAGGAGATTAATGTCATGTTACACAGATGAGATTAAACAATATAATTTTATACATAAGAGATTAAACAATGCCATTTACACGTATAAGATTAATGTCATTTTACACATATGAGATTAAACAATGCCACTGTACACTGGACAACATGACAACAAAACATGTTCTACAGGATTGCCCCCAGTACACAGACCTGAGAAGGACAATGTGGTCCACACCCAGCTCCCTGGAAGAGAAACTATACGGGGCAACCGAATCACTTAAACAGACAGTTGACTACATAAGAGAGTCGAGAATCCTAGACTGAATGAGCCATGATCGCAGAAGATGAAGATTAAAACAATATCATTTTACACAAATAAGATTAATGTCAATTTACACACATAAGATTAATGCCATTTTACACATGAGATTAATGCCATTTTACACACATAAGATTAATGCCATTTTACACATGAGATTAATGCCATTTTACACACATAAGATTAATGTCAATTTACGCACATAAGATTAATGCCATTTTACACATGCGATTAATGCCATTTTACACACATAAGATTAATGTCAATTTACACACATAAGATTAATGCCATTTTACACATGAGATTAATGCCATTTTACACACATAAGATTAATGCCATTTTACACACATAAGATTAATGTCATTTTACACACATAAGATTAATGCCATTTTACACATATAGGATTAATGCCATTTTACACATATAGGATTAATGCCATTTTACACACATAAGATTAATGCCATTTTACACATGAGATTAATGCCATTTTACACACATAAGATTAATGCCATTTTACACACATAAGATTAATGTCATTTTACACACATAAGATTAATGTCATTTTACACATATAAGATTAATGCCATTTTACACACATAAGATTAATGCCATTTTACACATGAGATTAATGCCATTTTACACACATAAGATTAATGCCATTTTACACACATAAGATTAATGTCATTTTACACATATAAGATTAATGTTATTTTACACATATAAGATTAATGTCATTTTACACATATAAGATTAATGTCATTTTACACATATAAGATTAATGTCATTTTACACATATAAGATTAATGCCATTTTACACATATAAGATTAATGCCATTTTACACATATAAGATTAATGCCATTTTACACATATAGGATTAATGCCATTTTACACATATAAGATTGATGCCATTTTACACATATAAGATTAATGCCATTTTACACATATATGATTAATGCCATTTTACACATAAGATTAATGCCATTTTACACATATAAGATTAATGCCATTTTATAAATATAAGATAATACAAACACATAGACAATTCAAGTAAAACAATACAAACGGTTAGTAGTACGAAACTTTTTATAAAAACTTCGCAGTAGGAGAGAATCTGTTCATCAGAAGTGGAACCCCCGGCGAGCAAATGTTTCGGCTTTCTAGCTTCTTGACACTCTCTCTAAGAGAGGTGGGCCCGCCTGGGTCATGACTCCCAGGCGTCGACCTTCTGCTGCCCTGACTCTAAAGCTGACAATATCTTCTTCTTCTACCTTTTTAGCTCCCAGTGGAGCATAGGTCTTCAACAAACACTTTCCAAGTCGTTCTGTTTTTTTGCCATTCTTTTAAGATCATTCCATGTCTTCCCCATCATCTTCATCTCTGCTTCTATCTGTCTTCTCCAAGAATTCCTTGGTCTTCCTCTTTGTCTTTTCCCCTGGGGATTCCAAAAAAAAAGGCCTGTTGCGTAATACTCTCAGTTGGCTTCCGCAGTGTGTGTCCTATCCAAAAGCTGACAATATATTTGGCATAAGATAGCTACACTTACTCTAGGCAACACTTCTGGATGGATCTACGGTCTTTACCCGGTCGTATACTTACTTGTCTTATCTTTACCCCACCATATTGATGTCATCTTATTTGTGACATCAATCTAAAATAGCTTAGAAATGACAAATCTCCCGGTGAAAAGTAAACATTTGGTGACATCAAAACGAAAGTTGACACATTCACGAATATTCCTTTTCAAATACTGGATTACATCCCCTTGATCGTTATTCCCATTAATGCCTTTATATTTTGTGTTTGTAAAGTTTGTGTGGGTGGTAAGTGTTGCACATTTCCATGACAGCGTGTAGCTACAAATCAATGAACAGACAAGCTTATCAATGTGTGTAGGTGGCGATCGATAAATCGAGACTTTATAATGATAGAAAGATCACTATATAAAACATCAACCTCTGCTCTTTGGCTTCCACCACTAACTATTCGGTTATAACATCAACCTCTGCTCTTTGGCTTCCACCACTAACTATTCGGTTATAACATCAACCTCTGCTCTTTGGCTTCCACCACTAACTATTCGGTTATAACATCAACCTCTGCTCTTTGGCTTCCACCACTAACTATTCGAGTCAAACGTCAGCCTCAGCTCTTTGTCTCCAGCACTAACTATTCGAGTCAAACGTCAACCTCAGCTCTTTGTCTCCAGCACTAACTATTCGGTTATAACGTCAACCTCCGCTCCTTGTCTTCCAGCATTAACTCTTCGGTTATAACGTGAACCTCTGCTCTTTGTCTTCCAGCACTAACTATTCGGTTATAACGTCAACCTCTGCTCTTTGTCTCCAACACTAACTATTCGGTTATAACGTCAACCTCTGCTCTTTGTCTCCAGCACTAACCCTTCGGTTTTAACGTCAACCTCTGCTCTTTGGCTTCCACCACTAACTATTCGGTTATAACATCAACCACTGCTCTTTGGCTTCCACCACTAACTATTCGGTTATAACATCAACCTCTGCTCTTTGGCTTCCACCACTAACTATTCGAGTCAAACGTCAACCTCAGCTCTTTGTCTTCAGCACTAACTATTCGAGTCAAACGTCAACCTCAGCTCTTTGTCTCCAGCACTAACTATTCGGTTATAACGTCAACCTCCGCTCCTTGTCTTCCAGCATTAACTCTTCGGTTATAACGTCCAACTCTGCTATTTGTCTCCAGCACTAACTATTCGGTTATAACGTCAACCTCTGCTCTTTGTCTCCAGCACTAACCCTTCGGTTATAACGTCAACCTCAGCTCTTTGTCTCCAGCACTAACTATTCGGTTATAACGTCCAACTCTGCTCTTTGTCTCCAGCACTAACCCTTCGGTTATAACGTCAACCTCTGCTCTTTGTCTCCAGCACTAACCCTTCGGTTTTAACGTCAACCTCTGCTCTTTGTCTCCAGCACTAACTATTCGGTTTTAACGTCAACCTCTGCTCTTTGTCTCCAGCACTAACTATTCGGTTTTAAACGTCAACCTCTGCTCTTTGTCTCCAGCACTAACTATTCGGTTTTAACGTCAACCTCTGCTCTTTGTCTCCAGCACTAACTATTCGGCCATAACGTCAACCCCTGCTCTTTGTCTCCAGCACTAACTATTCGGTTATAACGTCAACCCTGCTCTTTGTCTCCAGCACTAACAATTCGGTTTTAACGTGAACCTCTGCTCTTTGTCTCCAGCAGTAACTATTCGGTTATAACGTCAACCTCTGCTCTTTGTCTCCAGCACTAACCATTCGGTTATAACGTCAACCTCTGCTCTTTGTCTCCAGCACTAACTATTCGGTTATAACGTCAACCTCTGCTCTTTGTCTCCAGCACTAACTATTCAAGTCAAGCGTCAACCTCTTCTCTTTGTCTCCAGCACTAACCATTCGGGTCAAACGAGTAGAACGGCAACCCGGTACTCGGAAACGCCATCCTGAATACGGATACGCCGGGTCAAAAATTGAGTATGATACAGATCGTTTTAAACAACAGCACAACGCATGTGCGACCACTTAACGCCCTTTTAAGCATGAACTATGAAGATGAATAGTTATTGAGTAGACACCGAATATTAGAATTACCGAATATTAGAATTACCGAATATTAGAATTACCGAATAAGAATTGCCAGATACTTTAGTACAACTAATTGTCGCCATGTTTTTTTTTAAATATTAACTGATGCATGTGATTGTCGTAATACATTTGTTAATAGATGTGATTGTTGTAATACATTTGTTAATAGATGTGATTGTCGTAATACATTTGTTAATAGATGTGATTGTTGTAATACATTTGTTAATACGTGTGATTGTTGTAATACATTTATTAATATATGTGATTGTTGTAATACATTTGTTAATAGATGTGATTGTTGTAATACATTTGTTAATAGATGTGATTGTTGTAATACATTTGTTAATACGTGTGATTGTTGTAATACATTTGTTAATACGTGTGATTGTTGTAATACAGTTGTTAATACGTGTGATTGTTGTAATACATTTGTTAATACGTGTGATTGTTGTAATACATTTGTTAATAGATGTGATTGTTGTAATACATTTGTTAATACGTGTGATTGTTGTAATACAGTTGTTAATACGTGTGATTGTTGTAATACATTTGTTAATAGATGTGATTGTTGTAATACATTTGTTAATAGATGTGATTGTTGTAATACATTTGTTAATAGATGTGATTGTTGTAATACATTTGTTAATACGTGTGATTGTTGTAATACATTTGTTAATAGATGTGATTGTTGTAATACATTTGTTAATACGTTTGATTGTTGTAATACATTTGTTAATAGATGTGATTGTTGTAATACATTTGTTAATACGTGTGATTGTTGTAATACATTTGTTAATAGATGTGATTGTTGTAATACATTTGTTAATACGTGTGATTGTTGTAATACATTTGTTAATAGATGTGATTGTTGTAATGCATTTGTTAATACGTGTGATTGTTGTAATACATTTGTTAATAGATGTGATTGTTGTAATGCATTTGTTAATACGTGTGATTGTTGTAATATATTGTAATTTTGTCTTTGTAAAATGAGTTGATTGTAAAGATTTGTTTGTAAATACAAGTTATTGACTTTATTTCTTCATAGGCGAGGATGTTCTTGTTGCTGATGTCAATGTTTTGTTCTTGTTGCTGATGTCAATGTTTTGTTCTTGTTGCTGATGTCAATGTTTTGTTCTTGTTGCTGATGTCAATGTTTTGTTTTATATTTTATGTACTACCAATAAATCATCATCATGCGCCATAGCGGTTGGCATAGACGATCATGTTCTTCGACAATTTTCTGTCCACGCGGTACATCGTGTCAATTCTGTTGTTGGCTGTTGTCCTTTGCCACAATACCAAGCCATCTAGTATGTTCTCTCTATGTCGTCCACAGTCTCTCTTTCCCTGAATTTTGCCAGTTGTAACCAAGTATTACAACTTTCCTCTTTCCATGATGTGCACGAAAAATGACGATGATTTGTTCTTCTTGTTTTTTACGATCTCCCTTTTGTGTTGGCCTCTTTGAGAATGTCCTCGTGGTCTTTTTAGCTGTCCAGTGAACTTTAAAATCTTCTGAGAAATTCCATCTCTGTGGCCTCTAATCGTCTTCTCACTTTTGTTTTTCTACTGTCCTTGATTCGCTTCCATAGATCAGAATTGGCCCTATATAGCACCAATGAACTCTTATATTTATTGACTTAGAGTAACCATATATTTCTTTGTTTTCTAATACTATTATCCGTTTTATTTATTTGGTTGGTTGGTTGGTTGGTGGGTGGTGGTTGGTTGGTGGTTGGTTGGTTGGTTGGTTGGTTATGGAAGGCCCCGGTATCACTGCAAACGATAAAATCCATAATTGCTCAAACGCCATTGCCAGCGTATTTATTTATTTATCTTCGTTTAATATCAATGGTTTTAGCAGTGCTTGTTGTAGCTTTAGATAAGTAGTTGATCTTCTGCCGTGCTTTTTTTATTTTATTTAATAATCGTGACTGTAATGCAGATGATTTTGTGATTTCTGTTGAGGACAATTTGTGTCGTCATTTTGTTTGTGAATACAAGTTTTTGCAAAACTGCATGTTTGTTGGTAGAAAGCCAGCAGACCATCTGACGACATCCTCTAATGAGTCTTTATGTTGTCCATTTTCAGATTCTCGAGCCGGGCAATTCAAAGTAAGTATTTTATTGTTGACTTCAGTAGATAATGTTTGCACAAACCACTTTGTTTTATATTGGAAGTACGCTCAGTGAGGAGCGGGAGTGGTGTATGTTTGTACCGATGTAGCCGAATGCTTATCGCCTTTCACATTTATTATATTTCACATTTGTACTTATCGCCTTTCACATTTATTATATTTCACATTTGTACTTATCGCCTTCCACATTTATTATATTTCACATTTGTACTTATCGCCTTTCACATTTATTATATTTCACATTTGTACTTATCGCCTTTCACATTTATTATATTTCACATTTGTACTTATCGCCTTTCACATTTATTATATTTCACATTTGTACTTATCGCTTTTCACATTTATTATATTTCACATTTGTACTTATCGCCTTTCACATTTATTATATTTCACATTTGTACTTATCGCCTTTCACATTTATTATATTTCACATTTGTACTTATCGCCTTTCATATTTTCTCCCTCTTTTTTGTTCATCCTACTCTCCTTCTCTCTTTACTATCTTTGTCTTTCCTTTCACTAATTCTGTCGCTAGTCGTCCAGTCTGTCCTCTCATTTTTCAATTAAATACAAACGGAGACAATAGAAACACGCCGCCTGTAGAGACCATCTACAGATGCACGTCCCAGCGATGCTCAATAACCTCTCCGACACAGATGACAGCCCTAGAAACACATTCCCTGCCCCGTGGTTGAAACACCTCGCGCAAACGTTAATATTGATGCCAGGGGTTCTTACATTATTGTTGTTAACCCCATAAAGATATATGTTATGTTTAGGGTGTACCTTTCTTACATTGGCGTTGTTAACCCCATAAAGATATATGTTATGTTTAGCGTGTGCCTTTCTTACATTGGCGTTGTTTACCCCATACAGATATATGTTATGTTTAGCGTGTGCCTTTCTTACATTGGCGTTGTTAACCCCATAAAGATATATGTTATGTTTAGCGTGTGCCTTTCTTACATTGGCGTTGTTAACCCCATAAAGATATATGTTATGTTTAGCGTGTGCGTAACTACCTTATCTATAAACATTCTTAAACTAAATGCAGACAAAATAAACAGCCACGTAACGTAGAGGGAATATGGTGTTATGCCCATATTTGATACATCTTCGGCACTTTTTTTTCCTGGGAATTGTGGTCAGTATTACACCGATGCCGCTTTTATTTCACCGAAAAAAAATCGGTATTTAAAGGCTGGATGAATCATGGGAGCTATCGATCAGTATAGAATTCGACCTCTTGTCCAGGTCACCAGTAACCGAGCTATAGCGGCTCCAACTGTGACAAATACCATTTCTGGCCCTTCCATTCTCCTCCCACCGCTTCCAATATTTAGAGAGAACTTTTGTTGCATCTTCACTCGCCGTTGAAAGAAGTCACAACAACAACATCGTGTATGACATCACACACTACGGGTGTCACATCTGAATGTTCAACAGATTTGGGCTGAGTTCTTGTTGTGGAGTTTTAACTGGAGTCAGAATTGTGGCTCCTGGAATTGAGATTTCTTTCCTGTCGTCTTGTACATGAGAGGGGTGTCTTGATCTGTGTACATGAGAGCGGTGTCTTGATCGATGTACATGAGAGCGGTGTCTTGATCGATGTCCATGAGAGCTGTGTCTTGATCGGTGTATTTGAGAGCGGTGTCTTCATCGGTGTACTTGAGAGCGGTGTCTTGATCGGTGTCCATGAGAGCGGTGTCTTGATCGATGTACATGAGAGCGGTGTCTTGATCGATGTACATGAGAGCGGTGTCTTGATAGATGTACATGAGAGCGGTGTCTTGATCGATGTACATGAGAGCGGTGTCTTGATCGATGTACATGAGAGCGGTGTCTTGATCGATGTACTTGAGAGCGGTGTCTTGATCGATGTACATGAGAGCGGTGTCTTTATCGGTGTATTTGAGAACGGTGTCTTTATCGGTGTACTTGAGAGCGGTGTCTTGATCGGTGTCCATGAGAGCGGTGTCTTGATCGGTGTATTTGAGAGCGGTGTCTTTATCGATGTCCATGAGAACGGTGTCTTGATCGGTATATTTGAGAGCAGTGTCTTTATCGGTGTACTTGAGAGTGGTGTCTTGATCGGTATATTTGAGAGCGGAGTCTTTATCGGTGTACTTGAGGGCGGTGTCTTGATCGATGTCCATGAGAAACTGTGGCATGATCGGTGTATTTGAGAGCGGTGTCTTTATCAGTATACATGAGAGCGGTGTCTTTATCGGTGTACATGAGAGCGGTGTCTTGATTGAAGTACACGAGAGCGGTGTCTTGATCGATGTCCATGAGAACTGTGCCTTGATCGGTATATTTGAGAGCGGTGTCTTGATCGGTGTATATGAGAGCGCTGTCTTGATCGGTATACATGAGAGCGCTGTCTTGATCGGTGTACTTGAGAGCGGTGTCTTGATCGATGTACTTGAGAGCGGTGTCTTGATCGATGTACCTGAGAGCGGTGTCTTGATCGGTGTACTTGAGAGCGGTGTCTTGATCGATGTACTTGAGAGCGGTATCATGATCGGTGTACTTGAGAGCGGTGTCTTGATCGGTGTCTTGATCGATGTACTTGAGAGCGGTATCTTGATTGGTGTCTTGATCGATGTACTTGAGAGCGGTGTCTTGATCGGTGTCTTGATCGATGTACTTGAGAGCGGTATCTTGATCGGTGTCTTGATCGATGTACTTGAGAGCGGTGTCTTGATCGATGTACTTGAGAGCGGTGTCTTGATCGATGTACTTGAGAGCGGTGTCTTGATCGATGTACTTGAGAGCGGTGTCTTGATCGATGTACTTGAGAGCGGTATCATGATCGGTGTACTTGAGAGCGGTGTTTTGATCGATGTACTTGAGAGCGGTGTCTTTATCGGTGTCTTGATCGATGTACTTGAGAGCGGTGTCTTTATCGGTGTCTTGATCGATGTACTTGAGAGCGGTATCATGACCGGTGTACTTGAGAGCGGTGTCTTTATCGATGTCCATGAGAACTGTGTCTTGATCAGTATATTTGAGAGCGGTGTCTTTATCGGTGTACGTGAGAGCGTTATCTTGATCGGTTACTTGAGAGCGGTATCTTGATCGATGTACTTGAGAGCGGTGTCTTGATCGATGTACTTGAGAGCGGTGTCTTGATCGGTGTACATGAGAGCGGTATCTTGTTTGGTGTACATGAGAACGGTGTCTTGATCGATGTACTTGAGAGCGGTGTCTTGATCGATGTACGTGAGAACGGTGTCTTGATCGATGTACTTGAGAGCAGTGTTTTGATCTGTAAATCAATTGTATTGGAAAGATGGTGTTTTGTTGGTGTTCATACTATGAATGACTAGAACAAGAAAAAGAGCCAGGCAATCGCTAATGTTGCTGGGTCTTCCCGGCGGCGACAGTTTGTGAACCGCTATGCGACAATATAAATTACTATTTCTATTTGTTTTCACTTTGGCTTCGGTTTGGTAATCTGTTCAAATTCAGTGTCGGCTCCTTGCTTGTTTCAGCCAGTGGGTGTTCGCATCAGGGAGGGAGACAGTGTGGCGGTGTAGCATATTTGTTGCCTGACGTTTGGTCCCGTAGGAACCGACAAAGTATTACCACTCAGGTGAGACTCAGGTGAGACTCAGGTGAGACTCATGAGATATGCTTGCAACTTCTGCCATGGCGAACAATAATTGATGCAGGCTTTCATTTAACGTTGAGGTTTTCAACATTTCTTAATGTGGCACATTCACGTACACCGCGGGGATCAAGATTCCACAGATTTGTCTCGGTAGTAACCGACATTGATTAAAATCCGTCTCTAAATTCATCATCATCATCATCATCATCATCATCATCATCATCGTCACATCGTCATCGCCATCGTCGTCGTCGTCGTCGTCGAGTGGCGTATCTGCATCGAAAATTGGCTACCATGGAGCGCCATTCCACACTGTCTCTTGCCTTGATGGTGTATATTGTCATGGGTTGACTTGTCCATCTTTTGATGTTACTCGTTCATGTTAGCCTTGGTCTGCCTATGCCTCTTTTACCTTGTATTTTCCCTTCCAATATTACTTTTATTAGACTATTGTGTCTTTTAACATGCCCCCAAAATTTCATTTGTCTTGTTCTAATTGTGTTTAGTAGTTCTCTTTTCATTTTTAGTTGTTTTAAAACTTCATCGTTTGTTTTCTTTTCTTTCCATTCAATTCTTTTACTATTCGTCACTAAATTAAAGTGGTGTTACTAAAGTCCCTTATTGAAGTAAAACATTGTGATTGAAAGTCTATCGGTAAAGTTGTTTGTTTGTATGTTTGTTTGTTTGCGTTCGTCAGCTGGGGACTGGTTGGTCTCGAGGCAAAACGCCGGTCTCGCGGACAGAGAGGCTGTGGGTTCAAATCGCAGCTGCACCATTTGGGATTTTCATTTATGATTTCTCTCTACGGTAACCACCCCTGGTCTCAGCAGCGGGGACCGGCTTGAAACGTCAACTACTCATCGACGGACAAAAAATGAGTACCTCTGAAGACGGAGTTATCTGTCTGTGCGGCGAGGGACCCCAGTGTTTACGGCTACCAGGGAAAAACGGATTAACACGCAAAATGTAGTTCCTAATCTCTAGGTACTTCGCTGAAAATGAAACCTGGTCAACACAAATATATATATATATATATTACTACTGTTCTTTGCTTTTATATTTTGTTGAATATTTTTGTCTCCGAATGTTATAAACATACCTCTTCTCCTGAAATGATTCGCTGATTTCTCGTTATATTTCTTTGACTTTCCTCTGTGAAAGTCATCTTGATTTGATGATCATGATGTTGGGGGACTCGGTAGCTTAGTTGAGAAAACCACCCGACCGGGCTACCGACTTTCGGAACAACCCGTGTTCGATTCCCGCTGGAAGCAGTGTGAATTGTACTCGTGGTTGGAAAAAAAAAAACCCACTGTCGACCCAGCCGCTGGCAGAAATGGGTACCAGTGTAGTTCTCTGGGAAGGTAAGGAATGCCGTATCGCATCTTGAGTTGCGATGCTTGAAGTGACACTGTCCAGAAGTCTCCGAACACTTCGGATAGGCGGCCAAGCACATATGGGTGAAAACTCGCGTGCTAAGACGCCGATTGAAGTCTCGTACAGTAAAATCGACCCCATAGATAATAGCTGGAAAGCCATAACTTGGAGAAAGCGGTGCCCTCTTGAGCAATTCATTCCCGCATTTGACAAGTGATTCCATGTGTATCCTGTAAAGGGCTAGAATATCACAGCCAAGGGAGGTAACACAAATTCAATCCACACAACTTTGCTTTCTAGAGGTTTACGTTTCCCGTCTGGCCTGGAACTGTAGTCGCCGATAGATGTCTCTAGGAGTCTTCTCAGACATGACCCTTTAGCTGTACAGACACCCTGTTAATGTCAGAGAACCGCGAATACCCGGTCGTGTTTTGAGTACCAGTGTTGTATTATTATTGAGCAGGTGAGATCGTTGACTTAACCTCTGCAGCATTCATTGATCATTTTAAGAGCGTCTACAATTGCTCTTTGATCAAAACTTGTAAATCATTGACTGTTGTTGTATTATCATTTTCCATGCTGCGATTATATCTCCGTTTCTCAGCTCTTAATGAACAATCTATTCTGCTGTAGAACAAATTCAAATATATATATAAACTGAGTTAGTTTCCATGTAAAGAACTGGCTATAGTCCCGTATGACCAAGCATGGCTGAGAGGTTCTTTTTCCGCTTATTCGAAACTAATATTTGAAGGGCATATTTGCGATTAGCAGCAGCAACACAACAAATAAACGTCATGACGAAAGGTGGCACAATACCAAGGCAGGAACAATACAAATATTGAGCGTATTTATGTTCCATTTAACAACATTACGGTGAAACATGACAATCTCGCAAACAACAAAGAGAAAACAGATTCATTGGAAACAAATTGCTACAGAAAAATCCTTAAGATACCGTGGATAATGAAAATAACAATGAAGACATTATTAAAAGATGTCAACATTAAAAGTAGCTGGATTCTAAACTTTGTTCTACACAGACAAATGTAAAAAATTCAAACCACATTAAAATTACTGTGGGATGGATAGAACAGTAATGGAAGGTTCGGAAGACGAGACAATGGGCAGGTTTTGGGTTTAGAGTTAGGGTTTGGGGCTAGGTTTTAGGTTTTGGGTTTAGAGTTAGGGTTTGGGGCTAGGTTTTAGGTTTGGGTTTAGAGTTAGGGTTTGGGGCTAGGTTTAGGTTTTGGGTTTAGAGTTAGGGTTTGGGGCTAGGTTTTAGGTTTTGGGTTTAGAGTTAGGGTTTGGGGCTAGGTTTTAGGTTTTGGTTTAGAGTTAGGGTTTGGGGCTAGGTTTTAGGTTTTGGGTTTAGAGTTAGGGTTTGGGGCTAGGTTTTAGGTTTTGGGTTTAGAGTTAGGGTTTGGGCTAGGTTTGGGTTTAAGTTAGGGTTTGGGCTAGGTTTTAGGTTTTGGGTTTAGAGTTAGGGTTTGGGGCTAGGTTTTAGTTTGAGTTTATGGTTAGGGTTTGGGGCTAGGTTTTAGTTTTGGGTTAGGGTTGGGGCTAGGTTTTGGGTTAGGGTTTGGGGTTAGGTTTTAGGTTTAGGGTTAGGGTTTGGGGCTAGGTTTTAGGTTTTGGGTTAGGGTTTGGGGCTAGGTTTGGGTTTAGGGTTTGGGGCTAGGTTTTAGGTTTAGGGTTAGGGTTTGGGCTAGGTTTTAGGTTTTGGGTTAGGGTTTGGGGCTAGGTTTTAGGTTTAGGGTTAGGGTTTTGGGCTAGGTTTTAGGTTTTGGGTTTAGGGTTTGGGGCTAGGTTTAGGTTTTGGGTTTAGGGTTAGGGTTTGGGGCTAGGTTTTAGGTTTAGGGTTAGGGTTTGGGGCTAGGTTTATGGCTTTACCCTCTCATTATCTTTGCTTTAAATTAGGAGTCCATATAAAGTGCAGTGCTACTCAAAGAGAAATTACTCTTCTGAATTTAATTATATGACTAATCTATGCTTTAATCAGATCTGATGATGATAATCATCATCATGTGCCATACCAGTTAGCGTAGACGATGATGATGTGCTTCCATAATTCTCTATCCTCATTTCGTCGTATCAATTCTGTTGTTGACTGTTTTCCATGCCTTGTCACCTAGCTATCTAGTATCTTTTCTCTTTGTCGTTCGTGATCTCTCTTTCCCTGCATTTTGCCAGTTGTAACCAAGTATTCCAACTTTCTTCTTTTGACTGTGTCCGAAAAAAAATGTCGATTATTTCTTCTGGTGTTTCTTAGGAGCTACTTTTTGTGATGGCTTCTTGAGAATGTCCTCGTTGAAACTCTTTAAACAGAACTTCGCTGTAGGAGACAATCTGATCATCAGAAGGGCTCACCCACCGTCGAGCAATTGTTTCGGTCCTTTAGCTTCTTGGCAAAGTATAAATTGTACATGAAACAACTAAAATATCAGCGACAAACAGATGTGAAGAATTTTCCGATCAATCGTTAGCAAATGAAGAACTGAGATCAAAGCTAGGAATAGCCCCCGCCATAGAATATATAAGGAAACAACAGATAAAATGGTTTGGCCACGTGACAAGGCAGAAAGAACAAAACCCAACACAATGAGCCTTCAACAAACGTTGTGAGAACACCAGCCCAAGGGTCGACCACGTAAAAGACGGATCGATGGGATATTAGAAGCACTAGGAAACATAACAGCAGCAGATGCGAACAGAAGAGCAAACGGCCGCAAATTATATCTCCCCTCGACGCTGAAATGCAGATGAGGAAGGAAAGAAGAAGAAGAATCGTCAGCAGGTGTCTTGATATGGTAGAGGCAGTCGTCACCATCAGGTAGCTTGTCCAGCCTCGGTAGGACTAGCGGGTAGCGATGCGGCTTCACAGATCTGTGTGTGATAAATCAAGCAGATGATAAACTATCCCGCCACGGGCTTTCTCTGACTGACGTAGTGCCCATCTTTTTTACCCTGGCCAAGCATCTCACACTTGTCAGAGCCAATTTGTAATGTCCTGTCCTGCAGTGACCCATCCTGGAGCTTTGCCTTCGGTAACAAACATACCAGTTCCAACACTATTTTTGTTGTTTGTTTTACGAACTTCCCGCTACATATCGTGGAATAAAGATTATTTGTAAGAAAAGTTGTAGCTTGCTTAGTTAGTCATATGAAAATCGTTCGTTACTGAGCTAGCTATTTCAGAGCTACTTGTTTTTCTCTCTCTCTCTCTCTCTCTCTCTCTCTCTCTCTCTCTCTCTCTCTCTGCGATCAAGACTCAATCAGAGTAGGATTCCAGACTCTCTCATGAAGTCAGCTGTCTGTTTAAGCGATTCGATTGCCCCATATAGTTTCTTTCCAGGGAGGTGGGCATGGACCACATTACTCTTCTCAGGTCTGTGTACTGGGGGCAATCCTGTAGAACATGTTTTGTAGTCATATTGTCCAGTGTACAGTGACATAGGCTGTTGCACCTATTTTGAATTTGGTGAACATGTGATTTCTCATTCTATTGTGGTCAGTGCGTAGGCGAAGTATGATGACTTGATCCCTCCATGATAGTTGATGGTATCCGTCCTCTCGTTATGCTTTGGGTGTTCTCGTTTCAGATCTAGATATTTAAGAGTTACTTGTTTCACAGCTAGTTATTTGAGAGTAGCATATTCATTTTCTGTTAATATTAATTCTATGCTTCCTGGTCACGCTAGTTGTTTATCGAAATAAAATACTATGAAGTTGTATACGCATCTCTAGATGAGTGCTTGGTACTTGTGAGTACTTAGTGGTCGAGCTTGCAACAAGTGGCTGTGCCAGCTGTTGGTTCAAGTACACTTATTGACGGCTGCCTGTCCGTTATCTTCTTCTGGAGTGAGTAGTTTGCGTGCGTGTATGTGTAGGTGTGCGTGTAAGTGTGTTCTTTTGCACGCGCGTATGTGCGTGTTACTTTTCTCCTGCTAATAAACCACAGCCAACTATAAATTTACTAAGACCCGCGGGCAGAAATAAACCGGGAAATCCACAACTAGCGTGACGTAGGTTACATAGGCAGTTAACGCTACCCACAACCACCCCTGCTCGCAAAGCTGGAAACGTCACGTTAGTTGGTCGTTTTCCATGGATTCCATCTCTGCCCGCATGCCTAAGTAAATCTATAGTCGGCAGTGAGCAAAAACTGTCATTTTTTTGTAGTGTCGCATATGAAACGTCATGATCGTTAATGTTTGTTGATAGCGCCCTCCAGCGGTGCTTAATGATCACGTCTATTGATAGTCCAGTTAAACTAGGTTTCAACTCTCAGCAAAGAACGCCTTTTAAAGAAAGCTGCCTTATCTTGAACTTGTCAGCTAACTAAAACGATCATTATTATGTGCCATACCGGTGCATCGTATCAGTTCTGTTGTTGACTGTTTACCGTGCCATACCCAATGGATATCAACATTGTTCCACCTTTATTTATTGCATTTGATGATTCTTTTAATTAAACTTTATAGTTAAACTGATTAATGTTTCACTCTATTTTCCTGCTGAATTGAAACCCCCCCCTCCTCCCCCCCCTTTTTTTCCCACTATTAACTACATTTTCCCAGCTCAGTTAACTAAACTTTCACCAACTTTATTGACTAAAATATTTACTACTTTGACTAATCTGTTAATTAATTATTAACTAAATTGTCACCAACTTTATTGACTAAAATATTTACTACTTTGAATAATCTGTTAATTAAATTATTAACTAAATTGTCACCAACTTTATTGACTAAAATATTTACTACTTTGACTAATCTGTTAATTAATTATTAACTAAATTGTCACCAACTTTATTGACTAAAATATTTACTACTTTGACTAATCTTTTAATTAAATTATTAACTAAATTGTCACCAACTTTATTGACTAAAATATTTACTACTTTGACTAATCTGTTAATTAAATTATTAACTAATTGTCACCAACTTTATTGACTAAAATATTTACTACTTTGACTAATCTGTTAATTAATTATTAACTAAATTGTCACCAACTTTATTGACTAAAATATTTACTACTTTGACTAATCTGTTAATTAATTATTAACTAAATTTTCACCAACTTTATTGACTAAAATATTTACTACTTTGACTAATCTGTTAATTAAACTATTAACTAAATTTTCACCAACTTTATTACTAAACTATTGAATAGTTTTGACTAAACTATTGATTAAACTATTGACTAACTCTCATCGACGTTATTGACTAAACTAGTGACTACTTTGACTAAACTATTTACTAAACTATTGACTAAACTTTCATCGACGTTATTGACTAAACTAGTGACTACTTTGACTAAACTATTTACTAAACTATAGACTAAACTTTTGATTAAAATACTGACTAACTATTGACTACTTTGACTAAACTTTTCCCTCTTCCATTGATTAAACTTTTTACTAAACTATAGACTAAACTTTTGATTAAATACTGACTAAACTATTGACTACTTTGACTAAACTTTTCCCTCTTCCATTGATTAAACTTTTTACTAAACTATAGATTAACTTTTGATTAAAATACTGACTAAACTATTGACTACTTTGACTAAACTTTTCCCTCTTCCATTGACTAAACTATTGACTAACTTTCCAGTCTTATTGACTCAACCTTTCAACGATATTCACTTATCCACCAACTATCATTAATTGATCACTTCTTGCATTGAACCTGATATTGCCAGCCTCCATTCCTAGAGAGTTCAAGCATTGAACCTGATATTGCCAGCCTCCATTCCTAGAGAGTTCAAGCATTGAACCAGATATTTCCAGCCTCCATTCCTAGAGAGTTCAAGAGAAAGTCCCAATTCCGAGTTAGCGTTCTTCATATCGTCTCAAAATGTCGTCTTGGAACAAGAGTTTAGCAAATGCATGATGCAGCACGCGGCGTTCAACCAGTCATCCGCTTCTGGGTTATACTAGCGAATTTTGATGTGCAAATGAGCATAGATACCAAACGGCTCAGATTGTGTTGATCTCATGAAGGCTAGTACATGTAGAAAACTTTCTGTGAAAACGAATTAAAATATTAGAGAGAAAGTGAGAAAAGATAAAAGAAAGAGAAACAAAGAGAGAGAAATAGAGGGAGGAAAAGAAGATGAAAGCGTGAAAGAACAAATATATGTCACTTGTGGAATTATTATCCCGACAGATTCTTCACTTGTGTTCTTATCTCAGCCCGTCGGTCTGTGCAGACAAGACAGCTGTTCTATTATTAGTACGCGGGCCGGCACCTCATTGGTCAGCCTGGCAGTAATTAAAAGCAAACAGCTTCTAAGGCACAACCGAGGTCGAGCGAGAGAAGGTGAAACCTGTAACTCATCTCTGCCTGGTCTGAAATAAATAACCGGCGTAAAACAGACGCACACCTTTCGCCTGCTTACCGTTTTTTTTTGGCCGAGTTCTCTGCGGCGTTTCCGCCGCCAAATTTGTAGATTCCAGAAGGAGAGAAGTGAGTAGACATATTTCAGGTATAAAGACAGTTCGACAAGAGGGAGAGCGCTGATGATAAGGTGTAGATTTGCAGGCTTGTTGTTCATTCATTCTTGCAGGCCACTGTTGGCGGATGTTTTCTCCTGTTGCTTTTAATATAAACTTCGAATCGTATCTTCTGACAATTTGGCAGAGTCTGTAAGAGGAGCTTAAATACATTGGTTAGTCGTATGTACAGTAATAAGAGTAGTAGAACATGTCACAGCGCTTGGTCACAATTATTCATTTGGATGTTCATTATTTCTGATGGTAAAATATGATTTCAACTTCGTATCAACTTTATATTTGCAGCAACAATAATAGTCTGGAGACTATAAATGTGGGATGCCTGGGAGGGATGTGCCGACTACAATCGCGTGTAGGCCTAATTTGTATAAACGACTATAATTACGTGTAGGCTTAATTTGTATAAACGACTTTAATTACGTGTAGGCTTAATTTGTATAAACGACTTTAATTACGTGTAGGCTTAATTTGTATAAACGACTATAATTACGTGTAGGCCTAATTTGTATAACGCTACAATCGTGTGTAGGCCTAATTTGTATAACGGCTACAATCGTGTGTAGGCCTAATTGTATAACGGCTACAATCGTGTGTAGCCTAATTTGTATAACGGCTACAATCGTGTGTAGCCCTAATTTGTATAACGGCTACAATCGTGTGTAGGCCTAATTTGTATAACGGCTACAATCGTGTGTAGGCCTAATTTGTATAACGACTATAATCGTGTGTAGCCCTAATTTGTTAAACGACTACAATCGTGTGTAGCCCTATTTGTATAACGACTATATTCGTGTGATGGTGTATATATCTGCTTATCTGCGACAATATTGTATCTATGCGATTAACAAGCGTTGACTACGTTCGCACATCGACCTTCGTATTAATGAATGTACAGATGGTCGCGACTGTTTTTCCAAATATTAGGGCTTGTGCTGTATCAAACTGTTTGTGTTTTATTTGTGGTACTGTTTGTGTCTGCTATATGATACTGTTTGCGTTTATATCAACCTTCTTTATACTAAAACGTGTGTTCATTCCTGAGTCGGCCCAAAATGTTTCACTTCGTTGTTCCCCCGCCTACGCTCGTTATTTCCTGTTATTTTTATTTATGAACAACCCATGTGTCCACCTTCATGCAGCTCATTCGCACATTTATTCAGCAGATTGTGAATCAGTTAAGCGAGAGATTGACGTGCGCTGTATTTATTGTTTAGGATTGAGCGACCTGTCGCGTATAAGCATCTTATTCATAATAGTTAGATACATTAATGTCCAAACTTGTTTTAATTGACAAATTAGATATTTGAGCAAGATTGTGTGTCGATTTTTGTTTGAAAGCCTGATCTGTAGAAATGTTTGTTTATTTGAGTTCGTCACAGTGGGACGACATTGTCTTGACTCGATCTGTAGTGGAGCTCAACTCTAGAAGTTGAGACAATCGCCTGACATCAGCAGAGCTGGAAACTGTCAGCGACTCATAACTGATGGAGACAAGGTGTCTGATAGCAACATGGCTGGAAGCACATGGCTGGAAGCTGTCAGCAACTCATAACTGATGGAGACAAGGTGTCTGACAGCAACAAAGCCGGAAGTTTGTCAGTCACTCATAGCTGTGACTTGCGTCAGGATCAGTAACTAGAATCATCCAGATCCGACTCCACCTCTTCGCAGTGCCTCTAGTAATAGACTAAGCTTTCTAGTTTGGTCAAGCGTGTACGAATCAACATGGAATGCGACCCGGTATTTAAAAAAATCCGTGATGAAGTCGGATGTGTTGGTCAAACGGCGCAAATATCACAGTTCTACCTGAAACACAACACAAAGATTCTACGCGCAAGTTAACGTCATTTTAAGCACTGAGACGAACAGGTCAATCCATTACTTTAGCAGTCATCTGGTGTCAGGAAGGAAAACTTTGTTTAGAATTTCTAAAAAAGTTATGAAAATTAACTTCAGTCCAAAATATATTGATTGCTTCAGTTCTCGGACAGCTCTTCGCAGCAGCAACGTTTTAACACTATTGAAGTGCTCGTCAGTCGTAGCGCAAATAAAATAACGTTTTCAATATCAACATCGATTATGATTGATGTTGTTGTTGTTGTTTTCATTATTGTTGTTATTCATCTTAGATGACGATGTGGTATTATTATTATTATTATTTATTATTATTATTATTATTTATTATTATTATTATTTTTATTTTATTATAATTGCGGCATTAACGATAGTTGTAAATATAATTCTTATCATTATAAATGGCAGCATTGTTATTGTTAATGCATTTTAACGTGCGCAGTACAACAAATAAGCTAGCCTGTGTTTGAAGTCGTTATTATATATCTCGCGTGCATTTGTTTTCATTCTGGGATCGCGACGATGTTGAGAAGGTTATAGTTCACATTTGTACGCTGTTTCCCAATAATAAGGAACCTTTGTTCCCGTATTCCAGCTTGGGGCTGCTAGCGTTCTGTGCATTTTGGAATCGTGGCTTATCTTGGACGCCCGGCTGCAGCGGTGAGATAAGATAAGGCTGCGGTTTTGTTTTGGTTAGGTTCTCTGTGTTTCTATTCTTGGAGTGTTTTGGTATTGTTGAGAGGGTATGTGGTAAGAGAAGTTAGACTGTAGTCGCTGTCTTGTCAAGAAATGGGAAGCCGAGGCGATGGCAAATAAAGATGAAACCGATAGAATCTGTCAAAACAAAGAGAAGGCTTTTGAGACAACAAAACAAAGAGTAGGCAGTTTTGGACAAAGAATAGGTCTTGTTTTTATTTTTTAGCGGAAGGAAAATGTGTCTTCTTGTGTTATGTTTTTATCTCTTTGTGATTGTGTGATTCAGAATTCCATTTTGGTAGATAAGTGATAGTTCTTGCTTCCATGAAAAATGTGTCTTGTGTGTTTATGTTTTTATCTCTCTGTGTGTTCAGATTCCATTTTGGTAGATAAGTGATAGTTCTCCTCCATGAAAATGTGGAGTGGAGAAAGAATGATTAAGCCTATGTTGAAGAAAAAAGTTATAAGAGTTTGAGAAAGAGAAGTGGGAAAGAACATGACTAAAAGAAATGAATGTAGGGTGAGTGATTCGAAAATATAAGGAGAACGAGAGAAAAGAAGGCATTTTGTGAAAGAAAAAAAGCTCCTGAAATAGATAAATAATACCATTTTAAAACAGAAAGATGAGATGAATAAAGAAGGTGAAAGCGTAATAATGAGAAAAATATAAAACTGGTTAAAAAAATTTTCTTTCCTTGTTTAAGTAGACCAAAAAAAATTGAGATAAGGTTTTGTTCCAAATGGCGGACGTTCTCATACCACTTTCTACCGGAAGTGGTCCACATACACCTCTAACATGATAAAAACTGCTGGACAAAACCGGCCCGCCAAGCAATTTTGACCGGCTCTCGTGCTTGATTAGAAAATTACTATACACTCCGTTCCCTGGGCTGCTAAAAGAAATAATAAATCAATGAAAAGTAACACATAAATGCACAAATCCTAATCCCAACACATAAATGCACAAATCCTAATCCCAACATATAAATGCACAAATCCTAATCCCAACATATAAATGCACAAATCCTAGTCATGACAGGCAAGCTTACTATTTATAATTTATTGTTGAATTTTCTTTTCTTCTCACCCCCCCCCCCCCGCCTCTCCTTTTTCTGTCACACTCTTTTCCCTTTCATTCCACTCTCTTTTCTGTCTTCCACTCTCCATCACTAATAAGATGTTTACAATACAATCGCTTGTGAGTGCAAATTAAGTAATTTATACCATGACTTTATAGGTGGTGGTAACTGTCCTCTCAGCGTCTTCATAGTTTTCTGATCTAACCCTCGACGTCTTCATAGTTTTCTGATCTGACCCTCGACGTCTTCATAGTTTTCTGATCTGACCCTCGACGTCTTCATAGTTTTCTGATCTGACCCTCGACGTCTTCATAGTTTTCTGATCTGACCCTCGGCTTCTTCATAGTTTTCAGATCTGACCTCGGCTTCTTCATAGTTTTCAGATCTGACCTCGGCTTCTTCATAGTTTTCAGATCTGACCTCGGCTTCTTCATAGTTTTCTGATCTGACCCTCGGCTTCTTCATAGTTTTGTGATCTGACCTCGACGTCTTCATAGTTTAAAGATCTGACCTCGGCTTCTTCATAGTTTTCAGATCTGACCTCGGCTTCTTCATAGTTTTCTGATCTGACCCTCGGCTTCTTCATAGTTTTGTGATCTGACCTCGACGTCTTCATAGTTTTCTGATCTGACCTCAGCTTCTTCATAGTTTTGTGATCTGACCTCGACGTCTTCATAGTTTTCAGATCTGACCTCGGCTTCTTCATAGTTTTGTGATCTGACCTCGGCTTCTTCATAGTTTTTTGATCTGACCTCGGCTTCTTCATAGTTTTCTGATCTGACCTCGGCTTCTTCATAGTTTTCTGATCTGACCTCGGCTTCTTCATAGTTTTCTGATCTGACCTCGGCTTCTTCATAGATTTCTGATCTGACCTCGGCATCTTCATAGTTTTCTGATCTGACCTCGGCATCTTCATAGTTTTCTGATCTGACCTCGGCATCTTCATAGTTTTCTGATCTGACCTCGGCATCTTCATAGTTTTGTGATCTGACACTCAGCTTCTTCATAGTTTTCTGATCTGACCCTCGGCTTCTTCATAGTTTTCAGATCTGACCTCGGCTTCTTCATAGTTTTCAGATCTGACCCTCGGCTTCTTCATAGTTTTCAGATCTGACACTCAGCTTCTTCATAGTTTTCTGATCTGACCCTCGGCTTCTTCATAGTTTTCAGATCTGACCCTCGGCTTCTTCATAGTTTTCATATCTGACCTCGGCTTCTTCATAGTTTTCAGATCTGACCTCAGCTTCTTCATAGTTTTCTGATCTGACCTCGGCTTCTTCATAGTTTTCAGATCTGACCCTCGGCTTCTTCATAGTTTTCAGATCTGACACTCAGCTTCTTCATAGTTTTCTGATCTGACCCTCGGCTTCTTCATAGTTTTCAGATCTGACCCTCGGCTTCTTCATAGTTTTTCAGATCTGACCTCGGCTTCTTCATAGTTTTCAGATCTGACCTCAGCTTCTTCATAGTTTTCTGATCTGACCTCGGCTTCTTCATAGTTTTCAGATCTGACCTCGGCTTCTTCATAGTTTTGTGATCTGACCTCGGCTTCTTCATAGTTTTCTGATCTGACACTCAGCTTCTTCATAGTTTTCAGATCTGCCCCCATAAAATAAAATGCTGCCCGACCCTGCTCTAAATTATGCGTATATGGACGCCATGTTTTGAGCACGTGGACAGGTAGAGTTTATTGTTTGGTTAGACGAACTGGCAACGAGGAGAGGAGATTTGGAATCTCAAACTTCCCAATAAAAATAGCCTGCTTAGAAAGGACATATCGACTGCACTGAAGGTTCCTCAAAGCGGTAGCTACGTGAGAGCTTTCCTTGATATTTAGCTCTGCGATCTGACGCTTCACTGCTGTCCATTTTCACGTTGTAAGCTTTCGTTTGAATGTGGGTTTGGAATGTGACATTTTGCCTGGTGTTTTTGACAGTTCTCAAAATGTAGGACGACGACTCTTTGTCTTCTTCTTTCAGGTGGTTGGATTTAAATGTCACATTCTGTTGCTGTTGTTTAGATTAGGATACCAGTTGTTGTTGTTGTTGTTTAGATTAGGATACCAGTTGTTGTTGTTGTTGTTGTTTAGATTAGGATACCAGTTGTTGTTGTTGTTGCTGCTGTTGTTGTTGTTTAGATTAGGATACCAGTTGTTGTTGTTGTTGTTGTTGTTGCTGTTGCTGTTGCTGCTGCTGCTGCTGTTGTTGTTGTTGTTGTTTAGATTAGGATACCAGTTGTTGTTGCTGCTGTTGTTGTTGTTGTTTAGATTAGGATACCAGTTGTTGTTGTTGTTGCTTTTGTTGTTGTTTAGATTAGGATACCAGTTGTTGTTGTTGTTGCTGCTGTTGTTGTTTAGATTAGGATACCAGTTGTTGTTGTTGCTGCTGCTGTTGTTGTTGTTTAGATTAGGATTCCAATTGTTGTGTGTTGCTGTTGTTTAGATTAGGATACCGGTTGTTGTTGTTGTTGTTTAGATTAGGATACCAATTGTTGTTGTTGTTGTTGTTTAGATTAGGATACCAGTTGTTGTTGTTGTTGCTGCTGCTGTTGTTGTTGTTGCTGTTGTTGTTGTTGTTTAGATTAGGATACCAGTTATTGTTGTTGTTGTTGTTGCTGTTGTTTAAGTGTTTATCAAGACATACGAAATTCACTCCCAAAAGTTGAAGTTCTTGTTGCTAGTAATCTTTCTTTACTTTTGTTAAAATTGATTCTTGGTAGTTATATGTTTTATTATCATCGCTGTTATCATTATCATCCCCATAAATATTGTATCACCACTACAATCATCCAGTAGCGCGTCAAGAGAACTACACCACTCTATTTCACTTCATCTGAATGTTTCTCGTTTCCTCCTTGATTTGCCTCCATAGTTGAGTATACTCAATAGGGAACTCTTGGTTTTATCAATTTCTAGGTCACCTCTTTCTCTGCTTTTCTTGAACTATACTCACCTTTAGTGTTCTTTGAAGGCCATTCTACCTTTTATTTTTGTTACCAAAATATTTACTTTTTCTTTTCTTCATTGAATTCCCTGTCAGGGAATAACTTACTCTCAACTACTTTTCACTTACTCTCAACCAGTTTTCACTTATTCCCAGCCAGGGAATAACTTATTCCCAACCAGTTTTTACTTATTCCAACCAGTTTTCACTTATTCCCAGTTCTTTTAATTCGCTTTTGTTAATCCTTTCTGCCTTTCTTAGATAATAACTATTCTTTCTAATCAGATGCTGAATTTTTCTTTTCAGCAGCTGAATTTTTCTTTTCAGCAGCTGAATTCTTTTCATTTCAGCAGTCAGTTAGTGTCCAGGTTTCACACCCATAAGTTACGATGGGAAAGATGGATATTCTCATTAGTACCAGCTTAATAACAGTTTGTGTTTTGCCACATATATATTTCCGATTGATTTAATGTTATTAAATATTGGATGAAAGGGGACGTACGTCAGCGGACGTTGTGCCTGTCATTTCTGAAGGTTGCTTAATTGCCGCCATCAAATGTATGTCCTTAGAACACGGCAGATTACAGCAAGCGTGTAGTGTAAACGTTCAGGGCTCTACAACACACAACACGCGTTGACTGTCCGCGTTAAATGACACTTTGAAACTGGATGTTAATTATAGACGGAGAGATGAACACACGCACGTTTTATTTTTAATTCAAATAAAGTAGCGACACACTCCAAGCTTTTTAAGTCAAAGTGTCTGTGTCCGTATAGTTGTTCAATAGTGGAATGCACATGTATCTTCCCGATAGCAACATACGGTTGTGAATCATGGACAGTCTCGCAAACAACAAAGAAGAAAACCAATTCATTCAAAACAAAATGCTACATAAATCTCCCTCAGATCCTTTGGATAATGACAAAAGAGCAATGAAGACGTGAAAAGATTTAAACATTAAAAAGAACTGGCTTATAAACACCACTCTACAGGGGAAATTAAAATACTATGGACACGTCAAAAGACACAGCGGACTGGAAAGAACAATAATGGAAGGTATGGTTCCTGGGCGATGTGTCAGGGGCAGACCAAGAAGAAGTTGTTTTCATGGCATCAAGAAGTCATTGAACATGACAACAGAAGTAGGAGGTCTGGTTAGAGACAGAAATTCTTTCTGACGGGCTGTGGTGAATGTAACGTTCTATGGGAGATCTGGTTAAAGAATAACATTCTTTCTGACGGGCTGTGGTGAATGTAACGTTCTATGGGAGATCTGGTTAGAGACAGACATTCTTTCTGACGGGCTGTGGTGAATGTAACGTTCTATGGGAGATCTGGTTAGAGACAGACATTCTTTCTGACGGGCTGTGGTGAATGTAACGTTCTATGGGAGATCTGGTTAAAGACAGACATTCTTTCTGACGGGCTGTGGTGAATGTAACGTTCTATGGGAGATCTGGTTAAAGACAGACATTCTTTCTGACGGGCTGTGGTGAATGTAACGTTCTATGGGAGATCTGGTTAAAGACAGACATTCTTTCTGACGGGCTGTGGTGAATGTAACGTTCTATGGGAGATCTGGTTAGAGACAGACATTCTTTCTGACGGGCTGTGGTGAATGTAACGTTCTATGGGAGATCTGGCTAGATACAGAAATTCTTTCTGACGGGCTGTGGTGAATGTAACGTTCTATGGGAGATCTGGTTAGAGACAGACATTCTTTCTGACGGGCTGTGGTGAATGTAACGTTCTATGGGAGATCTGGCTAGATACAGACATTCTTTCTGACGGGCTGTGGTGAATGTAACGTTCTATGGGAGATCTGGTTAAAGACAGACATTCTTTCTGACGGGCTGTGGTGAATGTAACGTTCTATGGGAGATCTGGTTAGAGACAGACATTCTTTCTGACGGGCTGTGGTGAATGTAACGTTCTATGGGAGTTCTGGTTAGAGACAGACATTCTTTCTGACGGGCTGTGGTGAATGTAACGTTCTATGGGAGATCTGGTTAGAGACAGACATTCTTTCTGACGGGCTGTGGTGAATGTAACGTTCTATGGGAGATCTGGTTAAAGACAGACATTCTTTCTGACGGGCTGTGGTGAATGTAACGTTCTATGGGAGATCTGGTTAAAGACAGACATTCTTTCTGACGGGCTGTGGTGAATGTAACGTTCTATGGGAGATCTGGTTAAAGACAGACATTCTTTCTGACGGGCTGTGGTGAATGTAACGTTCTATGGGAGATCTGGTTAAAGACAGACATTCTTTCTGACGGGCTGTGGTGAATGTAACGTTCTATGGGAGATCTGGTTAAAGACAGACATTCTTTCTGACGGGCTGTGGTGAATGTAACGTTCTATGGGAGATCTGGTTAAAGACAGACATTCTTTCTGACGGGCTGTGGTGAATGTAACGTTCTATGGGAGATCTGGTTAGAGACAGACATTCTTTCTGACGGGCTGTGGTGAATGTAACGTTCTATGGGAGATCTGGTTAGAGACAGACATTCTTTCTGACGGGCTGTGGTGAATGTAACGTTCTATGGGAGATCTGGTTAGAGACAGACATTCTTTCTGACGGGCTGTGGTGAATGTAACGTTCTATGGGAGATCTGGTTAGAGACAGACATTCTTTCTGACGGGCTGTGGTGAATGTAACGTTCTATGGGAGATCTGGTTAAAGACATACATTCTTTCTGACGGGCTGTGGTGAATGTAACGTTCTATGGGAGATCTGGTTAAAGACAGACATTCTTTCTGACGGGCTGTGGTGAATGTAACGTTCTATGGGAGATCTGGTTAAAGACAGACATTCTTTCTGACGGGCTGTGGTGAATGTAACGTTCTATGGGAGATCTGGTTAAAGACAGACATTCTTTCTGACGGGCTATGGTGAATGTAACGTTCTATGGGAGATCTGGTTAGAGACAGACATTCTTTCTGACGGGCTGTGGTGAATGTAACGTTCTATGGGAGATCTGGTTAAAGACAGACATTCTTTCTGACGGGCTGTGGTGAATGTAACGTTCTATGGGAGATCTGGTTAAAGACAGACATTCTTTCTGACGGCTGTGGTGAATGTAACGTTCTATGGGAGATCTGGCTAGAGACAGACATTCTTTCTGACGGGCTGTGGTGAATGTAACGTTCTATGGGAGATCTGGTTAAAGACAGACATTCTTTCTGACGGGCTGTGGTGAATGTAACGTTCTATGGGAGATCTGGCTAGAGACAGACATTCTTTCTGACGGGCTGTGGTGAATGTAACGTTCTATGGGAGATCTGGTTAAAGACAGACATTCTTTCTGAAGGGCTGTGGTGAATGTAACGTTCTATGGGAGATCTGGCTAGAGACAGACATTCTTTCTGACGGGCTGTGGTGAATGTAACGTTTTATGGGAGATCTGGTTAGAGACAGACATTCTTTCTGACGGGCTGTGGTGAATGTAACGTTCTATGGGAGATCTGGTTAGAGACAGACATTCTTTCTGACGGGCTATGGTGACTGCAACGTTTTGCAAGGGACGTGTGACCTGGTGATAATGAGTGGAATGCAGGTGTTAATCTAGTGATGACTTTCCGATTATTTGTAGACAAATAGCAAGCACGCGATTTAACGCCCATTTAGGTATATTTACATGGACCTATTTGCCGTTACAAACATGCACGATTTCAATGAAAAAAATGCCCGATTTTTCGATGCAGTTACCTGTTAAGTTCAGGTAAGTAACTTTACCGATTATGTAATTGACTTCATCGCTCTCAGGGCTCAATCCATCCAGGTAAATGGCACAGGGCAGCACGCTATGATTAGGAGACATGTAGCTTGTTGGTTACACCCACTCATCCAGGTAAATGGCACAGGACAGCACGCTATGATTAGGAGACATATAGCTTGTTGGTTACACCCACTCATCCAGGTAAATGGCACAGGACAGCACGCTATGATTAGGAGACATATAGCTTGTTGGTTACACCCACTCATCCAGGTAAATGGCACAGGACAGCACGCTATGATTAGGAGACATATAGCTTGTTGGTTACACCCACTCATCCAGGTAAATGGCACAGGACAGCACGCTATGATTAGGAGACATATAGCTTGTTGGTTACACCCACTCATCCAGGTAAATGGCACAGGACAGCACGCTATGATTAGGAGACATATAGCTTGTTGGTTACACCCACTTCTAATCAGTTCATTCATTTGCCCCATCCTTCTAGTACCAAGCTTTGAGCCACATACATACCCCATTCCCACTCCTAGCAGAGAAACAAATGCTAGAGCACACGGCCAACTAAACTACCTAAAAAAATCTCGTGGCATGACGTTGTGTCGCTGTTAGATCCTGTTTCTGGCTGTCTGTTATTCTTTATTTTTCTGTTGTTGATTAATTGAGATTTGTCCCGATTGTTGTAAACATACCTCTTCCCCTGAAATGATTCACTGATCTATTGCCTCGCTAGTTTCCCTCTATAATAATATTCATTTATTATTATTTGTCTCCAGTCTTAACCACTGGAAACTACTATTCGTGCTGTTTCGTCCTATAACTGTTTGTCTACAACGCAAGTATTTAGCCATACCCTATCCAGGAGACACTTGTTTTAATAGGAAAATACAGATACACAATTTATTCCCGAGTTGTGATCGTAACCCTATATGATTCATGAGTACACATTCGTGAAAGACGTCCACGATAACTATCTTTCTCTTCATGACGTGGCCACTCACAATTACTATCTTTCTCTTCATGACGTGGCCACTCACAATAACTATCTTTCTCTTCATGACGTGGACACTCACAATAACTATCTTTCTCTTCATGACGTGGCCACTCACAATAATTATCTTTCTCTTCATGACGTAGCCACTCACAATAACTATCTTTCTCTTCATGACGTAGCCACTCACAATAACTATCTTTCTCTTCATGACGTAGCCACTCACAATAACTATCTTTCTCTTTATGACGTAGACACTCACAATAACTATCTTAACTATCTTTCTCTTTATAACGTGGCCACTCACAATAACTATCTTTCTCTTCATGACGAGCCACTCACAATAACTACATTTCTCTTCATGACGTAGACACTCACAATAACTATCTTTCTCTTTATGACGAGCCACTCACAATAACTATATTTCTCGTCATGACGTGGCCACTCACAATAACTACCTTTCTCTTCATGACGTAGCCACTCATAATAACTATCTTTCTCTTCATGACGTAGACACTCACAATAACTACCTTTCTCTTCATGACGTAGACACTCACAATAACTATATTTCTCTTCATGACGTAGCCACTCACAATAACTATCTTTCTCTTCATGACGTAGCCACTCACAATAACTATCTTTCTCTCCATGACGAGCCACTCACAATAACTATCTTTCTCTTCATGACGTGGCCACTCACAATAACTATCTTTCTCTTTATGACGTAGACACTCACAATAACTATCTTTCTCTTCATGACGTGGCCACTCACAATAACTATCTTTCTCTTCATGACGTGGCCACTCACAATAACTATCTTTCTCTTCATGACGTAGACACTCACAATAACTATCTTTCTCTTCATGACGAGCCACTCACAATAACTATCTTTCTCTTCATGACGTGGCCACTCACAATAACTATCTTTCTCTTCATGACGTGGCCACTCACAATAATTATCTTTCTCTTCATGACGTAGCCACTCACAATAACTATCTTTCTCTTCATGACGTAGCCACTCACAATAACTATCTTTCTCTTCATGACGTAGCCACTCACAATAACTATCTTTCTCTTTATAACGTGGCCACTCACAATAACTATCTTTCTCTTTATGACGTAGACACTCACAATAACTATCTTAACTATCTTTCTCTTTATGACGTAGACACTCACAATAACTATCTTTCTCTTCATGACGAGCCACTCACAATAACTATTTTTCTCTTCATGACGAGCCACTCACAATAACTACCGTTCTCTTCATGACGTAGACACTCACAATAACTATCTTTCTCTTTATGACGAGCCACTCACAATAACTATATTTCTCGTCATGACGTGGCCACTCACAATAACTACCTTTCTCTTCATGACGTAGCCACTCATAATAACTATCTTTCTCTTCATGACGTAGACACTCACAATAACTACCTTTCTCTTCATGACGTAGACACTCACAATAACTATATTTCTCTTCATGACGTGGCCACTCACAATAACTATCTTTCTCTTCATGACGTAGCCACTCACAATAACTATCTTTCTCTTCATGACGTAGCCACTCACAATAACTATCTTTCTCTTCATGACGTAGCCACTCACAATAACTATCTTTCTCTCCATGACGAGCCACTCACAATAACTATATTTCTCGTCATGACGTGGCCACTCACAATAACTATCTTTCTCTTCATGACGTAGCCACTCACAATAACTATCTTTCTCTTAATGACGTGGCCACTCACAATAACTATCTTTCTTTTCATGACGAGCCACTCACAATAACTATCTTTCTCTTCATGACGTGGCCACTCACAATAACTATCTTTCTCTTCATGACGTAGCCACTCACAATAACTATCTTTCGCTTCATGACGAGCCATTCACAATAACTATCTTTCTCTTCATGACGTAGCCACTCACAATAACTATCTTTCTCTTCATGACGTGGCCACTCACAATAACTATCTTTCTCTTCATGACGAGCCACTCACAATAACTATCTTTCTCTTCATGACGTGGCCACTCACAATAACTATCTTTCTCTTCATGACGTAGCCACTCACAATAACTATCTTTCGCTTCATGACGTGGCCACTCACAATAACTATCTTTCTCTTCATGACGTAGCCACTCACAATAACTATCTTTCTCTTCATGACGTAGCCACTCACAATAACTATCTTTCTCTTCATGACGTAGCCACTCACAAACGACTATCTTTCTCTCCATGACGAGCCACTCACAATAACTATATTTCTCGTCATGACGTGGCCACTCACAATAACTATCTTTCTCTTCATGACGTAGCCACTCACAATAACTATCTTTCTCTTCATGACGTGGCCACTCACAATAACTATCTTTCTCTTCATGACGAGCCACTCACAATAACTATCTTTCTCTTCATGACGTGGCCACTCACAATAACTATCTTTCTCTTCATGACGTAGCCACTCACAATAACTATCTTTCTCTTCATGACGTGGCCACTCACAATAACTATCTTTCTCTTCATGACGAGCCACTCACAATAACTATCTTTCTCTTCATGACGTGGCCACTCACAATAACTATCTTTCTCTTCATGACGTAGCCACTCACAATAACTATCTTTCGCTTCATGACGAGCCACTCACAATAACTATCTTTCTCTTCATGAATTGGCCACTCACAATAACTATCATTCTCTTTATGAAGAGCTACCCACAATAACTATCTTAACCTCCGACGTAAGCACGGACCTCATCAAGTAACCTTTTCTCCTTTGAATGTCTTTTAAGCACCTTAGAGAAAAGATTATGGTGACATTTTTCGTTAAAACTCAGTTTTCTTGAATTAGCTCACAATGTCGGTGTTTGAAAGCATGTGATATCATGTGATGATTAACAAAGTAAAAAGAACCAGGTACTGCCATAGAAATGTTGACAAAGTCTGCTACCTTATTCTTCTTCTCCTTTTCATCCTCATTTGCCTTTCAGCGTCGAGTGGGGATATAATTTGTGGTATTTAACTCTTCTGTTCGCCTCTGTTACTGTTATGTTTCCTAGTGATTCTAATATTCATCCAATCCATCTTTTTCGTGGTCGCCCCCCTGGGCCTGGTGTTTTCGCAACATTTGTTGAGGGCTCGTTATGTTTTGTTTTGATCACTCTGCCTTGTCACGTGGTCAAACCATTTCATATGTTGTTTCTTTATATTCTGTGGCGGGGGTTATTCCTATTTTTTTCTTCTCAGTTCTTCATTTCTGATCTTATCTCTCAGGCTGGTTCCTGTCATGCGTCTAACACACTTCATCTCAGTAGAGGTTATTTTCTTATTGTTCTTGCATCTAGGGTGCAGGACTGGCATTGGTAGCATAACATTGGGATGAAGATTGTATTGTAGAGTGCCCGTTTTGCCTCTAGAGTTATTTCCTTGTTGGACAATAGTGGTGATGTCTGCTAGCTTTGGCTTTGTTTAATTATGAACTGACATTTATGTAGATATGCGTATGACCAGGTGCTTCGGTGAAATGCTAACACGAGCTCATGACGAACGATAATGTTAAGTTACAGATAAAACATTTCCCATGCTGGGCGCACCTGAAGTGTGTGGAAAGCGAAACTAGAATTCCAGTCACAAATATACCAGATTTTTTTATATTCGTCGGACTAAACGTAATTAAATATTTGGCTGTTTTTGGGAGCCCTGGGAAATATGCATCACCACTCGAACTATTATCCGTGGTACCAAGCAGAACTTTTCAATGAACAACATCATCATCATGTGAAGCAGCAGCAGCAGCAGCCAATGCGCTGGACAAGAAGGGAGTACAACATGCTCCAGGGTAGAACATCTCCTTCGGTCTCTGTGTCGCAGACCAGCTTGTGGAAGTAAGCAAACATCTTGTGTGTTGTACATTGTGTGTTGTACCTTGTGTGTTGTACATTGTGTGTTGTACATTGTGTGTTGTACATTGTGTGTTGAACATTGTGTGTTGAACATTGTGTGTTGTGCATTGTGTGTTGTACATTGTGTGCTGTACATTGTGTGTTGTACCTTGTGTGTTGTACATTGTGTGTTGTGCATTGTGTGTTGTACATTGTGTGTTGTACCTTGTGTGTTGTACATTGTGTGTTGTGCATTGTGTGTTGTACATTGTGTGTTGTGCATTGTGTGTTGTACATTGTGTGTTGTACATTGTGTGTTGTACCTTGTGTGTTGTACATTGTGTGTTGTACATTGTGTGTTGAACGTTGTGTGTTGTACATTGTGTGTTGTACATTGTGTGTTCTACATTGTGTGTTGTGCATTGTGTGTTGTACATTGTGTGTTGTACATTGTGTGTTGTACCTTGTGTGTTGTACATTGTGTGTTGTACATTGTGTGTTGAACATTGTGTGTTGTACATTGTGTGTTGTACATTGTGTGTTGTACATTGTGTGCTGTACATTGTGTGTTGTACCTTGTGTGTTGTACATCGCGTGTTGTACATCGAGTGCTGTACATTGTCTGTTCTACATTGCATGTTTTACGTCATTTGCTGAACACTGTGTGCTAAACATTGTGTGTTGTCCTTTGTCTTAATCAAATATGAGCCTGCCGCTGTCTTTGTCACACATCAGCCTACCTATGTCTTTGTCGAACATCAACCTACATCTGTCTTTGTCACACATCCACCTACCTCTGTCTTTGCCACACATTAACCTACTTATGCCTTTCTCATACATCAGCCTACCTCTGTCTTTGTCACACATCAGCCTACCTATGTCTTTGTCACACATCAGCCTACCTATGTCTTTGTCACATATCAACCTACATATGTCTTTGTAACACATCAGCCTACCTCTGTCTTTGTCACACATCAGCCTACCTCTGTCTTTGCCACACATCAGCCTACCTCTGTCTTTGTCACACATCAGCCTACCTCTGTCTTTGTCACACATCAGCCTACCTCTGTCTTTGTCACACATCAGCCTACCTCTGTCTTTGCCACACAACAGCCTACCTCTGTCTTTGCCACACATCAGCCTACCTCTGTCTTTGCCACACATCAGCCTGCCTCTGTCTTTGCCACATATCAGCCTACCTCTGTCTTTGCCACACATCAGCCTACCTCTGTCTTTGCCACATATCAGCCTACCTCTGTCTTTGTCACACATCAGCCTACCTCTGTCTTTGCCACACATCAGCCTACCTCTGTCTTTGCCACACATCAGCCTACCTCTGTCTATGTCACACATCAGCCTACCTCTGTTTTTGTCACACATTAGCCTAACTCTGTCTTTGTCACACATCAGCCCACCTCTGACTTTGTCACATATCAGACTACCTCTGTCTTTGTCAGACATCAACCTACCTCTGTCTTTGTCACGCATCAGCTAAGCTCTGTCTTTGTCACACATCAGCTTACCTCTGTCTTTGTCACACATCAGCTTACCTCTGTCTTTGTCACACATCAGCCCACCTCTGTCTTTGTCACACATCAGCTTACGTCTGTCTTTGTCACACATCAGCTTACCTCTGTCTTTGTCACACATCAGCCCACCTCTGTCTTTGTCACACATCAGCTTACCTCTGTCTTTGTCACACATCAGCTTACCTCTGTCTTTGTCATACATCAGCCTACGTCTGTCTTTGTCACACCTCAGCTTACCTCTGTCTTTGTCACACATCAGCTTACCTCTGTCTTTGTCACAAATCAGCTTACCTCTGTCTTTGTCACACATCAGCTTACCTCTGTCTTTGTTACACTTCAGCTTATTTCTGTCTTTGTCACACCTCAGCTTACTTCTGTCTTTGTCACACTTTAGCTTACTTCTGTCTTTGTCACACCTCAGCTTACTTCTGTCTTTGTCACACCTCAGCTTACTTCTGTCTTTGTCACACCTCAGCTCACCTCTGTCTTTGTCACACCTCAGCTTACCTCTGTCTTTGTCACACTTTAGCTTACTTCTGTCTTTGTCACACCTCAGCTTACTTCTGTCTTTGTCACACCTCAGCTTACTTCTGTCTTTGTCACACCTCAGCTTACTTCTGTCTTTGTCACACTTCAGCTTACTTCTATCTTTGTCACACTTCAGCTTACTTCTATCTTTGTCACACTTCAGCTTACTTCTATCTTTGTCACACTTCAGCTTACTTCTATCTTTGTCACACTTCAGCTTACTTCTATCTTTGTCACACTTCAGCTTACTTCTATCTTTGTCACACTTCAGCTTACTTCTATCTTTGTCACACTTCAGCTTACTTCTATCTTTGTCACACTTCAGCTTACTTCTATCTTTGTCACACTTCAGCTTACCTCTGTCTTTGTCACACTTCAGCTTACCTCTGTCTTTGTCACACTTCAGCTTACTTCTATCTTTGTCACACTTCAGCTTACTTCTATCTTTGTCACACTTCAGCTTACTTCTATCTTTGTCACACCTCAGCTTACTTCTGTCTTTGTCACACTTCAGCTTACCTCTGTCTTTGTCACACTTCAGATTACTTCTATCTTTGTCACACCTCAGCTTACTTCTGTCTTTCTAAATTCCTAACTTTTTAAAACTCACAATTTCTCTTCGAATCACAAGCAATTCAAGTCTCAAGCACACGCACGCACACCCATCTTCTATTCCGTTTCTTTATTTTTCTCTATGAATCCTTTCTGTGTAATCTCCCATAAACACCCCTTTTACCAGTCACATCGACACTTCATATCTGGTATGTATACATTAGCCCTAATGCCCCCCCCCCCCCCCCCCGAAGTGAAGGTGTATGCACTAATGTAAGATAGACATCACAACAACCACACGTACCTGGAGTGCCACCTGAGGCCTATATACACTTTCACAAATGCCAGTTTCACTTAAAGACAAAAAAGTAGCCAGGAAATCATTAAAATAGAAACCATTCTACAGCCTTTCAATAATCAAATGAGTCGAACCTGCTCAAACGTATCGCTCCTATCCGTGGCCGTGTTGAGGATAAACACTTCCAACCTGACCTGACAAATTCCAAGTTGCCAGATACAAAATGCCAGGGAAAGCCAGACGGCGCTAATCGCTTGTACCACAAAGTGTGTTCTCATTCCTGGTATGTGGTCACAATTAAAACAAAATTAAGTCGGCTCGGGCTATTTCGGCTCTCTTTTGCTGCCAGGTGTCAACACATCAAATGTGTTTCTTCTTGTAAATCAATACTGGTTGTGTGTGTCTATGTTTATTTAGACAATCAAATCATTGGAGTCTGTAGAAATGTGGTTTTACAGAGGAATGTTGAGAGTGCCATGGACAGCGAAGAAGAGTAGTGGAAACGTTCTGAAGGAGGCCAGGGCAAAAAGAGAGCTAATTTCCAATATTAGGAAGAAACAATCATCATTTATCCGCCATGTAATGAGAAGAGAGCAGCTGGAGTATATTGTAGCGGCTGTCAAAATTGAGGGACGAACAGATAGAGGGAAGCAAAGAGAGAAGATACCAGACAGCTTAAGAGAATGGCTTGGCAGAAGGTCAACAACAGAAATGATAAATAACTGTCGAGATCGAAAGTTGTGGAGAGACATGATCACCTACGCCAGCAGGCCCGGTACTTGATGATGACGGCGATGTTTATTTATTTACAGCAAGATGTATTTACATTATATTTGTATGGTCTGTATGCGTGCGTGCTTGAATATATGTATAAATATGGGTGTGTGTGCAGCATATACAGCGTGTGTACAAACATGTGATGTCTGATCATCATGACCGGTAAAATATGTTCATCAAGGAGGGTAACATATTGATCACATGGAACAGCGCAAATAGAGACCGGCGCAACAGAAAATGGAAGTAAAGCAACCGACGCGAAAGAACAAGACGGGGCAGATCAAATGTATTTGCCCCAGGACCATCGTCATTATACTCCAACAAGGTCCATTGCCTCTTTTCTTCATTCAATTGGGTCTATGATTACAGGGGCAAATTGGGTCTAATGATAGAGGGACAAATTGGGATTACGATTCAGGGAAAAATTGGGTCTGGGGTTACAGGGAGAAACAAAACAGGTATAGAGTTACATTGAAATATAATTTAAAATATGAAATAAACAAATATAAACCAGGGGATAGCTGGAAAGGTAGAAAATAAACGTCACATGAAACGAGCAAGGGAATCTCATAGACACAATGTGGTTAGTCGTTCAAAGGAGGGAATCTCATAGACACAAAGTGGTTAGTCGTTCAAGGGAGGGAATCTCATAGACACAATGTGGTTAGTCGTTCAAGGGAGGGAATCTCATAGACACAATGTGGTTAGTCGTTCAAGGGAGGATATTTCATAGACACAATGTGGTTAGTCGTTCAAGGGAGGGAATTTCATAGACACAATGTAGTTAGTCGTTCAAGGGAAGGAATCTCATAGACACAATGTGGTTAGTCGTTCAAAGGAGGAAATCCCGTAGGCAGGATTTAGTTAGTTACTCAAGGGCATTTGAAAGTATATCAGTGGGGCTAAGTGTCGGAGAGCACGTGGATGAAAGCGATTAGTAACTCATAGCTGACTGTTATCATCAGGATGAAAGACAAAAACTGACCGTATCCAATGTTACGACGGTGAATATTAAGATGGTTTGGTCATGTTAGACAATGGTTGGGTCATATTAGAGGATGGTTGGGCCACGTTAGACGATGGTTGGGTCATGTTAGAGGATGGTTGGGTCATGTTAGAGGATGGTTGGGTCATGTTAGAGGATGGTTGGGCCACGTTAGAGGATGTTTGGGCCACGTTAGAGGATGGTTGGGTCACGTTAGAGAATGGTTGGGTCACGTTAGAGGATGGTTGGGCCACGTTAGAGGATGGTTGGGTCATGTTAGAGGATGTTTGGGTCATGTTAGAGGGTGGTTGGGCCATGTTAGAGGATGGTTGGGCCACGTTAGAGGATGGCTGGGTCATGTTAGACGATGGTTGGGTCACATTAGAGGATGGTTGGGCCACGTTAGACGATGGTTGGGCCACGTTAGAGGATGGTTGGGCCACGTTAGACGATGGTTGGGTCATATTAGAGGATGGTTGGGCCACGTTAGACGATGGTAGGGTCATGTTAGAAGATGTTTGGGTCATGTTAGAGGATGTTTAGGTCATGTTAGAGGATGGTTGGGTAATGTTTAGAGGATGGTTGGGCCACGTTAGACGATGTTTGGGTCATGTTTGAAGATGGGTGGGTCATGTTAGAGGATGGGTGGGTCGTGATAGAGGATGGTTGGGTCTTGTTAGATGATGATTGGAACATATTAGAGGATGTTTGTGTCATGTTTGAAGATGGTTGGGTCATGTTAGAGGATGGGTGGGTCGTGATAGAGGATGGTTGGGTCTTGTTAGACCATGGTTGGGTCGTGATAGAGGATGGTTGAATCGTGTTAGAAAGATGGTTGGGTCATGTTAAATGATGGCCGATAATCTCATCCCTAGATAGTGGATGTATGTAGATCTTAGAGATGGCAATAGATCTAGGATGGGACCAAATGTAGGTATATAGATGATGTTGAAGCTTCCATTGGGGACTTCTGTCAGTGAAAGGGCCTGGACGAATCCGACAACAGATCATGTCGTGTGGAGACTCAACCACATTCCAAAGATTCCTCTTTCCTTCCTCATTTGCTTTTCAGCGTCGAGATGAGATATATTGTGGTCTTTTGCTCTTCTATTGGCATCTGCTGCTGTTATATTTCCTAGTTTTTCTAATATTCCATGAATTCGTCTTTTTTGTGGTCGGCTCTTGGATCTGGTGTTCTCGTCACGTTTGTTGTAATGGTGTTAATGAAAATATCAGAGAATGAAACGCCAAATTAGAAAGGAAAAGGGTTCCAGTTCAACACATAAATGTAGAGTTACACCTCCGAGTGTGTCTAGTTATCCGTTTATCCATCTTTTTCTTGGTCGGCCTCTTGGTCTGGTGTTCTCGTATCGTTTGTTGGTAACTCGTTGTATTAAATGTAGTTCTTTATGTCTCATCACATGTCCGAACCACTTGTTCTGTTGTCGTTTTATGTATTCAAAAGCTGGTTCAGTTGCTAGTCTTTTTTCGTAAGTTTTTTTTTTCTGATCTTATCTTTCAGGCTGTTTCCTACCATGCGCCTGACACACTTCATTTCTATGGTTGTTGTTTTTCTAATAGTTCTTGAGTGTAAGGTCCATGTCTGGCACTGGTAGCACAGCGTTGGGATAAAGATATTTTTATAAATAGCTCATTTCGCTCCTAACGTTACTTCTTTGTTAGACAGTGACCGTCTAGACGGCTGCGTGAGAATCTTTAATTGAAAAGCTGCCTATATTCTTTGCCAGGAAATCCTGATACCAGCGGTAATAAAACCGATTTCAAAAATGGCAATATAAATCTTTGTAGCTTTCATGTAATGTGTAAGGGGAAGTGAGTGTAAACGCAGATAAAGAGTATAAAGATCTTAGATCCGATGCAGGTATAGGTGTATGTGATAACATTAGGAAAATGGGAAACAATGGTAGGCAGGGAGTGAGATTGAGGAAATGTGTAGATATCATGGAGGGAGGCAAGCTGTGCGAGTTAACAGCAGAGTTGTCGGACGTGAAAGTAAACAATAAATAAACCCAGCCATAAGTTACATTTTATTGCAACTATGACGTCACATCGTAGGGATGGACATGATATTCTTTAAAAGGAAGAACAAACGAAAACACGATAGAAAGAAGTGAGAACAAAACAGGTTTTTATCAGAAAACCTACTTTTATGTCTTTCTGTTGGTAATAAAGTAAGTAATAAAGTAAGTAATAAATACTTCCACTGATTTAAAATATTTGTATTATGTGGATTTATTTCTGACTTTCTGAGATACACAGTTCTCATGGTTCGCCCTAGCAAGGCTGACGTAATGTTTGAAGATGTTGCAGTTCTTGTTGTATTTATTATTGCTGAGCATCTGTTATTTGTTGAACTTGCTATTGCTACTTTCATTTGGTGCATGGACACACATAACTCGTCATTGTTTTGAACAAAATATAACAACCTTTATTATTAACCTCCACATGGTTTGGCAACATGTTCTGGTACAATCAACAAAGTTCTCAAGTTCTATTATTAAGCTTAACGTTACTTTAGTGTTACTTTGTAGAACCTATCGGCGGTGTTTATAACAAGTAACTTCCGTGATCGTAATCAAGTTCTTGGCAATCTATAGTGGTTAGCTTGAAATCCTATTGTTCCAATGATATCATCTCTTCTCTTCTGTGGTCTGTACGTGCGTTTTAGAATCTCCAAGAAATCTCTTGTGATGATGATTAATTCATTATAGTAACTCTATTCAACAATCCAGAGGAAGTTATTAATTTCTATACTCAAGTTACGACAAGTTCGATCTCTCATTCGTAAGTCCAAAAAGTGTACGTCTCTAAATCTCTAAGTGAACTGTTTTTAACTACCTCACTCCTAACTTCACTGCCTGAAGCAGTTTCCTAAATTAGTCTGACTTTACATTCTTGCTGTTACTTCCAAAATCTTCGAGGGAACTCCTTATCTAACTCTAAATCCTACCTTCTGCCTTGAGGCAGATACCTAATCTCCTCTACTACATTCTGTCCGGTCCGTCCCTTGAGCTTCGCGGGCGAAAAGTAAAAGTCAGGTTCGTCAACTCTGGGTTTTTGTGTCCGTCTCAGCCACTCCCACCTGGCTAAGGATCATGGGAATCTAATCTATAGTCCCTCCCTCTATAATTTGTCTGGGTACAATCACTATTTCTTTAACTCCGCCTTCCAATTATGCCCATAGTCTCATTACTGTAGGAGTCCTGCCGACACCTGTCAATCCTCCTGACCTTCGCTTCCCCAACAACCAAAGCTTTCATTGGCCCCTGACCAAGTGTGGTGCCTTCTCTCTCAGAACTCTTTCATCTAAGACTCCCACCTCTGGACTTCAAGGCGTCTGTCGCTTATATTAATTTCCCCTGAATTCCCTCAACTGGATACTTCAAAGAATGTTTGACAACTCTCGGCATTATAGTCCGTCCAGCTAGTCCAGTCGTTTACGTAACTAAACACAGTCTCCGTCGAAAGTGATGTCTACACAAGTTCATTTCTTTGTCTGCTTGGTAATGTCTACACAAGTTCATTTCTTTGTCTGCTTGGTAATGTCTACACAAGTTCATTTCTTTGTCTGTTTAGTGATGTTTACACAGGTTATTTTCTTTGTTTAGTAATGTCTACACGTGTTCATTTCTTTGTCTATTTGGTAATGTCTACACAGGTTCATTTCTTTGTTTGGTAATGTCAACACAAGTTCATTTCTTTGTCTGTTTGGTAGTGTCTACACAAGTTCATTTCTTTGTCTATTTGGTAATGTCTACACAAAAAGTCCTTATTTCCTAAAGTCCTTATGTTACTACACTTGAGAGCTCCTACAATCTATGTTGCCTGCCTGTGCAGCCTGTCAGCACACGATCTTTGTGATGAGACCACACTTAGAATGTACAATTGACTCTCTAGTCTATAGTGCCCTGTTCTCGAGCGAAATAGATTCATCAGTTTTGTGAACTCTCAAATATGATAATCTGAATTCCGAGAGATATGAGAGTTAGTGAAGATGCACTCCTTTGGGGTAAATGTTTGGATGAGGTTTGGCTTCACTTGTTGATGTTAGCGGAGGTGAACAAGGTCTGTGGGTAATTAACACGCCATGTCAATCGAGTGCATCTTCAACCAAGCCCTGAGGGGAAAATATCCAGGAATGCGGTGCCAGTTCGACATGATCATAGTTGATGCTCTAACGAGACATAAGAGCAACTTCATAAGTCACCTGACAGGTGATCAAATTACCCGGATCAAAGGAAATATCGGTTTTTATTATCAGGGGGGGGGGGGAATTATAAGCGCTTTTTTGAAATGGCGTCAAGCGGCGCGGAAATTGAATCTGAAGCAGGTTTACATTCCGGAATGGCGCGTTCTGTACCAGGTGTAATGTGTTTGTGGGTCTGGGTTTGGTGCATTTCTTGAGTGGATGGCGATGGAGTTGAGCGACAGAGAGTGGCATTTTAATGATGAGATTATGACTTGTTAAATACTTGCCTTTCACGGAATGTTGACGATTAAATATACGTATATGATGTTGTATATCGGTGCTACACATAATGAATTTTAGCTTATTGAAGTGAATCATGGACAGCAGACAAACACGTGAAAAGACGATTAGAGGCCACAGAGATGGGATTTCTCAGAAGAATGTTGCCTGGACAGCTAAAAAGACCAAGGAAACTCTGAGACAAAAAAATGGATATTCTTTTTAGTTCACTTTCGGTGCGGCTACGCTATATGTCTTTTGGCGTGTGCTGTAACTACTATGATGGGGACTGCAGCTGCCTTTCTTTGTTTGGGTCCTTCAATAAGATCAGATGTTAATTCAGATGATACCACTGGCACGGGCAGTTGAGCAATTATGGATTTTAATTCTTTTGCAGTGATACCTTCGACTCTTGGGGCGATCCTAAAAATGTTAGTGAAAAACAATGGTCATTTTCCGGGCACATCATAAGAAGAGGAAAGTTTGAATATTTGGTTACAACTGGAAAAATAAAGGGAAGGAGAGATCAAGGATTATAAAGTGAGAAGAAACTAGAAAGCTTAATGCCGTGGCATAAAAAACGGTCAAAAACAAAATGTATATGACGCACTGTTGATATTCTTTTGTGGAAGGACATAATAGTTTTCGACAACCGATATATGAAAATCAACATCAACAAAAAAGAAGTCATGAATGTCGCCAAAAATAAACAGAACATCAACATAACTATAGAAGGCAGACAACTAAAACAAGTAGAGGAATTCAAATACCTAGGAAGTCTAATGACAAACGATAATTCTCAAACAGCAGAGATAGAATCAAGATGCAACAAAGCTTGTCAAATCTTTGGACAGTTATCACCACTATTGTCCAATAAGGAAATAACTCTGGAGGCAAAACGAGCACTATACAATACAATCTACATCCCAACGTTGTGCTACCAATGCCAGACCTGGACCCTAGATGCAAGAACAATAAGAAAAATAACCTCTACAGAGATGAAATGTGTTAGACGAAAGACAGGAAACAGTCTGAGAGATAAGATCAGAAATGAAGAACTGAGAAAAAAGCTAGGAATAGCCCCCGCCATAGAATATATAAGGAAACAACAGATAAAATGGTTTGGCCACGTGACAAGGCAGAAAGAACAAAACACAACACAACGAGCCTTCAACAAACCTTGTGAGAACACCAGACCCAAGGGTCGACTACGAAAAAGATGGGTCGATGGAATATTAGAAGCACTAGGAAACATAACAGCAGCAGAGGCGAACAGAAAAGTAAAAGACCGGAAATTATATCTCCCCTCGACGCTGAAAGGCAGATGAGGAAGGAAAGAAGAAGAAGAAGAAGACAACCGGTATGGAGCATGCTGATGATGATGGTATTAGTTGGGGTATTATATGGCATAACAGTAACTGAAGGTATGTTTGCACAGCGCTTTAAACACATATAATCGTGGATTGACTCAGTAAATCAATTACGTTCCGTCTCATGAGAATAGCGGTCAAGTTGACAATAAACCAGAGAAGACTTTTCACACTGGAGAGTTCTCAGAGTTGACTATGAATCGAAGGGACCTGCACGTGTAGCAGACACGGAGGCATGTAACTGATGGGCCACTGGAGAAAGGGAGGACCTGGCTCAAGTACGGACGCGCTACACCAACAGGCAACAGATGCCTTTATATCATTAGATGATTATATGTTCAAGAAATGATCTTAAAAGGATAACTTCTCATATCAAGTGGGGACAAATTAAATAGTGCATTAAAAATGCTTTTATTGGTGAGACATTACTAAGTGGATACTCTCTCTGAGCTATCGAGTAGATATTCATTCTGAGCTATTGAGTAGATGTTCATTCTGAGCTATTGAGTAGATGTTCATTCTGAGCTATTGAGTAGATGTTCATTCTGAGCTATCGAGTAGATATTCATTCTGAGCTATTGAGTAGATGTTCATTCTGAGCTATTGAGTAGATATTCATTCTGAGCTATTGAGTAGATGTTCATTCTGAGCTATCGAGTAGATATTCATTCTGAGCTATTGAGTAGATGTTCATTCTGAGCTATCGAGTAGATATTCATTCTGAGCTATTGAGTAGATGTTCATTCTGAGCTATTGAGTAGATGTTCATTCTGAGCTATTGAGTAGATGTTCATTCTGAGCTATCGAGTAGATATTCATTCTGAGCTATTGAGTAGATGTTCATTCTGAGCTATCGAGTAGATATTCATTCTGAGCTATTGAGTAGATGTTCATTCTGAGCTATCGAGTAGATATTCATTCTGAGCTATTGAGTAGATGTTCATTCTGAGCTATAAATATATATTAATTCTGAGCTATTAAGTCATTCTGAGCTATTAAGTAGATATTCGTTCTGAGCTATTAAGTAGATATTCATTTTGAGCTATTAAGTAGATATTCGTTCTGAGCTATTAAGTAGATATTCATTCTGAGCTATTAAGTAGATATTCGTTCTGAGCTATAAGTAGATATTCACTCCTAGAGCAAACATCCTTTAGTTGTAACACTTTTGTTTGTAGACTATTTCTCTTTGACCATGTAAGTCACGTTGGCTTGGTCGCGTACACCGTGTGAGATAGCCGCATACAAAAAGATACACTCTGTGAACCTAGCAGTGCTAAAAAAAAAGAACCAGAGGGCGCTCAAAATTTCGATTTGTAGATGTGTGTAAACGTGACATGAAGTCTCTGAACATAAACCCTGCAGCCTGGGAAGAAATAGATGCAGACCGCAATATTTGGAAACACACTCTAAAGGTCCAACTCAAACAAGAAGTAGACAGATTCATAGAAAAAGAGAATACACGGCGAAGGAAAACAAAAAAGAACATTTCTAGGGGCGCTGAAAAAATCCATAGTGAACTATGACTGACAGAGACTACTATTTCTTCATAGCTAAAATATCGTTTCATGTAGTGACACGTGTGAAAGTGTCGTGATTGCTAACGGCGGTCTGTACTCCAAAATAAGACATTTTCTTCTTCATAGTTTTAGCGGCGATAATAAGGGTAGTTACACTGTTTATTACAAACACAAATATGTTCAACTCAAATGTTATATATATATATATGGCCCTTTTCGTCTTGTCAGACGGTCTAGTGGAGGCTATTGCGTATTTTTTTTAGGTATTGTTTTTGCCGAACAGCTTCTCTCGTGGCTAATTCTACCAATGTTTGACAAACACACGCGGTCACATAATGAACAGGTCAGGCTCGCTGGTCCACAGGGTTTACCATCCTTTTTCATGAGTCTCTTCTCTTCTAAGTCCTGTCTTAGAACAGTCTCAAATGTTGTTATACCGTTCCTTATACGTGCTCTCCATGATGTGCGATCACTTGCCAGATGTTGCCAGTCGTTTTCACAGATGGAGAAGTCTTTCAGAGATGATTTGCAGATATCTCTATATCGTAGTTTAGGTCTGCCGATTTGTCGTTTTCCGTGTTTTAGCTCGCCATATAGTATTTGCCTAGGAATGCGTTTTTCTTCCATCCGTTGGACATGCCCCAGCCATCTTAGCCTTAGACTTCTGAGCATCGACATGATTGTTAGGGTCTTAGCACGTTGCAGGACAGTTAAGTTGGTTATTTTGTCCTGCCATTTGATGTGCATTATTTTGCGGAGACATCGCATGTGGAAGACATTTAGTCTTTTTTGCTGGTTTGAGTATGTTGTCCAGGTTTCGGATCCATATAGTAGTGTGCTAAGCACATATGTTTGATATATTAGGAGTTTAGTCTTTCGAGTTAGTTTCGTGTTGTTCCATGCCCTTTTTGTGAGTTTGCCGAAGGTCGTAGCTGCCTTACCAATTCGACAGTTTATTTCTTCATCAAGAGAGATGGTTTGCGTAACTGTGGATCCAAGATATGTAAATTTCTGTACTGATTCTAGTGGGCAGTCTTTTAGAGTAATAGATATAGGTTTGAAATCACCTTGATTTAGTATTACTGTCTTCTGAACATTAATTGACAGTGAAAAAAGGTCGCATGCTTTATCCAGGTTGTTGAGTCAAATGTTAAGTCGGTCCTATAATATGGCTGTAAAACATGGAGAACAACTAAGATGACAATCACGAAGATACAGACTTTCATTAATGGATGCTTACGCAGAATAAAAGGATGGAAATGGCAGGACAAAATCACTAACATAGAATTATGGAAATGTACCAGTCAAATACCAGTGGGTAAAGAGATACAGCGAAGACGATGGCGCTGGATAGGACACACACTAGCCAACTGAGAGTATTACACAACAGGACCTTTTTTGGAATCCCTAGGGGAAAAGACAAAGAGGAAGATCAAGGAATTCTTGGAGAAGACAGGTAGAAGCAGAGGTGAAGTAGATGGGGAAGACATGGAATGATCTTAAAAGAATGGCAAAAAACAGAACGACTTGGAAAGTGTTTATTGAAGTATTGAAGACCTGTGCTCCACAGGGAGCTAAAAAGGTAGAAGAAGAAGAAGACACTGACTATGTTTCGTTGTATCTACAAGAAATTGCGTGCAAATCAAATCTGACTATAGAGCTTTGTTTAATTGGCATATTGAATAGATCTTTAGAATTGGTGTTAAGAAACTACGAAATGCTATTTCCTACTTTGTCTGAACAGAGTTGTTAAATGTAGAGCATTTAGAAGAGAGACATCGTTGAATGTTGCTCGTTATCGATGATGTGCTCTTTCTATGGTAGATTGTCACGTCTTTCAGTTATCTCCGGCGTCTTTAGTTCTTACTGTGACGTGACAATCTTAAATGTCGCTTTCGGCCTGGTTGTCATTACCGCTGTCATGGTGACACTGGTGTTTTAGTTTCAAGTCTGGACATGATTTTGTATTTGTTTCTGAGTTCAACATTGGGAGGGGAGGAGCCAAACCATAAACGCTTACATCTGTAGGTGTAGATGGACAAGCACTTGGCCTGACTTCACCTCACTTGACTTGGCAAGGCTTGACTTGGTATGGCTTGGCTTGACCTCACTTGACTTGACTTGACCTCACTTGACTTGACTTGACCTCACTTGGCTTGACCTCACTTGACTTGACCTCACTTGACTTGACTTGACCTCACTTGACTTGACCTCACTAGACTTGACCTCACTTGACTTCACTTGACTTGGCATGGCTTGACTTGACTTGACATGGTTTTTTGACTTGACATGGTTTTTTGACTTGACATGGTTTGACTTGACATGGTTTGACTTGACTTGACCTCACTTGACTTGACTTGACATGGTTTTTTGACTTGACATGATTTGAGTTGACTTGACCTCACTTGACTTGACATGGTTTGACTTGACTTGACCTCACTTGACTCGACATGATTTGAGTTGACTTGACCTCACTTGACTTGACATGGTTTGACTTGACTTGACCTCACTTGACTTGACTTGACATGGTTTTTTGACTTGACATGGTTTGACTTGACTTGACCTCACTTGACTTGACTTGACATGGCTTTTTTACTTGACATGGTTTGACTTGAGCACACTTGACTTGACATTGTTTGACTTGACATGACCTGAGTTGACGTAACTTGACCTGACTATTTGACTTAACTCAGCGATGAAACCTAAACTGCGATTACGAAGTAACACATCGGTTCCTTGTTCTAGTTATATTGCACAGCTGTTTGTCTTCATCCAAAAGTGGCATTTTAGTTCTAATCTTGACAGCTTTGCAACGTTTGTGGATGTCTTGAGCCCAATACATTGCTCTCATCCTTAAAGTTGATACAGTGTATGGGAGTGTTTCAATTTGTGAAAATAACGTATACTAAACATAACATTTCTTCTTCTGCCTTTCAGTTGCCTGTGAAGCATAAGTCTTCAACAAACACTTTCAGCTCCCTGTGGAGCATAGGTCTTCAACAAACACTTTCAGCTCACTAGGGGTAACAGACGCTCACTGTTATACCCCACTAGAGGTGGCAGACGCTCATTGTTACATTCCACAAGAGGCGGCAGGCACTCATTGTTACATCCCAATAGAGGTGACTGACACTCATTGTTACATCCCACTAGAGGTGACTGACGCTCATTGTTACATTCCACAAGAGGCGGCAGACACTCATTGTTACATCCCACTAGAGGAGACTGACACTCACTCATTGTTACATCCCACTAGAGGTGACTGACACTCATTGTTACACTTCACTAGAGGTGACTGACACTCATTGTTACATCCCACTAGAGGAGACTGACACTCACTCATTGTTACATCCCACTAGAGGTGACTGACACTCATTGTTACACTTCACTAGAGGTGACAGACACTCATTGTTACATCCCACTAGAGGAGACTGACACTCACTCATTGTTACATCCCACTAGAGGTGACTGACACTCATTGTTACACTTCACTAGAGGTGACAGACACTCATTGTTACATCCCACTAGAGGAGACTGACACTCACTCATTGTTACATCCCACTAGAGGTGACTGACACTCATTGTTACACCCCACTAGAGGTGACTGACACTCACTCATTGTTACATCCCACTAGAGGTGACCGACACTCACTCATTGTTACATCCCACTAGAGGTGACTGACACTCATTGTTATACCCCACTAGAGGTGACTGACACTCATTGTTATACCCCACTTGAGGTGACTGACACTCATTGTTACATCCCACTAGAGGTGACTGGCACTCATTGTTACACCCCACTAGAGGTGACTGACACTCACTCATTGTTACATCCCACTAGAGGTGACTGACACTCATTGTTACATCCCACTAGAGGTGACTGGCACTCATTGTTACATCCCACTAGAGGTGACTGACGCTCATTGTTACATCCCACTAGAGGTGACTGACACTCATTGTTACATCCCACTAGAGGTGACTGACACTCATTGTTACATCCCACTAGAGGTGACTGACACTCATTGTTACATCCCACTAGAGGTGACTGACACTCATTGTTACATCCCACTAGAGGTGACTGACACTCATTGTTACATCCCACTAGAGGTGACTGACACTCATTGTTACATCCCACTAGAGGTGACTGACACTCACTCATTGTTAAATCCCACTAGAGGTGACTGACACTTATTGTTATACCACACTAGAGGTGACTGACACTCATTGTTACACTTCACTAGAGGTGACAGACACTCACTCCACTCATTGTTACATCCCACTAGAGGTGACAGACACTCATTGTTATACCCTATTAGGGGTGACAGACACTCACTCATTGTTACACCTCACTAGAGGTAACAGACACTCATTGTTACACCCCACTAGAGGTGGCAGACACTCATTGTTATACCCCATTAGCGGTGGCAGACACTCATTGTTACACCCCACTAGAGGTGGCAGACACGCATTGTTACACCCCACTAGAGGTGACAGACACTCATTGTTACACCTTACTAGAGGTAACAGGCATTCAGTGTTACACTTACTTCACTAGCGGTAACAGACACTCATTGTTACACCCCACTAGAGGTGATAGACACTCATTGTTACACCGCACTAGATGTAACAGGCACTCATTGTTACACTTACTTCACTAGCGGTAACAGACACTCATTGTTATTCCCAACTCTGTGATGCTTTTCCTTCAATGCTTATCTAAACTGTGACGCGACATAGATCCACTTTACATGACGCACTCCTAGACCAGAGCCTATCATAACGCGGTGACAAAGCAACACAGTCGACTCGTCACTGTGGTCCCACTTGTAAGCCCTGATTAGGGCCACAAACTTGCCAGCGACCTCATGCGGGCTGTAGTCCGGGTGGGAGTTGGGAGGCCTGTTCCCACAATCAATAAACACACTCCTTTGAGAGTCTCTGGCCATAACTGCAGTAGGAATTAAGTTGTACATGTTTAGGGTCTTCAAGCTGTTGGATTGTATTGTCCTTGAGAGCAGATAATATGATTCATGCTGGGGCGTTCGTTGTTTGACATCCACCATTGTAGGATTAGTGCAGTGAAGGTAAATTTGGTTGCGGTTAATGCTATACTATTGAGGTGAGATATGCTAAATTACGTGTTTAACGTCGTAAATTAAAGTTTTCTCCCCTGGAACAAAACATAACTGTCTCAAATATTTAGGGTTAGGGTTTGGTTTAAGAACATAGGACTCTACCCTTACGTTGATTCTCTTACAGGAGATAACTTTATTTTACGACTCTAAACTCGTAAATTACGTTAGATATCTCTTTCTTGTTTTTATTGTAAAATTATATTTGTGAGCTTTAGTTTTTGTTGTAAGTTGTTTCTTTTAATAGTTGCTTTGGTTGTTGTTGAGTAGTTGTTTTTTTCTTGCTACACTGCGGGTCTACAGCTCTGTTGTGACAATAAAGAAAGATGTTGTGTAGTGTTTGACTGTTGTTTTTGACGATAACAAATATATTTATTTATGTTTAGTATGAAAAGTAAAATGGTAATTTTGAGAGCTGACGATTCCTCTACAGAGATAGTCCTATAGGTAGCCAGTCCCTACTGCTCCAGACTAGTTAACATGAACAAACAAACTCTGATCCCGGAACTGTCTTCCTCCACTCACTCCATACTCCCATTTTTATTATCCCAAAACTGTTTGTCATTCCTGTTATCCCGTGCCACGCTTGATTGCCTTCATGTATAGTATGTGTACTGGATACCGCTCGTGGTTGTCTCCCAATATTAAAATTATGTTTTCACAATTAAAAAAAAAGAGATCGATTCATGTAAATAGTTTGGTTATGTCGACGGGTCACCTTGATTGCAGGTTGAATACGTTCAAATATAGGGAACAGGCAAATAATTGTAGTGCTGCGGTAAAGCTGGTAGCAGTCCATAAGTGCTGCGGTAAAGCTGGTAGCAGTCCATAAGTGCTGCGGTAAAGCTGGTAGCAGTCCATAAGTGCTGCGGTAAAGCTGGTAGCAGTCCATAAGTGCTGCGGTAAAGCTGGTAGCAGTCCATAAGTGCTGCGGTAAAGCTGGTAGCAGTCCATAAGTGTTGAAAGGAGATGGTTGTTGAACTTCAGTTTGTGTTGGCCTGTTCCGAGTCTAACACTTGTTCACTTGTCTGCTGGAAGTGTTCGCTTGTCTGCTGGAAGTGTTCGCTTGTCTGCTGGAAGTGTTCGCTTGTCTGCTGGAAGTGTTCGCTTGTCTGCTGGAAGTGTTCGCTTGTCTGCTGGAAGTGTTCGCTTGTCTGCTGGAAGTGTTCGCTTGTCTGCTGGAAGTGAATGAAAAGGGGTGACAGCTTTACGTAGGTGAGGAACGAAGAAAAAGTAGAACAACGTTTCGGCTCAGTAGACTTTCAGTTGGAACAATAAACACAACACACAAATATATGTAGGTACTGATATTATAGTATATACACGTAGGACGATAGACAAACATAAACTAGCAGCAGTATAGTACCAGGGAGCCGCGATAGCTCAGTGGTTAGTGAACTGGACTACAAAGGACAAGGGGTAGGGTTCGATCCCAACCGACGGCCTCCAGGTTCACCCAGCCTTTAATGGGTACCGGATTTTTTTCTGGGAAATTGAAGCGACACAGGCGTAATACCGACCGCATTACCCCAAAAATCTTGTGCCGAAGGTCTGTAAAATGTATGGTCACTAACACCATATTCCCTATACGCCACTTGGCGTGACGGGGGTGCTTTACATTTTTAGTATAGTACCAGTAAGAGGTAAAGGCATAGAAATGCGAAGCTTCTCTAAAGCTGATTATACGAGTGGAAATAACGAAAAGAAAAAAGGGGTATGGTTATATATGTACGTAGGCGAGGAACAAAACAAAAGCTTGATAATAAGCATTATATTGCTTGTGAGCCCATGTTTTACTTTTTTTCATGCATTTGTTTCTGGCAAACATCTTTAATTTGTCACAAGTTGTACTTGTATTTGGTTGGTATAGTTTACCATCACCTTTACCAACTTGTAGCTAATTATATACAATGCTCCATATGCCCTGTGAAGCAATCATCGGGGAGTCGCAGGCGCCATAACCTCCTTCTTCCTGGGTAGATGCGACTCTTTGGATCGCTCGGTTGTGTGGAGAGAAGAAATATGTTGTATGGGCTGGGCTGTGTGGAGAGAAGAAACATGTTGCATGGGCTGGACTGTGTGGAGAGAAGAAACATGTTGTATGGGCTGGGCTGTGTGGAGAGAAGAAACATGTTGCATGGGCTGGGCTGTGTGGAGAGAAGAAATATGTTGTATGGGCTGGGCTGTGTGGAGAGAAGAAACATGTTGCATGGGCTGGACTGTGTGGAGAGAAGAAACATGTTGCATGGGCTGGGCTGTGTGGAGAGAAGAAACATGTTAAATGGGCTGGGCTGTGTGGAGAGAAGAAACATGTTGCATGGGCTGGACTGTGTGGAGAGAAGAAACATGTTACATGGGCTGGACTGTGTGGAGAGAAGAAACATGTTGTATGGGCTGGACTGTGTGGAGAGAAGAAACATGTTGTATGGGCTGGACTGTGTGGAGAGAAGAAACATGTTGTATGGGCTGGACTGTGTGGAGAGAAGAAACATGTTGTATGGGCTGGACTGTGTGGAGAGAAGAAACATGTTGTATGGGCTGGACTGTGTGGAGAGAAGAAACATGTTGTATGGGCTGGACTGTGTGGAGAGAAGAAACATGTTAAATGGGCTGGGCTGTGTGGAGAGAAGAAACATGTTAAATGGGCTGGGCTGTGTGGAGAGAAGAAACATGTTAAATGGGCTGGGCTGTGTGGAGAGAAGAAACATGTTAAATGGGCTGGGCTGCGTGGAGAGAAGAAACATGTTGTATGGGCAGGAGCTTGTCTCTTATTTTTATTCTGCTCAAGCTCTGCCCTGGAGCAGTTCTAGGGAGGCTGCTACTCCTGCTGAGCGACTAACTTCTCCATCATTACTAGGATTATTGCGATAATATGGAAGCCTTCAATCATAACTCTTCCTCGTCCATGGCAGAACCATTTGTAGAGTGTTGCTCTGAAATCTTGTCTTCTTTTCTGTGACTTCTCAGATCGGTATCTACTGACAGAGAGACCTTAGAGAACTCAATGATTATTCTTCTTTGATCTTCTCTTTCATGAGAGTTCCTACTGGAGTATCCAGGCATCTTTTGCTTTAAATTTATTTAAGTACTTTCCTCTTGCAACAGGTTCTTTTTCTGTGTTTTTATTTAGGAAAATGCACATTCCACGCTCGTTGTCTGTTGCATATGTTCATTGTCTGTTGCATATGTTCATTGTCTGTTGCATATGTTCATTGTCTGTTGCATATGTTCATTGTCTGTTGCATCCGCATATGTCCAGCACAGCTGCTTGTCACTGCTACTTTAGTTTATTTCCTCATTTACGAAGACAAATATACATACTTCTATTGCACATACTTCTATTGCACATACTTCTATTACACATACTTCTATTGCACATACTTCTATTACACATACTTCTATTGCACATACTTCTATTACACATACTTCTATTACACATACTTCTATCACACATACTTCTCTTACACTTACCTCTCTTACACATACTTCTATTGCACATACTTCTATTACACATACTTCTCTTACACATACCTCTCTTACACATACTTCTATTGCACATACTTCTATCACACATACCTCTCTTACACATACTTCTCTTACACATACTTCTATTACACATAATTCTCTTACATATACTTCTCTTACACATACAAAGTGATTAGAAGAAGCTGTATCTTACAGATAAAATCTTCTGTGGATAACAAAATGAATATTGTATCCCTAGAGTCTTTCAGACCGGCCAATCCCTGATCTATTTTTGTTTGCTTGTTTTTTTAACGAGCGTTAATTTCTAACATATCATACGTCCTGAAACTTTGACTTTAATTCAGAATTTAACCTCTTTGTGTCATGTTACAAAGTGGAACCACCTCCATCAAATATCAAGTTTAGGAATAAGGGCACTTCTTTATCCATAAACGGTACACAATTTGTAAGAATGTCACTAAAGTGGCACTTTGAGATGAAAACAAACAATTGTTCCAGATTGTGTTTGAGTGGCGTTTCTCGGTCATTTTGTTTTTCTTTGTTGTGCATTGTGTTTGTTTTTGTTCACGTTATCACGAGTAATTAGAGCAAGACAAACGACATTTTTTGGTCATGTTAAAGGACACGACAGTCTAATAAAAATAATATTAGAGGGGAAAATACAAGGTAAAAGAGGCAGAGGCAGACCAAGACTAACATGGACGAGTAACATCAAAAGATGGACAAGTCAGCCTATGACAATCTGCACCATCAAAGCAAGACACAGAGTAGAATGGCGCTCCAACCTTCGATGCGGAGAAAGCACCCAATGATGATGATGATGATATCATGAGTAAAAGTAAAGTGCCCCCGTCCCACCAAGTGGCGTATAGGCAATATGGTGTTAGTGACCATAAATTTTACAGACCTTCGGCTCATGATTTTTGGGGTAATGTGGTCGGTATTACGCCCGTGCCGCTTTACTTTCCCATTAAAAATCCGGTACCCATTAAAGGCTGGGTGAACCGGAAGCTGTCAGTTTGGATCGAACCCTACTTCTTGTCATTTGTTTGTCATGAGTACTGTCAGTTATATCAGGAATGTCATGTTATCCCTACATTGCGTGTTTGTATGTATTGTTAATCGACGTATACCCGTTACACACACTAACGCGCGCGCGCGCAGAGATCCACAATTTTTCTCGCTTCCTCTTTTTTTCACTTTAAAAAAAATATACTATCTATGTTCTCTCTTTCTGTCTCTTTCTCTCAATCTTTCATTCACATTCAGTTTCTCCCTTACATCTCTCACTCACAGACACTTTCAAACATGTCAGCCTCAAACAGAGACACTTTCAAACATGTCAGCCTCAAACAGAGACACTTTCAAACATGTCAGCCTCAAACAGAGACACTTTCAAACATGTCAGCCTCAAACAGAGACACTTTCAAACATGTCATCCTCAAACAGAGACACTTTCAAACATATCAGCCTCGCATACAGACAGTTTCAAACATATCAGCCTCACATACAGGCAGTTTCAAACATATCAGCCTCGCATACATGCAGTTTCAAACATATCAACCTCGCATACAGGCAGTTTCAAACATATCAGCCTCACACACATACATTCTCAAACATATCAGCCTCAATCTCTTTCACGAATGAAACTCTCCATTTCTCTTAAATTATTCAATTCTCTCTATCTCTTTCACTCTTCCTCTCTATCTCTTTCCTTATCTCACTCCTCGCTGTTACTGTGTCCTCCCCTCACAGTAGTTTGTCACTGGTACTTTAGTTGATATGCCCATGTATGTCTTTCCATGAAGATCAAACGCACAAACTTCCTCTGTTCTATATTCAAAGTGATTAGAAGAAGCTGTACCTTCAAATAAAAATAAAATTTTGTGGTTAAAAATTGAATATTGTAACACCCCACCCCCTTCTTCTCCCCCCCCACCCACACACACACACACACACACACACCAACCAATTCTCAAATTCTCAGATTTCCAAATCTTTGATTTGTGTGTGTGTGTTTTGTTGTGATCATTAACGACTAAAATATCATGCATTTTGAAATATTCACTTTAGCCATAAATATGAAGTTTTGTATGTAATGTCTTAAATGTTATGTAGAGCCAGTTTTAACATATGGATGTGAATCATGGACAATAGGACAACAAACAAGAAAATCAATGGAGGCTGTAGAAATGTGGCTTTACAGAAGAATGTTGAGAATACCATAGGCAACTAAGAAGAGTAATGAAAACGTCCTGAAAGAGGCCAAAGCAAAAAGAGAGATAGTTTCCAATATGAGGAAGAAACATCGCCATTTTTGGGCCATGTAATGAGAAGGGAACTGTTAGAATATATTGTGACAACTGGAAAAATTTCGGGACGAAGAGATAGAGGGAAGCAAATAGAACAGATACCAGACAGCTTAAGAGAATGGCTTGGCAGAAGGTCAACAACAGAAATGATAAACAACTGTCGAGATCGAAAGTTGTGGAGAGACATGATCACCTACGCCGGCAGGCGCGGTACTTGACGATGACGTCACAGGTTCAAATATTGATTTCAAGAACGAGAGAAATACACTAGGTTCATTTTCGTCTATAAAAAGATGCAGATTTATTTCCATGATGTAACTAAAATGTCACTATTTAGATTAGAACAAACAGCTGTGCTCTGTAATACCTTAACGGTTGATAACGCCCACTCTGCGAGAGGTTTCCATTTCTTGTTCCGGTAACTGCCTGCAGCCCTGACCTTGATGTTCCCATGAGAGAGAACTGGCAGTGTCAGTCTTCACTTCCGGAATTGGTTTGGGCAGAGCCGGGCAGATCGAAGGTAGATTCCCATGACGGAAGTGACGATTGCGGAATGGATGTGTGGTCTCGGGAGAGAGGAACTGTTGTGTGGCACTTGTGACGGAGAAGCAAAGAGAAAGAGAAACTGTTGTGTTGCACTTGTGATTGGGAAGCAAAGAGAAAGAGAAGTTGTTGAGTTGCACTTGTGACTGGGAAGCAAAGATAAAGAGAAACTGTTGTGTGGCACTTGTGACGGGGAAGCAAAGAGAAAGAGAAAACTGTTTGTGTGGCACTTGTGACGGGGAAGCAAAGAGAAAGAGAAAACTGTTTGTGTGGCAATTGTGACGGGAAGCAAAGAGAAAGAGAAAACTTTTTGTGTGGCACTTGTGACGGGGAAGCAAAGAGAAAGAGAAGCTGTTTGTGTGGCACTTGTGACGGAGAAGTAAAGAGAAAGAGAAACTGTTTGTGTGGCACTTGTGACGGGTAAGCGCGAGTGAAAGAAGAATAGTGGAAAAGTGGGACACGGATGTTTATATTGGGAGACCCGTGTATCTAGAGCTGGGAAAAGGGTCTGGTCGATCCGTTTTACTGAAAGGGATAGCAGATGTATATACAATCAGATTACAGGAATAATCAGTCTGTATGTGCTTGGAGAATTTCAGGGACGGGCAGTGGAGCGGATATGGTGATACCTCGACTGCAATGAACCTGATTTCATGAATAGAATAGTTGGAGAATAATAAAGCTGAAAAGAAATTGAGAGATGGAGAGAAACCAAGTGAAAGAGAAACAGTTTGGAAGAGAAATATCGCGAGAGAGAGAGCAGACGGGATAAAAACCTTGAAAATAGAACACAATTAAGGAGGACTGGATTAAATAAACACAGAGGGGAAGAAAATCAGAGCTTCTTCTGTACGCTCTCATGTAGCTGGGGCTACATCAAGTTGTGTCATACATTGGCCATGTAGCTGGGGCAACATCAAGTTGTGTCATGCATTGACCCTGTAGCTGGGGCAACATCAAGTTGTGTCATACATTGACCATGTAGCTAGAGCTACATCAAGTTGTGTCATACATTGACCATGTAGCTGGAGCTACATCAAGTTGTGTCATACATTGACCATGTAGCTGGAGCTACATCAAGTTGTGTCATACATTGACCATGTGGGTGGAGCTACACCAAGTTGTGTCATACACTTGGCAATATAGCTAAAGCTACATCAAGTTGTGTCATACATTGACCATGTAGCTAGAGCTACATCAAGTTGTGTCATACACTTGGCAATATAGCTAGAGCTACATAACGTTGTGTCATACATTTGACCATGTAGCTGGAGCTACATCAAGTTGTGTCATACACTTGGCAATATAGCTAGAGCTACATAACGTTGTGTCATACATTTGGCCATGTAGCTGGAGCTACATCAAGTTGTGTTATGATCATACTCTTGGTTTACAACTGGCTTCACATTACGTTGGATGGAAGTTAAGAAAACAGCAGTGATTCAAACTGATTAGAAAGCATAGTAACACATAGCAATGTTGACACATAAAAACCATATTAACACACAGGGAACAATGTTAACACACAAGGAACAATGTTAACACTAAAGGAATAATGTTAACACACAAGGAACAATGTTAACACACAAGGAACAATGTTAACACACAAGGAACAATGTTAACACACAAGGAACAATGTTATTACTTAAGGAACAATGTTAACACATAAGGAACCAGACACATACATTGATGTATGAAAACAAAGCTACTAACTTAGCGCCATTTCTAACTTAGCGCCATTTATAACTTAGCGCCATTTCTAACTTAGCGCCATTTCTAACTTAGCGCCATTTCTAACTTAGCGCCATTTCTAACTTAGCGCCATTTCTATCTTAGCGCCATTTCTAACTTAGCGCCATTTCTAACTTAGCGCCATTTCTAACTAGCGCCATTTGTTTCTTTTGGAGCAGACAATATTAACATTTTAATAACTTTGAACAATAACATTGTACATGGATGTTTGTTTTCATCTCAAAGTTACATTTTAGTTATAATCTTTACATTTTGGGGCGCTTGTTGATGAAGATGCTCAAAGCTTAGCACATTCCACTTATTCTTAACATTGATTTATATGGAAGTGGTTCCATTTTGTGCCGCGTAAACCAAAACTTAACGTTTCTAACTACAGTCAGTATTTATGTAGAAATAATAGTTTAGTTTCTAGCTAGTCAGTATTTATGTAGAAATAATAGTTCAGTAGTTAATAGTCTTTTTCTTTCCTTCCTCATTTTACTTTCAGCGTCGAGGAGAGATATAATTTCCAATCTTTGGCTCATCTATTTCTTCTCCTGCTATTATGTTTCCTAGTGTTTCTAATATTCCATCAATTCATTTTTTTCGTGGTCGGCCCTTTGTCTAGTGTTCTTGCTACGTTTTTTTTTTGAAAGCTCGTTGTGTTGTGTTTTTGATCTTTCTACCTTATCACGTGACCAAAACATTTTATCTGTTATTTCTGTATATAGTAGTCAACGCTTGCAACAACAAAATCAGAGATAAACAAATGTGAGAGTTTTGGGAATGCAATATTCACGTTTTAACCACACAAGTTTGTGCATTCTAAGATACAGTTTCTTCTTATCTGCTTGAATCTTTCATAGAAGAAACGTGTGTATTTTATCTTTTTGGAAAGACATAAAAAGGCAAATTAACAAAACTTTACTAAATCATCAGCGACATACAACTGTGAACAATTGAAAACCAAGCACGTTGTAGGGCCACTTTTAAATGGTAACAAATAATAATACATAAATATTATTATATGGGAATTTGTACCCAGTATATAACCACTGGGAACTACTATTCGTGCTGTTTCGTCCAATAAATGTTTGTCTGCAACACAAGTATTCAGCCCTACTGGGAGATACTTGCATTAATAGGAAAGTACAAATATACAATTTATTTCCGGTCTGTGATCGTTACCCTATGCTATAGTCATTGAGAGCGCCTTTCGTGGAAGACACTACTACAATAGCCAATTTTTTAGTTGGCTGATTGGCAGTGTGCCAAGCGTTCGGCTTCTCGTGGCAAGGCGCGGTGCCAGGGAGTACGGGTTCGATCCCACTTCGGACCATATATTGTTCTTCGTTTTTTTCTGTTGTTGTTTGTCTGTTAATTTTTCCGAGTGCTAACACATACTTATTTGTTCTATTATTCCCCACTTTTAAATGCCAGGAAATGTAACTCAAAGAAATGCAAGGAAACCTGAACACAGGGGACAAAGGTACAGGTGTAAGCTGTGATGTTTGCAGTCGCGTCTTTTATAATTACCTATAAGACGTCATATCCTGTATTCGTGCACAGGCGAACATATCAACAAACTTCAAACTCATGAAATAACACATGAACACATGAAATAACACATGAACACATGAAATATCACATAAAAACATGAAATAACACATGCACACATGAAATAACACATGAACACATGAAACAGCACATGAACACATGAAATAACACATGAACACATGAAATAACACATGAACACAAACCCCACCCACTCTCCAAATTACAACATATTAAAAAAACTATATTATGAGCTACTAAAAGATGTGCTTTCAGACTGGCAAAGATGCTCTTTTAAATATTGTTTTTGTTCACTCGCTAACCTCTGTGACCTCTTTAACGATTGGTCGATTCATTGTTCGCCATTTTTTACTACCAATCGCGCTGAACATGCGAAGTCTATATCTCCTTCACCAATCATGTCGAACTACCAGCAACATTTTGAAAGTCAAGTACCAATTTATATCCTAACTGTATATTGCTCTATAGGACCCTCTGTGGCTGAGTGGTTAGTGTGCTCGCTTCCTGATCAGAAGGCTCCGGGTTCACCTAGTTTCTAAAAATGGGGACATCGATTTTTCTGGGAAGTAAAGGCGGCCTGGCGTTCTGGCCAAATCACTCAAAAATGTGTCGGAGTCATGGAGTCAATAAAGTCACTAACACCATATTTCCCATACGCCTAGCAAGGCGAGGAGGAAACCTTTATTTTTTTGGTTGCTATATCGCTCTATATGCAGCTATCATTTCCACTGCCTCTAATTTGTATCTACATCGGCGAGAGAAAGGCCTGACTTTTCCGGGAATAATGCCGGGGTTAATTAGTCCCTTCTTTATTGCTCCAGAAGTAATTAATTAAACATTGCCCTAAATATGTTATGGTAATTAGGTGCTGTTATCTTCCACGGAGATATTCAATAACATCCAATAACAATAACACAAACAACTACCGGTAGGTCTACTTAATGCCCGCTCAAGAAAATAGTCCTCGACAATTACATCATTCTCGAACAGATAGATAAACAAGTATTTTTTAAATTAGTTCATCTTTTATCTGATATCACCACTATTGTCCAACAAGGAAATAACTTTGGAGGCAAAACGAGCACTATACAATACAATCTTCATCCCAACGTTGTGCTACCAATGCCAGACCTGGACCCTAGATGCAAGAACAATAAGAAAAATAACCTCTACAGAGATGAAATGTGTTAGATGAATAACAAGAAACAGTCTGAGAGATAAGATCAGAAATTAAGAGCTGAGAAAAAAGTGAGGGATAGCCACCGCCATAGAATATATAAGGAAACAACAGATAAAATTGTTTGGCCACGTGACAAGGCAGAAAGAACAAAACACTACACAACGAGCCTTAAACAAACGTTTTGAGAACACCAGACCCAAGGGTCGATCATGAAAAAGATGGGTCGACGGAATATTAGAAACACTAGGAAACATATCAGCAGCAGAGGCGAACAGAAGAGCAAAAGACCGCAAACTACATCTCCCCTCGACGCTGAAAAGCAGATGAGGAAGGAAAGAAGAAGAAGTTCATCTTTTAGTCTGATATTTAAGACAAATCAAAAGACAAGTTTATAGTGTTTTGTTTATGACATTTGTTCTTTATGTCTTTGATCTCTTTTTCGAAGGAGTCACTGAAGGTTTTTGTAAAGTCTCTGCTTGATTTATTTGTTGCCAGTTAGGCTCCTCTTATTTCTTGGGCATTCTGGGTATCTGGCGGGGTCAGTCCTGGGAACTTCGCCTTAAAAACCTAAGGACACTCTTCCACTTACTGATTGTTTGTCAATCACTTATCATGTAATGAGAAGTCTGGACAAACATCTGTCAATCACTTATCATGTAATGAGAAGTCTGGACAAACATCTGTCAATCACTCCTCTCAGTTGACTCCTTAAAAAGAAGCTGTCCTAGATCTTCCCTGACTGTCTAGATTCTCTCGCAGAAATCTTTTCATCTCGTTCACTTTCTCTGGACATTAGAGAAATCTTGGCGTCTACAACCGCTGGATACCAAAGAAATCTTGGCGTCTACTACCACTGGACATTAGAGAAATCTTGGCGTCTACTACCTCTGGACATTAGAGAAATCTTGGCGTCTACAACCGCTGGACATTAGAGAAATCTTGGCGTCTACTACCACTGGACATTAGAGAAATCTTGGCGTCCACTACCACTGGACATTAGAGAAATCTTGGCGTCCACTACCACTGGACATTAGAGAAATCTTGGCGTCCACTACCACTGGACATTAGAGAAATCTTGGCGTCTACTACCACTGGACATTAGAGAAATCTTGGCGTCTACTACCTCTGGACATTAGAGAAATCTTGGCGTCTACAACCGCTGGACATTAGAGAAATCTTGGCGTCTACTACCACTGGACATTAGAGAAATCTTGGCGTCCACTACCACTGGACATTAGAGAAATCTTGGCGTCCACTACCACTGGACATTAGAGAAATCTTGGCGTCCACTACCACTGGACATTAGAGAAATCTTGGCGTCTACTACCACTGGACATTAGAGAAATCTTGGCGTCTACAACCGCTGGATACCAAAGAAATCTTGGTGTCTACTACCACTGGACATTAGAGAAATCTTGGCGTCCACTACCACTGGACATCAGAGAAATCTTCGCGTCTACTACCGCTGAACATCAGAGAAATCTTCGTGTCTACCACCGCTGGACATCAGAGAAATCTTCGTGTCTACCACCGCTGGACATCAGAGAAATCTTCGTGTCGACCACCGCTGGACATCAGAGAAATCTTCGTGTCGACCACCGCTGGACATCAGAGAAATCTTCGTGTCTACTGCCGCTGAACATCAGAGAAATCTTCGTGTCTACCTCTGCTGGACATCAGAGGAGGCCTTCTGCCCTTGGAACCTTCCATTCAGTCCTTTATATCAAACCAGCCGATCACCCTGAGAAGTATTCTATGATGATGACTGTTAATGACGTCCCCTACCTGTGTTTATGGAATGTTAGCGAGGCCTCCGTCTCTTTTACTTCGGTCGCGGTTATGTTAACTTCCTAAGCTGGTTACGGTTATGTTAACTTCCTAAGCTGGTTATCTCCAAATATTTCAGTCTAGACTATCTCTCAATCAATGTGTGACGACAAATATTTCAGTCTAGCGATCTCTCAATCTATGTGTGACGACAAATATTTCAGTCTAGCGATCTCTCAATCAATGTGTGACGACACATATTTCAGTCTAGTGATCTCTCAATCTATGTGTGACGACAAATATTTCAGTCTAGACTATCTCTCAATCAATGTGTGGCGACAAATATTTCAGTCTAGACTATCTCTCAATCTATGTGTGACGACAAATATTTCAGTCTAGACTATCTCTCAATCTATGTGTGACGACAAATATTTCAGTCTAGACTATCTCTCAATCAATGTGTGACGACAAATATTTCAGTCTAGCGATCTCTCAATCTATGTGTGACGACAAATATTTCAGTCTAGACTATCTCTCAATCTATGTGTGACGACAAATATTTCAGTCTAGACTATCTCTCAATCTATGTGTGACGACAAATATTTCAGTCTAGCGATCTCTCAATCAATGTGTTACGACAAATATTTCAGTCTAGACTATCTCTCAATCAATGTGTGACGACAAATATTTCAGTCTAGACTATCTCTCAATCTATGTGTGACGACACATATTTCAGTCTAGACTATCTCTCAATCAATGTGTGACGACACATATTTCAGTCTAGACTATCTCTCAATCAATGTGTGACGACACATATTTCAGTCTAGACTATCTCTCAATCAATGTGTGACGACACATATTTCAGTCTAGACTATCTCTCAATCAATGTGTTACGACAAATATTTCAGTCTAGACTATCTCTCAATCTATGTGTGACGACACATATTCCAGTCTAGCGATCTCTCAATCTATGTGTGACGACACATATTCCAGTCTAGCGATCTCTCAATCTATGTGTGACGACACATATTCCAGTCTAGCGATCTCTCAATCTATGTGTGACGACACATATTTCAGTCTAGCGATCTCTCAATCTATGTGTCACGACACATATTTCAGTCTAGCGATCTCTCCATCAGTGTGTGACGACACATATTTCAGTCTAGCGATCTCTCCATCAGTGTGTGACGACACATATTTCAGTCTAGCGATCTCTCCATCAGTGTGTGACGACACATATTTCAGTCTAGCGATCTCTCCATCAATGTGTGACGACATACATGGAATCGCCTTCTTTTGATTGTCAACTTCTTGATCTCTATGACTCTTACTGTTTCTTGTTAATTCACTTCCCGTTTTATCCCTTCGAATGGCTCACACTATTACAATTTATATTTTATCTTTTGTTTCTGTCTTTTTCTGTCTTTCCATGACTACACAATGAATTTATTGTTCTCTTTGTCGTCCATCTTTAGCAGGACATTAAGTGGGCGTACATTTGTTGTATTGTAGTCTGCAGTAGAACTCTGATATTAGCACCTTTCGGCCCAACACATCCGACTTCAGCATGTTCTTTTTGAGTACCGGATTTGTCTTCCCTCTTCAATCCCTACTCACTTAGCGAGACTAGACAGGTTAGTCTGTTTCTGGAGGCACAGAGAAGAGGTGGAGAAAGGTCTGGATGGTTCTGGTTCACCGATCCGTGCTCAAGCCATCAACCATGGGTCGTGACACCTCCAGCTCTACTGCTGTGAGACGCCCTTGTTTCCGAGTGATACCTCCAGCTCTACTGCTGTGAGACACCCTTGTCTCCGAGTGATACCTCCAGCTCTACTGCTGTGAGACGCCCTTGTCTCCGAGTGATACCTCCAGCTCTACTGCTGTGAGACGCCCTTGTCTCCGAGTGATACCTCCAGCTCTACTGCTGTGAGACGCCCTTGTCTCCGAGTGATACCTCCAGCTCTACTGCTGTGAGACGCCCTTGTCTCCGATCTAATTTATAAAATGCTGGCTATTGTTTTGTTAACCCTCGGACTCCCGTGGTCGACTACTCCTCCTAACACAGTTTTACTTCTAGCTAAGTCCAAATATAAAAAAATAAACACCCCCTGTTGTAAACAAAACTCTATCTAGCCTCGATTCTCATGTTCACATCTCCCGTGAGATATAGAAAGCGCCGTCTTGCCTCTCTCTTGCTGTTTATTTTTAACTCCATCTCTCCCGTCCTGTCCATCCAGTAAATTTGACAGAGAGTGAGATATCAAGAGGTGCAGTGAGTCACGAGTCATGTCAACATCATCATGTGTCATCTGTTGGTCCGTGAAACTGACTCCTGTTTTCCTCTCCTTCATACTGCTCTCACTCTCTCCCGTCTCTCTATCCAGATTTTTATCCCCATTTATCTCTCCGCCTCACTGAAGACTTTCCTTACTCTCTCACACACTTCCACTCTTCCTCACACTTCCACTGTCCCTCACACTTCCACAAACGTCCACTGTCCCTCACACTTCCACTCTTCCTCACACTTCCACTCTTTCTCACACTTCCACTCTTTCTCACACTTTCACTGTCCCTCACACTTCCACTCTTTCTCACACTTCAACTCTTCCTCACACTTCCACTCTTCATTACACTTCCACTGTCCCTCACTCTTCCACACACTTCAACTCTTCCTCACACTTCCACTCTTTCTCACACTTCCACTGTCCCTCACACTTCCACTCTTCCTCACACTTCCACTGTCCCTCACTCTTCCACACACTTCAACTCTTCCTCACACTTCAACTCTTCCTCACACTTCCACTGTCCCTCACCCTTCCACACACTTCAACTCTTCCTCATACTTCCACTCTTTTTCACACTTCCACTGTCCCTCACCCTTCCACACACTTCAACTCTTCCTCACACTTCCACTGTCCCTCACCCTTCCACACACTTCAACTCTTCCTCATACTTCAACTCTTCCTCACACTTCCACTCTTTTTCACACTTCCACTGTCCCTCACACTTCCACTCTTCCTCACACTTCAACTCTTCCTCACACTTCCACTCTTTCTCACACTTCCACTGTCCCTCACTCTTCCACACACTTCAACTCTTCCTCACACTTCCACTCTTTCTCACACTTCCACTGTCCCTCACTCTTCCACACACTTCAACTCTTCCTCACACTTCCACTCTTTCTCACACTTCCACTGTACCTCACACTTTAACTATTCCTCACACTTCGTCTCTTCCTCACACTTCCACTCTTCCTCACTCTTCCACTCTTCCTCACACTTCCACTCTTCCTCACACTTCCACTCTTCCTCACACTTCCACTCTTTTTCACACTTCCACTCTTTCTCACATGTCCACTCTTCCTCACACTTCCACTCTTTCTCACATTTCCACTCTTCCTCACACTTACACTGTTCCTCACACTTCCACTCTTTCTCACATTTCCACTGTCCCTCACACTTCCACTCTTTCTCACATTTCCACTGTCCCTCACACTTCCACTCTTTCTCACATTTCCACTGTCCCTCACATTTCCACTCTTTCTCACATTTCCACTCTTTCTCACATTTCCACTGTCCCTTACACTTCCACTCTTCCACACATTTCCACTGTCCCTCACACTTCCACTCTTCCTCACACTTCCACTCTTCCTCACAATTCCACTCATCCTCACACACTTCCACTGTCCCTCACACTTCCACTCTTTCTCACATTTCCACTGTCCCTTACACTTCCACTCTTTCTCACATTTCCACTGTCCCTTACACTTCCACTCTTCCTCACACTTCAACTATTCCTCACACTTCAACTCTTCCTCACACTTCCACTCTTTCTCACACTTCCACTCTTTCTCACACTTCCACTCTTTCTCACAATTTAACTCTTCCTCACACTTCACCTCTTCCTCACACTTTCACTCTTTCTCACACTTCCACTGTCCCTCACACTTCCACTCGTCCTCACACTTCCACTCTTCCTCACAATTCCACTCATCCTCACACACTTCCACTGTCCCTCACACTTCCACTCTTTCTCACATTTCCACTGTCCCTTACACTTCCACTCTTTCTCACATTTCCACTGCCCCTCACACTTCCACACTTCCTCACACTTCCACTCTTCCTCATACTTCCACTCATCCTCACACACTTCCACTGTCCCTCACACTTCCACTCTTTCTCACATTTCCACTGTCCCTTACACTTCCACTCTTCCTCACATTTCCACTGTGCCTCACACTTCCACTCTTCCTCACACTTCTACCATTCCTCACACTTCCACTCTTTCTCACACTTCTACCCTTCCTCACACTTCCACTCTTCCTCACACTTCTACCCTTCCTCACACTTCCACTCTTCCTCACATTTCCACTGTGCCTCACACTTCCACTCTTCCTCACACTTCTACCCTTCCTCACACTTCCACTCTTTCTCACACTTCACTGTCCCTCACACTTCCACTCTTCCTCACACTTCCACTCTTCCTCACACTTCCACACACTTCCACTATCCCTCACACTTCCACTCTTTCTCACACTTCCACTGTCCCTCACACATCCACTCTTTCTCACACTTCCACTGCCCCTCACACTTCCACTTTTCCTCACACTTCCACACACTTCCACTATCCCTCACACTTCCACTCTTTCTCACACTTTCACTATCCCTCACACTTTCACACATTTGCACTCTCCTTCACACTTGCACTCTTTCTCACACTTTCACTGTCCCTCACACTTCCATTCTCCCTCACACTTCCACTGTCCCTCACACTTCCACTGTCCCTCACACTTTCACTGTCCCTCACACTTCCATTCTCCCTCACAGTTCCACTCTTCCTCACAATTCCACTCATCCTCACACACTTCCACTGTCCCTCACACTTCCACTCTTTCTCACATTTCCACTGTCCCTTACACTTCCACTCTTTCTCACATTTCCACTGCCCCTCACACTTCCACACTTCCTCACACTTCCACACTTCCTCACACTTCCACTCTTCCTCATACTTCCACTCATCCTCACACACTTCCACTGTCCCTCACACTTCCACTCTTTCTCACATTTCCACTGTCCCTTACACTTCCACTCTTCCTCACATTTCCACTGTGCCTCACACTTCCACTCTTCCTCACACTTCTACCATTCCTCACACTTCCACTCTTTCTCACACTTCTACCCTTCCTCACACTTCCACTCTTCCTCACACTTCTACCCTTCCTCACACTTCCACTCTTCCTCACATTTCCACTGTGCCTCACACTTCCACTCTTCCTCACACTTCTACCCTTCCTCACACTTCCACTCTTTCTCACACTTCACTGTCCCTCACACTTCCACTCTTCCTCACACTTCCACTCTTCCTCACACTTCCACACACTTCCACTATCCCTCACACTTCCACTCTTTCTCACACTTCCACTGTCCCTCACACATCCACTCTTTCTCACACTTCCACTGCCCCTCACACTTCCACTCTTCCTCACACTTCCACACACTTCCACTATCCCTCACACTTCCACTCTTTCTCACACTTTCACTATCCCTCACACTTTCACACATTTGCACTCTCCTTCACACTTGCACTCTTTCTCACACTTTCACTGTCCCTCACACTTCCATTCTCCCTCACACTTCCACTGTCCCTCACACTTCCACTGTCCCTCACACTTTCACTGTCCCTCACACTTCCATTCTCCCTCACAGTTCCACTCTCCCTCACAGTTCCACTCTCCCTCACTTCCACTCTCCCTCACACTTCCACTCTTTTTTCACACTTTCACTGTCCCTCACACTTCCACTCTCCCTCACTTCCACTCTCCCTCACACTTCCACTCTTTTTTCACACTTTCACTGTCCCTCACACTTCCTCACAACATCAAACCCCCTCCCCCCAACTAAATTTTCTCCCCCCTTTCTATCCTGATCTCTCTCTCTATCTCTTTCTCTTTATCCCGATCTTTTCCCACCCTCTTTATCTCTCTCCGTCTCACTTACACTCTCTTTCTACATCACTTCTCTTTATCATTATCTCATTCTTTTTTCTCATCCCTTACACTTTTATTATATCCCTGTTTCATTCTACCTCACCATCCTCACTAACTTTAATCTTTCTCTCTCTCTCTCTCTGACTCTGACTCTCTCTCTCTCTCTCTCTCTCTCTTTGACTCTCTCTCTCTCTCTCTTACTATGTGACAGAGTTTATTTTTCTGGGCCACATTCACGAGAAGTCACATTAAACGAATTGGAAGATTTATAAAACCCGAGGCGAACTCGAGAGGCATGAAATTGAAGTCGTAAGGAGGCGACTCGAGTGCTGGTGGTAATCAACAAGTGTGAGTGTGCCGGTATGTCGTCATGGTGAGTCACCTTCTAGCACCTCCAGTGTTCAACCCGCTATTTAAGCAACCGATTCATTTCTTATTGTTTTGTATTCAAATATTTGGACTGCTAGTAATACAGTTGGTGTTTCCAGCGTGTTGATCTTTGTGATGATATTAGTTCTCAGTGTTGTTAGTTCGCAATGATTGCAGGCAATCAATAATTTTGTCGTTGCTGAAATATTAGATAAAAATAAGTGGGCCAGTTTGTGGGCCACTAGATGCATATAGATTGTGTTGGACACAAGACTGACAGTTTGTGGGCCACTAGTTGCAGATAGATTGTGTTGGACACAAGACTGACAGCTTGTAGGCCACTAGTTGCAGATAGATTGTGTTTGAGATAAAACTGACAGTCAGACCAAGGACACTGTATGAGTAGTCAGACCAGGGGCACTCTGCATGAGTGGTCGGGGTGTCTCTTATTGGAGATGATGCCATGTTTTAGATCTCGCGGGTAAGTCAAAGTATACCTCGTTGTGTGTGTGTTACTCTCTCTTGTTTGTTATTCTCATGTGTCATTTAAAGTATACATCATTTGTGTTACTCTCTCTAGTTTGTTATTCTCATGTGTCATTTAAAGTATACATCATTTGTGTTACTCTCTCTAGTTTGTTATTCTCATGTGTCATTTAAAGTATACCTCGTTGTGTGTGTGTTACTCTCTCTTGTTTGTTATTCTCATGTGTCATTTAAAGTATACATCATTTGTGTTACTCTCTCTAGTTTGTTATTCTCATGTGTCATTTAAAGTATACATCATTTGTGTTACTCTCTCTAGTTTGTTATTCTCATGTGTCATTTAAAGTATACCTCGTTGTGTGTGTGTTACTCTCTCTTGTTTGTTATTCTCATGTGTCATTTAAAGTATACATCATTTGTGTTACTCTCTCTAGTTTGTTATTGTCATGTGTCATTTAAAGTATACATCATTTGTGTTACTCTCTCTAGTTTGTTATTCTCATGTGTCATTTAAAGTATACATCATTTGTGTTACTCTCTCTAGTTTGTTATTCTCATGTGTCATTTAAAGTATACATCATTTGTGTTACTCTCTCTAGTTTGTTATTCTCTTGTGTGATTAAAAGTATACCTCGTTGTGTGTGTGTTACTCTCTCTTGTTTGTTATTCTCATGTGTCATTTAAAGTATACATCATTTGTGTTACTCTCTCTAGTTTGTTATTCTCATGTGTCATTTAAAGTATACATCATTTGTGTTACTCTCTCTAGTTTGTTATTCTCATGTGTCATTTAAAGTATACATCATTTGTGTTACTCTCTCTAGTTTGTTATTCTCATGTGTCATTTAAAGTATACATCATTTGTGTTACTCTCTCTAGTTTGTTATTCTCTTGTGTGATTAAAAGTATACCTCGTTGTGTGTGTGTGTTACTCTCTCTAGTTTGTTATTCTCATGTGTCATTTAAAGTATACATCATTTGTGTTACTCTCTCTAGTTTGTTATTCTCTTGTGTGATTAAAAGTATACCTCGTTGTGTGTGTGTGTGTTACTCTCTCTAGTTTGTTATTCTCATGTGTCATTTAAAGTATACATCATTTGTGTTACTCTCTCTAGTTTGTTATTCTCATGTGTCATTTAAAGTATACCTCGTTGTGTGTGTGTGTTACTCTCTCTAGTTTGTTATTCTCATGTGTCATTTAAAGTATACCTCGTTGTGTGTGTGTTACTCTCTCTAGTTTGTTATTCTCATGTGTGATTTAAAGTATACATCCTTTGTGTTACTCTCTCTAATTTGTTATTCTCTTAAGTCAGTTAAAGTATACATCCTTTGTGTTACTCTCTCTTGTTTGTTATTCTCATGTGTCATTTAAAGTATACATCATTTGTGTTACTCTCTCTAGTTTGTTATTCTCTTGTGTGATTAAAAGTATACCTCGTTGTGTGTGTGTGTTACTCTCTCTAGTTTGTTATTCTCATGTGTCATTTAAAGTATACATCCTTTGTGTTACTCTCTCTAGTTTGTTATTCTCATGTGTCATTTAAAGTATACATCATTTGTGTTACTCTGTCTAGTTTGTTATTCTCTTAATTAAATCAGTTAAAATATACATCTTTTTTGCTACTCCCTATTTCTCTCTCTCTCTCTCTCTCTCTCTCTCTCTCTCTCTCTCTCTCTCTCTCGTTTATTCTCTTAAATCAGTTTATCTTTCCTTGATTTAAAAAGAAAGACACTCATACATTGGGTGGGATTGTGTGCCTCATTGTTGCCATTATCTTAGTGTTTCATATCAATGCTCAATCCTTTTTTCTCCTTCATCCCATGTTTCTACATCCTATTTTGGACGACGTTCCATTTATTAGTAAATGTAAAATCGCAGGAGATCTTATAGAGTAAAAGTATAGAAGCATACTCTCGATTCAAAGTGTTGATATCTCAGTTTATGTAAAATTATAGATGTCAGTCAATGTAAAACACAAGGAAATCTCATTCAATGCAAAATTATAGGAGATATGATTAAACCAAAATTATAGGAAATGTAGGTCAGTGTAATATTAAAGGAGATATCAGTCAGTGTAATATTAAAGGAGATATCAGTCAGTGTAATATTAAAGGAGATATCAGTCAGTGTAATATTAAAGGAGATATCAGTCAGTGTAATATTAAAGGAGATATCAGTCAGTGTAATATTAAAGGAGATATCAGTCAGTGTAATATTAAAGGAGATATCAGTCAGTGTAATATTAGAGGAGATATCAGTCAGTGTAATATTAAAGGAGATATCAATCAGTGTAATATTAAAGGAGATATCAGTCAGTGTAATATTAAAGGAGATAGCAGTTAGTGTAATATTAAAGGAGATATCAGTCAGTGTAATATTAAAGGAGATATCAGTCAGTGTAATATTAAAGGAGATATCAGTCAGTGTAATATTAAAGGAGATATCAGTCAGTGTAATATTAAAGGAGATATCAGTCAGTGTAATATTAAAGGAGATATCAGTCAGTGTAATATTAAAGGAGATATCAGTCAGTGTAATATTAAAGGAGATATCAGTCAGTGTAATATTAAAGGAGATAGCAGTTAGTGTAATATTAAAGGAGATATCAGTCAGTGTAATATTAAAGGAGATATCAGTCAGTGTAATATTAAAGGAGATATCAGTTAGTGTAATATTAAAGGAGATATCAGTTAGTGTAATATTAAAGGAGATATCAGTCAGTGTAATATTAAAGGAGATATCAGTCAGTGTAATATTAAAGGAGATATCAGTCAGTGTAATATTAAAGGAGACATCAGTCAGTGTAATATTAAAGGAGATATCAGTCAGTGTAATATTAAAGGAGATAGCAGTTAGTGTAATATTAAAGGAGATATCAGTCAGTGTAATATTAAAGGAGATATCAGTCAGTGTAATATTAAAGGAGATATCAGTTAGTGTAATATTAAAGGAGATATCAGTTAGTGTAATATTAAAGGAGATATCAGTTAGTGTAATATTAAAGGAGATATCAGATAGTGTTAATATATATGAGATCTCACAGAAATAATAGATCAAAGTTAAATGTAAAAATTTTTATTTGTATTTACCAATGTTGTATATTCTATTCTATTCGTGGAATCAGTTTTAATGCAGTCGAAGCTTTCCCATATCCGCTCCACCGTCGATACATCTTTTTTTTCCCCCACTACTCACTCCTGATGACGAAATCCCTCTCCCACCTCCAGACTACCAGTCTCTCGATACACCGTTTTACTGAGACGGAGAATGTGTGTATTTTGTTCAGTTTCCAGGAGTGATCGTGTTCACTAATGTTAGTAGAATGTTCATATTGCACGCATTAAGAAAGTCCTGACATACATCTCACCAGTTACTGCTCACCTACCTTCTGGAATGTTGTGTTATCTCTGATAGGTTACCATCTTTCTCAAGTTCAACGAGTTACTGGTACCGCCTATGATTATTGCAACCAGGTGAAAGTGGTAGGTTACCTAACGGACCGTCGAGTTTGCATTAAAGTATGCCCTTGTAACTAATCATAGACACGTGTTGTCGCTGTGCGGATTTCACGGTTTCCTGGTACACACTAAAGGGATAGGCCAGAAAGACATTGTACATTCTTGTGTTTGGCCTTCTCCCATAGAGGTTGCCAGATAGGATCAGTCAAAATGAGCTACGGATGTAGCAACGTGAATTGTTCATGTCAGGGTGCATGGCCGTCCAGATAGTTGGTGCACGTAGAGACGTCAGAGATTTGTAGAAGAAATATTACAGCAAAGATTTGTGTGATGTATTTGTGTATGTGTGTGTGTGTGTGTGGTGGACAGAGAATGTTAAAGGAAACCTACACACAAAAGAGTTAACATCGAGGCTAGGGGTTGAGGAGAAGGCGAGGGTTCTAACAAAAGTAAGTCTAATGTTGAAGCATTTTTGTTGTTTCTTTAAGTCCATGAGTTTGTTGTCCATCACTTATTAAACTCTTCCTGTATTCCCAAATACGGCAAACTTGTATCGAGTGTCAGAAATGTAGGTAATATCAAAAGTCAGTCCACGGCTGCTTCTTCTTCTTCTTCTTCTACCTTTCAGCTCCCTGTGGAGCATAGGTCTTTAACAAATATTTTCCAAGTCATTCTGTTTCTTGCCATTTTTAAAGATCATTCCATGTCTTCCCCATCATCTTCATCTCTGCTTCTATCTGTCTTCTCCAAGAATTCTTTGGTCTTCCTCTTTGTCTTTTCCCCTGTGGATTCCAAAAAGGGCCTGTTGTGTAATACTCTCAGTTGGCTTCCGTAGTGTGTGTCCTATCCAGCGCCATCGTCTTCGCTGTATCTCTTTATCCACTGGTATTTGACTGATACATTTCCATAATTCTATGTTAGTGAATTTGTCCTGCCATTTCCATCCTTTTATTCTGCGTAAGCATCCATTAATGAAAGTCTGTATCTTCATGATTGTCAATTGTGCTGTTCTCCATGTTTCGCAACCATATAATAGGACTGACTTAACATTGGAATTGAACATTTTTATTTTTTTATTTAACCTAATTTCTTTGGACTTCCATGTGTTTTCCAGTGCCACAAAAGCTCCTCTTGCTTTTGATATCCTTATTTTGGTATCATTTTCTGTTCCTCCCTCTTTATCTATATTATTACCCAGATATATGTAAGATTGTACGTCTAGTAGAGGTATTTATCCTAATTCACATTTTTCAATTCATAATTGCGTTAACTTCATAAGTGCTATTTTAGTTATAATGTTGGAAATATCGCACCGTATGTTGATGAATCTGTCCTGCATCTTGGATACACGCTTATATTTTAAGTTTTTATTTGAAGGAAAGATTTCAAATTTTGACACCGCACAACAAGTATTGCTTGTCTAACATCATTAATGTGCGTGTAGCGTGTATGTTAGAGGAGTAGCTTATAATCATATGTGTTTTGTCCACAATCGATAGGTTGGCCACCTTCTGCTATGCGACATTGAATGTCTAACCACGACGGTCTTCAAAACTGAAGGTATAACTTATTCTAACAGGGACTGGTTGGTCTCGAGGCAAGAGCCGGCCTCCAGACATAGAGGTTGTGGGTTCAAATACCGGCTGCATCAGTTGGGATTTTTATTTATGATTTCTCTCTGTTGCAACAACTCCTGATCTCAGCAGCGAGGCCCAGCTTGAAACGTCAATTACTCATAGACGGAAAAAATATGAGTACCTCCGAAGACGGAGTTATCTGCATGTGCTACGAGGGCCCTTTGTGCACACGGCTATCAGGGAAAAACAGATTAACACGAAAAATGCAGTTCCTAGTCTCTAGGAACTTCGTCAGAGCTAAAAGCAGGCGAACGCAAAAAAATAAATTATAACAAACTTGGATGTGTATAGAAGAATCGACTGCATGTTATGTTCCTAAAAATAGAATTAAAATGAACAGCGAAACTAAAACATCACTAATAAACAGCTTTAAATGTTTTATCTTTATTGCACTTATTGTAAATATTAAAACAAAATAGAAAATTGTTTTTTTTTTCTGAACAGATTGTAAAAAGTCTAACAGAACTATACAATTCCATGAAATGAGAAAGTCGAAGTACACCAGGTCTATAAAGTTGTAGTATACCAGGTCTATAAAGTCGTAGTATACCAGGTCTATAAAGTCGAAGTATACCAGGTCTATAAAGTCGAAGTATACCAGGTCTATAAAGTCGAAGTACACCAGGTCTATAAAGTCGTAGTATACCAGGTCTATAAAGTCGAAGTACACCAGGTCTATAAAGTCGAAGTATACCAGGTCTATAAAGTCGAAGTATACCAGGTCTATAAAGTCGTAGTACACCAGGTCTATAAAGTCGAAGTACACCAGGTCTATAAAGTCGTAGTACACCAGGTCTATAAAGTCGAAGTACACCAGGTCTATAAAGTCATAGTATACCAGGTCTATAAAGTCGTAGTATACCAGGTCTATAAAGTCGTAGTATACCAGGTCTATAAAGTCATAGTATACCAGGTCTATAAAGTCGTAGTATACCAGGTCTATAAAGTAGAAGTATACCAGGTTTATAAAGTCGTAGTACACCAGGTCTATAAAGTCGAAGTACACCAGGTCAATAAAGTCGTAGTATACCAGGTCTATAAAGTCGAAGTATACCAGGTCTATAAAGTCGAAGTATACCAGGTCTATAAAGAGCTAGTGAATTGAAATTATTATTCTTGTCAACTAACATAAGATACAATATCAACTTGCTGTTCTCCTAGTTTACAATTACTTATAAAATCTCAAGAGTGTTACAGCCGTAAAAAGTTTACCGGACGCGTTCTGGTCCCTTCCAGCTGAAAGGGAGATTCTGATAGTAGATTTTATAAAGTAAACAAAAAATATTTTTTTTAAAGTCAGTGTTCCTTTCACAGCCCTGCTAGGCGAACGGGGAATATGGCGTTATTTACATGTTTGAGTGATGTGGTCGGTATTACGCCAGGCCGCCTTTAAAATTTCCCAGAAAAAAATATATGGTACCTATTTTTAGAGCCTTGTCATTTCGAAAAAAAATATCCATAACTTCTGGGGATGGAAACCAAACCGTTTTGCTCTTGAGCCTTTATTTGATCAGCTTTGTATAAGATTAACAGTGTCAAGGGGAGATACTCTCTGGGAAGAAACGGCAGAAAGTTGTGTCCCCCAAACTTCATGAAACAGGATTAATACAAGAAGTCAGTAACACTTCATTAACGACGGTAGTTGCTGTGGGACTATCTTTAACTTTTACCTTTCAGTAGTTTTACAAAAAGCATAAGTAGCTTTATACAATTATGAAGTAATTTTACAGAATTGTAAGTCTTTTCATCAGATAATTTATGTTATCTTCTTCTTTTTGCAACTTTTAACTCCCTGTGGAGCATAGATCTTCAACAAATATGTTCAACTCCCTGTGGAGCATAGGTCTTCAACAAATATGTTCAACTCCTGTGGAGCATAGGTCTTCAACAAATATGTTCAACTCCCTGTGGAGCATAGGTCTTCGACAAATATGTTCAACTCCCTGTGGGGCATAGGTCTTCAACACATACTTTCAGCTCCCTGTGGAGCATAGGTCTTCAACAAACACTTTCAGCTCCCTGTGGAGCATAGGTCTTCAACAAATACTTTCAGCCCCTGTAAGACAGGGGTGCGTACTATCCCCCCTATTATTACAAACATGGACCATATATGCAAGCTAGCCAACCCATCAGAGACGATCAACGAGCTTTCATTTGCAGACGACCAGGCACTAATACATGAAACAATAGAAGACCTACAAGAACACTTAAACAAACTCAACATCTCAGGCACTAATACACGAAACAATAGAAGACCTACAAGAACACTTAAACAAACTCAACATCTCAGGCACAAATACATGAAACAATAGAAGACCTACAAGAACACTTAAACAAACTCAACATCTCAGGCACTAATACATGAAACAATAGAAGACCTATAAGAACACTTAAACAAACTCAACATCTCAGGCACTAATACATGAAACAATAGAAGACCTATAAGAACACTTAAACAAACTCAACATCTCAGGCACAAAATACAACATGAAAATCAAAATCAACAAAACAGAAGTCATGAACGTTGCCAAAAATAAACAGAACATCAACATAACTATAGAAGGCAGACAACTAAAACAAGTAGAGGAATTCAAATACCTAGGAAGTCTAATGACAAACGATAATCCTCAAACAGCAGAGATAGAATCAAGATGCAACAAAGCTTGTCAAATCATCGGACAGTTATCACCACTATTGTCCAACAAGGAAATAACTCTTGAGGCAAAACGAGCACTATACAATACAATCTTCATCCCAACGTTGTGCTACCAATGCCAGACCTGGACCCTAGATGCAAGAACAATAAGAAAAATTACCTCTACAGAAATGAAATGTGTTAGACGAATGACAGGAAACAGTCTGAGAGATAATATCAGAAATGAAGAACTGAGAAAAAACTAGGAATAGCCCCCGCCATAGAATATATAAGGAAACAACAGATAAAATTGTTTGGCCACGTGACAAGGCAGAAAGAACAAAACACAACACAACGAGCCTTCAACAAACGTTGTGAGAACACCAGACCCAAGGGTCGACCACGAAAAAGATGGGTTGATGGAATATTAGAATCACTAGGAAACATAACAGAGGAAACATAACAGCAGCAGAGGCGAACAGAAGAGCAAAAGACCGAAAATTATCTCTCCCATCGACGCTGAAAGGCAGATGAGGAAGGAAAGAAGAAGAAGAAGTTTCAATTTCCATATGTTCCCCAGTGCAACGAATGCTTTTCTTGCTTTTAATTTCCTGACGTCACACATCTCAAAGACAGAGAGTCATTATCTTTCCTGGATGGCAGGTTTACATTTTTTTCCGTTTCTTTCACGTTTCCTTGTTTTGAAATTTATGTTATGGGTAATATTAAAAGAACCGTGAGTGTTATGTGTAATTTCGTTATAACAAATTAGTTCTGGTTATAACATTTACAGGAAGTGTAACGTGTTATACTGACAACTAAAATATAATTTATCCAATGACTTAAACATTAACATAAACCACAAACATCTGTAGTTTTCATCAGGCCTGTGCGCTAAAAGGAATAACCCAAAGTTTGTGACGTTTTGAGCTTTGCGATTAGAGGTAAAATGATGTGTGCCTTCTATAGTTCGCATAGCTGAAAATTTCACAAACTGTGGGTAATTCCGGGATTTCCCTCTCTGTCCGCCGGCCTCTGTAAAACTATAGATTGAAATGCATGAACATTATCAACAAAAGAATAAATGTTCGCGCATGTGTATAGAGAAGACAGTGAGTGTAGCGTTCTGAAGATAGAAAATAACCCACCAAGTGAAACAAGAGAACCCACCATGTGATATAATGAAGCTTGAGAGTCAGTCAAGAGTGGCACAGGTAACAGCAAGAGATAGAGAAGTGTATACTATGAAGTGAAAATGAGCACACAAAGCCAGACGTGATTCAAGGGACAAAAAAAGATAATAAGGCGTAATTGAGGGATTATGGAGGACTGGCTTATATGATGGTAGAGTGTCAGACAGGAGTAGTATAAAAGCACCTATATGGAAATGAAATAAAAAGAAAAAAGAATCATGTAGACCTGGAATATAAAGTAGTAGAATATTTATTTATAAAAATAATAAATGTAAGTGGAGAACAGCAAACAATAGCAGTGCTTCTGTAATTATAAATATAAGTTAGTAAATAGGGATCATGATCCCAGTGGGAGGGTGCCAACGTACTGACAGATATGTCATATAGACTCTGAATACCGCCTTGGGGGATCACGTCAGGGTGTAAGGGGACAAACAGGAGCAGGGAGGAGAGAAAGGAGAGGAGAGAAGGGGGAATTGGAGGGGAGATGGGCATGAAAGAAGGAAAGGAAGGGGAGAGAGAGGAGTAATAGATTACCCGTGAGAAAGGGATACATCGATACCTGGTGGGGTAAGGCAACCCATACGGGCGATCAGACTATTCTTTAATGTGAATCGACTGCGGCTACCAGAAGAACATGACAACAGACCAGTAACTTGGATATCCGCCTTACCCTGATGTCCCTTAGAATTGAAGTGAGATGCTATTGGGGTGCCTGAAACTGGAGTAATGTCATGCAGATAGATGTTCGCTGACCTGGGCACCAACTATGAGTCGCTATCAGTTTATATTATACTGCTGCTCACCTTCTGCTCCCTTTTGATCATATTTCACTTATCATTGCCGTGTGTCGTGCCGTAGTGACATTGACAGCATCCATCCAGCACACATTTGTTTCATTACGTCATATGCCTTTATTTTTGGCCGACCAGTGGTTTTTATTCTGTCCAATATCTTCTGATTTCCTCGATTTCCCATAAACCCCCTCCCTAACCCACCATTTTCGATTTTATATTGTATCACTTGGTTTCCCTAGACCATATATCCTGCTTCCGCTGTCAAGTTTTCCTGTTGTTTTTTTAAAGATATATATAATCAGGCAACCCGTCCAGACAAGAACATAGCTCTTTTGACTTACATTCAGATTGCGTCATTTTGACTAACATTCTGACAGCGCCCTTTTGATTGTCATTCAGATTGCGCCATTTTGACTAACATTCTGACAGCGCCCTTTTGTCTGACATTCAGATTGCGCCCCGTTGACTAACATTCTGACAGCGCCCTTTTGATTGTCATTCAGATTGCGCCATTTTGACTAACATTCTGACAGCGCCCTTTTGTCTGACATTCAGATTGCGCCCCGTTGACTAACATTCTGACAGCGCCCATTTGTCTGACATTCAGATTGCGCCCCGTTGACTAACATTCTGACAGCGCCCTTTTGATTGTCATTCAGATTGCGCCATTTTGACTAACATTCTGACAGCGCCCTTTTGACTGCCACTCAGATTGCGCCCTTTTGACTAACATTCTGACAGCGCCCTTTTGATTGTCATTCAGATTGCGCCCTTTTGACTAACATTCTGACAGCGCCCTTTTGACTGCCACTCAGGTTGCGCCCTTTTGACTAACAATTCTGACTGCAACTTTTCGACTGATTTTCTGATTGCTTTCAGTTGTTTTACTGCTGCCTACATCTTTGTGTGTAATCTGTAAGAAATCCTTGATGTTTTGATCTCTTCTTCCTCGGGTCCCAGTTTTTCCAGTGTACTTTTGTCTCTTGACATCCCTTTAAATTACGCGTAATGGATATATTATTTAAAATTGACGTTAATTTTCCATTAATCTTCTTTATTATCGATAGCTGCTGTAAGCATTGTTTAGATCTCTGCATCAACTGCTGTCAATAAACTTTGACCTTTTTTTGTCTGAGCATCTACATCACATGCGATGATTGTGTGTGCAACGTGAGCACCGGGTTCGACAGTCGTTGACCCGCCGTGAAGTGACAACAGAAATGTCTTTAAATGTGTCTACTTCCGCCCGCTACCATTTTTGTAAAGTAAACATATCAATGGCTGCCACTGAAAGTAAGTAAAAAAAAAGGCGTACCCTGCCCTACTAGGCGTATGGGGAACATGATGTTAGTGACCACATTTTTTCATGACCACGGCACATTATTGGGTGATGTGGTCAGTATCACGCCAGACCGCCTTTACTTCATAAAAAACCTCTGGTACCAATTTTAAGAGTCTAGGTGATTCCCAAATTCTTGTCGGCCCAGAAGAAAAAAGTGTCACTTTTGGGATACGAACTTAGTCCCTTCTGTTGAAGACGCTATCATTAACTACACCACAAGAGAGGCTCCATTGAGTTATCGATATTTGTGTTTAATTTCTTTACCTTGTGAATTGCTATGCTGCGTGCATCGGACCGGATTTCAGCTGCTCACTGGGTACTTGTTTAGCGTTTGCAATAGAGCTTGAACTGGTGGTTTGATTTCTTTACTGTTTGAGTGGCGCTGCCTGTACACAACGGGCCGGATTTAAATTGCTCATTCTGTATTTCTTTACTGTGTGAGTGGCGCTGCCTGTACACAACGGGCCGGATTAAATTGCTCATTCTGTATTTCTTTACTGAGGTGGAAGTTGAACTGATGTCGGAGAGAGGCTGGGAGAGAACACCTGGCCAGCTTATTTAGTTGGAGCACCTGCGAGGTGTGTGTAAGACGGAGATATCTAGCAATTAAAACAGGGGAACAAGGAAGTCCGGGAGTAGTGAGAGGAAGACGAGAAGTGAAGGTCGACAGTGACTGACTGGCGTTACCTGAAGAAAGATGTGAGGAACGCTCAGCTTTGACAGTGGAATGTGCCAGTCCGGGAAAAACAAAAGCAACTGTTTATTTGGGGGAGGGGGGATGTCTGTGGGGAATTAGGGATCTGTGTGAGAGAATGTGACGTGGATGGATGGGCGGACGGACGCATGGATAGCGCAGGCATGGTGACAAGACAAAATTATTAACTGAATGGACGGACGGACGGGCTTGGTGAGTGGATGTTTGGATTAATGGATGGGTGGGTATGTGGACGTGGCGAATGGATGGATGAGTGAGTGCATGTATGAATGGGTAGGTGGATAAAAAAAATACAACTGTGGCCGGAATTCCTATAACTGAAGTATGAATTTGACGCTCGCAGCGGCTGTTGGTACTTGAAATATTTCAGTGTTTTTGGCGCAGCCTGCGGCTTGCAGTAGTTAATAAATACAATGTCAGCACAACCTAAAGCCACATTACATACGGATCTGAAAAAAAATATCTCATTGATGTCTCAGTTTGAAAAAAAAGCTTCTTTATTCACCGATATCTCATGAATCATAATGTCATGTATACAGAAGCACACACATTCATTGTCATGAGAGTGTTAGCACGGACAAATGCCTGGAACAAATGCCTGGACTGTATATGAAGGGCTCTGATTGTGACAATAATACAAATATAATAGTTATAATAATAAAGACAGCAAACAATGGGCAGTATGTTAGATAACACGTTGTTTATAACAGAATAAAGATATCAAGAGAAACTGTCAGACAGAGAATACTAGGAACAAGAAATCGTCACATTGTTTATCGGCGTGCTGACGTGTACAAGGGCAGGTAATAAAACTAGTTTGGATAACTCCAGCACTCTGGACCTCGCGCAGGTTTATTTATAGAGCACGGAAGGTAACTACAGAATAGCAGCCTTGTACACGTTATGGAAGGTTTATGTCAACTTTTGAAACAGACACAAATAAACACGTCCCTATGCTGGAGATGAGAAGCAAAATCGGTGAGTGTGTTTATTCCAATTAGAACGCATTAGAATCTGTGCTTTCTTTGTTCTTGACATTCTGGCTCGTTCATGTAGGTTCTTCCATTGCTCTTGTAGGTCGGTCTTTGTGCTCTCATCGAGTCAAGATCTGTCCCTTCTATTCTGTTCCCATCTCTCCCTCTATCTCTCTCTCTCTTTGATTCTCTCCCTCTCTCTCTCTCTCTCTCTCTCTCTCTCTCTCTCTCAATCGCTCTCGGTTTATCCTATTGTCTGACCCCTAGAAGCATGGGTAAGCCCCTCTATCGCCATGCACGCCACATGCCCATCTAATTCTCCGTTTCCCGGACAAAGATTCTACTTCTGATAACCAAGCTCTTGACTACACTCCTACGAACAATCGCATCTGACGTGTTGTATTTGTAAACATAAAAAAACATAAACACTATTGAGTAATTTGTAAACATAAAAAAACATACACACTATTGAGTAATTTGTAAACATAAAAAAACATAAATATTATTGAGTAATTTGAAAACATAAACATTATTGAGTAATCTGTAAACATTAAAAAAACATAAACACTATTGAGTAATTTGTAAACATTAAAAAACATAAATATTATTGAGTAATTTGAAAACATAAATATTATTGAGTAATTTGTAAACATAAAAAAACATAAACATTATTGAGTAATTTGAAAACATAAACACTATTCAGTAATTTGTAAACATAAAAAAACATAAATATTATTGAGTAATTTGAAAACATAAACACTATTGAGTAATTTGTAAACATAAAAACATAAACATTATTGAGTAATTTGTAAACATAAAAAACATAAACACTATTGAGTAATTTGTAAACATAAAAAACATAAACACTATTGAGTAATTTGTAAACATAAAAAACGAAAACATTATTGAGTAAGATAACTATAACATTTAAGCAAAAAGCCGTCATCAGGTTATAGTGAACAAACTATAACATCATCATCATCAAGTACGGTGCCTACTGGCGTAGGTGATCATGTCTCTCCACAACTTTCGATCTCGGCAGCTATTTATCATTTCTGTTGTTGACCTTCTGCCAAGCCATTCTCTTAAGCTGTCTATTATATTTTCTCTTTGCTTCCCTCTATCTCTTCGTCCCTCAATTTTTCCAGTTGTTACAATATATTCCAGTTGTTCTCTTCTCATTACATGGCCAAAAAATGATGATTGTCTCTTCCTAATATTGGAAATTAGTTCTCTTTTTGCTTTGACCTCTCTCAGAACATACTCTTCTTAGCTGTCCATGGTACTCTCAACATTATTCTGTAAAACCACATTTCTACAGACTCCAGTGATTTTCTTGTCTGTTGTCCTATTTCCATGATTCGCATCCATATGTTAAGACTGGCTCTACATAACATTTAAGAACTCTTTTTCTAGTTTCTATTGTTAAAATGGATTGCATAGTATCTTCCTCATTTTTTGAAAGCTGCTTTTGCCTGAGCCATTCTGCATCTCACCTCTTTTGTACATCTTCCGTCTGAGGTTAACAAAGTTCCCAAATATTTAAATTCATTTACCTGTTTTAATATTGTTCCACTTGTCTTGATTTTGCACTGATGTGATGTCTTTTTCTTTGTTGTTACCATTACCTCTGTCTTTTTGCTATTAAGGCTGAGTCCTTTAATTTTGCTTTCCTTCACTATAATGTCCAACATTTCATGTAACTCATTTTCACTCTTAGCAATGAAGAACATACTAACATCAAAACAAATAACACCAAAGCTAAAACTAAGAATAGCAAAATGTTACATCTTCTCAATATTCCTATATGGTGCAGAAACATGGACATTAGACAAGAAAACAGAACATAGAATTGAAGCCTTTGAAATGTGGATATATAGAAGAATAGCTAGAATTGGATGGAAGGAAAAGAAAACAAACGACGAAGTCTTAAAACAACTAAAAATGAAAAGAGAACTACTAAGCACAATTCAAACAAGACAAATGCGATTTTTGGGCCATGTTAAAGGACACAACAGTCTACTAAAAGTAACCCTGGAGGGGAAAATGCAAGGTTATAGAGGCAGAGGCAGACCAAGACTAACATGGACGAGTAACATCAAAAGATGGACAAATCAGTCTATGACAACCTGCACCATCAAAGCAAGAGACAGAGCGGAATGGCGCTACCTTCGACGCAGAGACGGCACCAAATGATGATGATATTCACAATCTGAACATATATTTTAAATCTGAACATATATTCTAAATCTGAACATATATTCTAAATCTGAACATATATTTTAAATCTGAACATGTATTTTAAATCTGAACATATATTTTAAACCTGAACATATATTTTAAATCTGAACATATATTTTAAATCTGAACATATAATCTAAATCTGAACATATATTTTAAATCTGAACATATATTTTAAATCTGAACATATATTCTAAATCTGAACATATATTTTAAATCTGAACATATATTTTAAATCTGAACATATATTTTAAATCGAAAGCCGACATTACGTTCAACAATGAACACGAGACAGCTGATGAACACTGTTTCCTTCAACATTTCTAGTCTTCCAGTCAAACTCCAGTCCAAGTTTATTTGCTGGGAAAGGGGCTACCATGTTTTTTTCCTTCATTTATTATACGTCTTTAATATACTATTTTCTTTTAATTCATTTACTATACGTCTTTAATATACTATTTTCTTTTCCTTCATTTACTATACGTCTCTAATATACTCTTTTCTTTTCCTTCATTTACTATACGTCTCTAATATACTCTTTTCTTTTCCCCAACATTCCTTCTCCTCTCCCATTCCTGGAATCTTAAGACTGCCCCACATTTTCCATCTTCTGACAGAGTAGCCCTATCCGATTCGCCAGATAGTGGCAGAAGCTTACCCTCTCTCTCTCTCTCTCTCTCTCTCTCTCTCTCTCTTGCACTCTCATATCACCAGTCAGATACAACCAATCCTTGTACAGTTGTCTGTGTTTGTTGTTCTCTCTTACACCAGGTTATCAAACTGTCACTCACTTGTCTGTTAGACACTCCTTGTTGCCTCGCGACTTGGTTAAATCATAAATAAGTTATACATGGGAATATTACAGGACTCGTGGAAGGTGTTACTGTGCCATGTCTGTCTCTCCTTTCGGCTACATGCCCGGCTGCCTGCCTGTCTATCTGTATCTCTGTCTGTCTGTCTGCCTATCTGTATGTATGTATTTGTCTGTCTGTGTGCCTGCGTGTCTTCCACTCTATCTGCCATTCAATCTGTGTGTCTACATGTCTGTCTACTCACCCACCAGTCTATCGTTCCCACGTCATCCTGTAGGATTGCCCTTGATCAGATTCGTGAATCACTTAAGTCGAAGTTTTCTAGTGGCTGCTAATTACCAGTGCACGAGGACGAGCCGAGAGATGTTCACGAGAGGTAGTTCACGAGTAGGCGATTTGTGAATGGCGACGAAAATAGACTTTTCTCACGATCCCAAACAATAAATAAAACTGGAAAACGCGTTCAAACTCTCATCAAATGTGTGTTTGTGTGGTGCTACCTACACAAGTGGGACAAGCTGATGCTGCATCGAACTTAACTCGGAATTTGTTATCTTTGTCATTGGAGTTTTTGTTATTCATTGTTTTGCTAAGTAAATCCATTTTTTAGGTTTATTTTTTCTCGATAGAGTTATAGTAATGTACTACAGAGGTGATATGTAGAATAGATGAGGCAAAAGATGATTTGCATAAAAATAAGAAGATACTGTGCAATCATTTTTTACAATGGAAACTAGAAAAAGGGTTCTTAGATGTTATGTAGAACCAATCTTAACATATATATGTGAAACATGGACAAGAGGACAACAGACAAGAAAATCAATGGAGGCTGTAGAAATGTAATTTTACAGAAGAATGTTGAGAATACCATGGATAGCTAAGATTAAAGAAAACGTTCTGAAAGAGGCCAAAGCAAAAAGAGAGCTAATTTCCAATATTAGGAAGAAACAATCATCATTGTGTGCCATGTAAATGAAACGGGAAGAGCTGGAATATATTGTGACAACTGAGAAAATTGAGGGGCGAAGAGATAGAGGGAAGAAAAGAAAAATGGTACCAGACAGCTAAAGAGAATGGCTTGGCAGAAGGTGAACAACAGAAATGACAGATAACTATCGAGATCGAGAGTTGTAGAGAGACATCATCACCTACGCCAGCAGGCATGGTACGTAACTTGTTAATACATGTATTATCTATCTTCTATCTTTTATTCGTCTGAAGTATTGTCCATATCTGTAAATTCGTTTCCTCTATACATATTTGTGTTCTAACGTCTGCACCTACCTTTTATCCTATTGCCCCGTTGTCACCATATCCTAACTTCCCGCCATCTCTTATCCTAACGTCCAGCCGTCTCTTACCCTAACGTGCACGTATCTCTTATCCCTACGTCCAGCAGTCTCTTATCCTAACGTCCAGCAGTCTCTTATCCTAACGTCCAGCAGTCTCTTATCCTAACGTCCAGCAGTCTCTTATCGTGACGTCCAGCAGTCTCTTATCCTAACGTCCAGCAGTCTCTTATCGTGACGTCCAGCAGTCTCTTTTCGTGACGTCCAGCAGTCTCTTATCGTGACGTCCAGCAGTCTCTTATCCCTACGTCCAGCAGTCTCTTATCGTGACGTCTAGCACTCTCTTATCGTGACGTCCAGCAGTCTCTTATCGTGACGTCCAGCAGTCTCCTATCGTGACGTCCAGCAGTCTCTTATCGTGACGTCCAGCAGTCTCTTATCGTGACGTCCAGCAGTCTCTTATCGTGACGTCCAGCAGTCTCTTATCGTGACATCCAGCAGTCTCTTATCGTGACGTCCAGCAGTCTCTTATCGTGACGTCCAGCAGTCTCTTATCGTGACGTCCAGCAGTCTCTTATCGTGACGTCCAGCAGTCTCTTATCGTGACGTCCAGCAGTCTCTTATCGTGACATCCAGCAGTCTCTTATCGTAACGTCCAGCCGTCTCTTATCCTAACGCGCACACATCTCTTATCCTAACATCCAGCCGTCTCTTATCCTAATGCCCATTATTCACTTCTCTGTAACAAGGCTTGCTTTACTGAAACCACGAAAATGCTCTTGCATATTCCCCATATTGAAAAAAAAAAAAAAGAAAGAAAAAGATTTTTTTTTTCTTTCCTCCTTTGAGATGGCGCCTGTGCCGGATGTAGCCAGCACCTCACTTGATCTATGTATCTGAAGGCATTACCATTCCCACAATTCACTGGCCTGCTTTAATACTGCACCATTTACTTTGATTGCGCATTTCGGAGAAATGTTACGTCAAATGTTACGTTATTGACCCTGGGGGAACATAAGGCAACTCTCGATTTATGACGGCCAACATAACGTCTTCTATTTCCTGTTGGGGATTATCCAAAGAGTTAAAGCTGTGCTCCCTAGCGGGTGGCTTGTTCCTTCAATGTTGCATGATCTTTCACGACTGTCGTTTGAACAAAATGTTTCTTTTTGTTTGTTCCTATATACTTGCACAATCGTCATAACTGATTATACAATCTTTATAACTGCTCGCACAATCCTCGTAACTGATTATACAATCTTTATAGCTGCTTGCACAATCATCATAACTTATTATATAATCTTTATACCTGCTCACACAATCATCATAACTGATTATACAATCTTTATACCTGCTCACACAATCCTCATAACTGATTATACAATCTTTATACCTGCTCACACAATCCTCATAACTGATTATACAATCTTTATACCTGCTCACACAATCATCATAACTGATTATACAATCTTTATACCTGCTCACACAATCCTCATAACTGATTATATAATCTTTATACCTGCTCACACAATCCTCATAACTGATTATACAATCTTTATAACTGCTCCCACAATCCTCATAACTGATTATACAATCTTTATACCTGCTCACACAATCCTCATAACTGATTATACAATCCTCGTAACTCCTCATACAATCTTCATAACTCCTCATACAATCCTCGTATCTCCTCACACAATTCTCGTAACTCCTCATACAATTCTCGTAACTCCTCACACAATTCTCGTAACTCCTAACACGATCCTCGTAACTCATCACTCAATCCTCGTAACTCATCACACATTCCTCTACTCGTGCCATTTTCGAATCTGTCAAACTAAAGAAATGTTTCCTTAACTTCATTCATTAATGTCCCTCGCTTCAGCGCCCTTGATTCAAACCAAAAATCCCTTAACCGCCCCACTTGCCGTGTGTGTGTGTGTGTGTGCGTGTGTGTGCGTGTGCGTGCGTGCGTGCGTGCGTGCGTGTGTAAAATCCCATCTTGTTCTCATCCTCTGTTCCTCTATTTAACATTCCAATCCTCTACATTAAAGTTCTATTTCGCCCGTAAACAAAATCACGTAAACCTTCAGTCACAACTACTCCGCATTGATGTATCCATTTCCCATCCATGAATTTCTACACGAGCAGCTCAAAGTGAATTCATTTTTTTAAAGGGGTGGAAACAAAGAGGGGAAAGGGAGGAGAGAGAGAGAGAGAGAGAGAGAGAGAGAGAGAAAAGGGAGGGACAGAGATAAGCTGAATTTCGTGAACGGCCGAGAGTACAGGCGTCGCTTATAAATTGAGCTACTCGCTTTTTTTTCCCTCCGTGCCAGCAGTTTCCTAGAGTTCCATCGCGTGTGACATTGATTAGTTTGGTCAGTTTCACAAACTTGATGGTGGCTAGAACTTGATGGTGGCTAGAACCTGATGGTGGCTAGAACCTGATGGTGGCTAGAACTTGATGGTGGCTAGAACCTGATGGTGGCTAGAACCTGATGGTGGCTAGAACTTGATGGTGGCTAGAACCTGATGGTGGCTAGAACTTGATGGTGGCTAGAACTTGATGGTTGCTAGAACTTGATGGTGGCTAGAACTTGATGGTGGCTAGAACCTGATGGTGGCTAGAACCTGATGGTGGCTAGAACCTGATGGTGGCTAGAACTTGATGGTGGCTAGAACCTGATGGTGGCTAGAACTTGATGGTGGCTAGAACTTGATGGTTGCTAGAACTTGATGGTGGCTAGAACTTGATGGTGGCTAGAACCTGATGGTTGCTAGAACCTGATGGTGGCTAGAACTTGATGGTTGCTAGAACCTGATGGTGGCTAGAACCTGATGGTGGCTAGAACTTGATGGTTGCTAGAACCTGATGGTTGCTAGAACCTGATGGTGGCTAGAACTTGATGGTTGCTAGAACCTGATGGTGGCTAGAACTTGATGGTGGCTAGAACTTGATGGTGGCTAGAACTTGATGGTGGCTAGAACTTGATGGTGGCTAGAACCTGATGGTGGCTAGAACCTGATGGTGGCTAGAACTTGATGGTGGCTAGAACCTGATGGTGGCTAGAACTTGATGGTGGCTAGAACCTGATGGTGGCTAGAACTTGATGGTGGCTAGAATCTGATTGTGGCTAGAACTTGATGGTGGCTAGAACCTGATGGTGGCTAGAACTTGATGGTGGCTAGAACTTGATGGTGGCTAGAACCTGATGGTGGCTAGAACCTGATGGTGGCTAGAACCTGATGGTGGCTAGAACTTGATGGTGGCTAGAACTTGATGGTGGCTAGAACCTGATGGTGGCTAGAACTTGATGGTGGCTAGAACCTGATGGTGGCTAGAACCTGATGGTGGCTAGAACTTGATGGTGGCTAGAACTTGATGGTGGCTAGAACCTGATGGTGGCTAGAACTTGATGGTGGCTAGAACCTGATGGTGGCTAGAACCTGATGGTGGCTAGAACTTGATGGTGGCTAGAACCTGATGGTGGCTAGAACCTGATGGTGGCTAGAACTTGATGGTGGCTAGAACTTGATGGTGGCTAGAACCTGATGGTGGCTAGAACTTGATGGTGGCTAGAACCTGATGGTGGCTAGAACTTGATGGTTGCTAGAACTTGATGGTGGCTAGAACTTGATGGTGGCTAGAACCTGATGGTTGCTAGAACTTGATGGTGGCTAGAACTTGATGGTTGCTAGAACTTGATGGTTGCTAGAACTTGATGGTGGCTAGAACCTGATGGTGGCTAGAACTTGATGGTTGCTAGAACTTGATGGTGGCTAGAACTTGATGGTGGCTAGAACTTGATGGTGGCTAGAACCTGATGGTGGCTAGAACTTGATGGTGGCTAGAACCTGATGGTTGCTAGAACTTGATGGTGGCTAGAACCTGATGGTTGCTAGAACTTGATGGTGGCTAGAACTTGATGGTGGCTAGAACCTGATGGTGGCTAGAACCTGATGGTGGCTAGAACTTGATGGTGGCTAGAACCTGATGGTGGCTAGAACTTGATGGTGGCTAGAACTTGATGGTGGCTAGAACTTGATGGTGGCTAGAACCTGATGGTGGCTAGAACTTGATGGTGGCTAGAACTTGATGGTGGCTAGAACTTGATGGTGGCTAGAACTTGATGGTGGCTAGAACTTGATGGTGGCTAGAACTTGATGGTGGCTAGAACTTGATGGTGGCTAGAACCTGATGGTGGCTAGAACTTGATGGTGGCTAGAACCTGATGGTGGCTAGAACTTGATGGTGGCTAGAACCTGATGGTGGCTAGAACTTGATGGTGGCTAGAACCTGATGGTGGCTAGAACTTGATGGTGGCTAGAACTTGATGGTGGCTAGAACTTGATGGTGGCTAGAACCTGATGGTGGCTAGAACTTGATGGTGGCTAGAACCTGATGGTGGCTAGAACTTGATGGTGGCTAGAATCTGATTGTGGCTAGAACTTGATGGTGGCTAGAACTTGATGATGACTAGAGGTGTTGCCGACAGGAGACGCTCGTTTTATGTGAGAACTCAGAGGTCAGCAATGAGTGATGGGTTAAGGTAAGAAATGCTTCATGATCCGAAATTGCAGTAAAGAAAGAAAATAAAGGTGGGGGTGGGGGGGATTTTTAAACAAAGGGTCCGAGTAGTCTAGCGGTAAGACGTCGACTTATGGACAGAAAGGTTCCTTGTTCGATTCCCACCACAGGCCGGTAGACATTTTTCAAAAATCTAACCCCTGGTTTCTTCGTGACTTTACCCTATCCCGGTCTCTGGGCAGTGAGATCCAATGTCTGGCCCTCTCTGGGCAGGGAGATCCAATGTCTGGCCCTCTCTGGGCAGGGAGATCCGATGTCTGGCCCTCTCTAGGCAGTGTGATCCAATGTCTGGCCCTCTCTGGGCAGTGTGATCCAATGTTGGCCCTCTCTGGGCAGTGTGATCCAATGTCTGGCCCTCTCTGGGCATCCAATGTTTGGCCCTGGCCCTCCCTCTGGGCAGTGTGATCCGATGTTTGGCCCTCTCTGGGCAGTGTGATCCAATGTTTGGCCCTCTCTGGGCAGTGTGATCCAATGTCTGGGCCCTCTCTGGGCAGTGTGATCCAATGTTTGGCCCTCTCTGGGCAGTGTCCGATGATCCGATGTTTGGCCCTCTCTGGGCAGTGTGATCCGATGTTTGGCCCTCTCTGGGCAGTGAGATCCGATGTCTGGCCCTCTCTGGGCAGTGAGATCCGATGTCTGGCCCTCTCTGGGCAGTGTGATCCGATGTCTGGCCCTCTCTGGGCAGTGAGATCCGATGTCTGGCCCTCTCTGGGCAGTGTGATCCGATCTGGCCCTCTCTGGGCAATCCGATGTCTGGCCCTCTCGGAAAACTGCGAAAAAACAACAGAAGATCACGTGTGCACTTGCACACGTTAAAGAAGACCTTACAGTTTGACGTTGAAAAGAGTAAGCCAAACAAATAGCCACGTCTGGGCAAAAATGTTTAAATGTACCCATACTTGCCGAAGACGGATATTCCGGGCGTAAAGACACATATGTCAAGGCTATCGTGTAAACTAGCGACAGAACGCGTACACGCACTTGAAACTGGTGAACATTAAGAAGAAGGGAATTTTAAAATACAAATTAAATCAAATAAAGACTGAATACCTAATAAGCCAGAACGTCGTTCGATTTTGTTTTGTCCATTACTTTCCTACATTTGTTACATACCATTTTTTCCCTCTTTTTTCCACTTCTCTAAGGAACGATACTATGTAATCCTTTTTTGACAATCGAAACAAAAAAAAAAGAGTTCTTAAATGTTATCTAGAGCCAGTCTTAACATATGAATGTGAATCATGGACAATAGGATAACAAACAAGAAAATCACTGGAGTCTGTAGAAATGTGGTTTTACAGAAGAATGTTGAGAATACCATGGACAGCTGAGAAGAATAATGAAAACGTTCTGAAAGTGGCCAAAGCAAAAAGAGAGCTCATTTCCAATATTAGGAAGAAACATGTCTACTAAACATGGGTGGTTCCCTGGTGTACAAAACATGGGTGGTTCCCTGGTCTATAAAATATGGGTGGTTCTCTGGCCTATAAAACATGGGTGGTTCCCTGGTCTATAAAACATGGGTGGTTTCCTGGTCTATAAAATATGGGTGGTTCTCTGGCCTATAAAACATGGGTGGTTCCCTGGTCTACAAAACATGGGTGCTTCCCTGGTCTATAAAATATGGGTGGTTCTCTGGCCTATAAAACATGGGTGGTTCCCTGGTCTACAAAACATGGGTGGTTTCCTGGTCTATAAAATATGGGTGGTTCTCTGGCCTATAAAACATGAGTGGTTCTCTGGTCTACAAAACATGGGTGCTTCCCTGGTCTATAAAATATGGGTGGTTCTCTGGCCTATAAAACATGGGTGGTTCCCTGGTCTATAAAATATGGGTGGTTCTCTGGCCTATAAAACATGAGTGGTTCTCTGGCCTATAAAACATGAGTTGTAACTCACTGCTGGCAGCTTGCATCAGGACCAGTGAACCAAAACTGATAAAAACCACCCTGTCTTGGTGTCCTCGGGAGTAGACTAATCAGTTTAGTCAAGCGAGTAGAGAATGAAGAGGGAAGGCAGCTCTGTGCACAATAAATACGATACCCAAGTCGGATGTGATGGGCCGAAATGAGCAGATATTGCGGCATGCTTTATTTAAACCACATCAGAAGACATGTGCACCCACTGGACGTCCTTTCGTGGCTTTACCCTCCTCTTCCTCTATCCATGCTGAAAACGGATATTCCGGGTCTTAAAGGCACAGATATAACGGCTTGTGGTAAATTAGCGATAGAACGCATTCACACCCAATTAACTCTGGTGAACGATGTTGCTGCTGAAGTATAAGAAGAAGCAGCGGAAAAGAAAGAAAGAAAGAAGAAGATGAAAAAGAGGATGAAAAAAAGATAGAAAAAAAGAAAGAAATAATAATAAGAAGAAGAAGGATTGAAAGAAAGAAAGAAAGAAAGAAAGAAAGAAAGAAAGAAAGAAAGAAAGAAAGAAGAAAGTAGAAGAAAGAAAGAAAAAAGAAAGAAAAAAGAAAGATGAAGAAGAAAAAGAGGATGAAAAAAGATAGAAAAAAAGAAAGAAATAATAATAAGAAGGATTTGAAAGAAAGAAAGAAAAAAGAAAGAAAGAAAGAAGAAAGTAGAAGAAAGAAAGAAAAAAGAAAGAAGAAGATGAAAAAAGAGGATGAAAAAAGATAGAAAAAAAAGAAAGAAATAATAATAAGAAGGATTTGAAAGAAAGAAAGAAAAAAGAAAGAAAGAAAGAAGAAAGTAGAAGAAAGAAAGAAAAAAGAAAGAAAGAAAGAAAGAAAGAAAGAAGAAAGTAGAAGAAAGAAGAAAAAAGAAAGATGAAGAAGAAAAAGAAAAGAAAGAAGTAAAGGTGAGCAGACTAACATCAATACAACTAGTGAACATTCCGATTGCCAACATAGACACTAGTTTGCGATGCAAGATTTGACTTTCAATCTAAACGGGGTCAAGATAAATATGTGGAGATGTTCTGTACCTTCCTTGTAGGCAGAGATGACAAATATAAACAAACACGCTCACGTGCGCGCGCACACACGCACACAATGAGACAATCTTCTTTCCTTCCTTACTTTCATTTCAGCGTCGAGGGAGATATAATTTACGATCATTAGCTCTCTCCATTGGTCTCTCCAGCTGTTATGTTTCTTTGTGTTACTAATATTCCGTCAATCCATCTTTTTCGTGGTTGCCCACGAGAGTCTGGTGTTCCAATAAATGCCACTTATATGCGTATGGAGAAGGAAGCAAGGAATAAAGAGGAGAACTACAGCGAAATGGTGTTAATGACGATAACACGAAACAAAAAAAAACAAAAATAGATAATGCATAAAATAGAACAAAAATGTAAATATGTCTAGTTTCTATCTATCTATTGACCTTTCGAGCCGTAACCGGCCCATAGGGCGTAGACCAAGATACACCTTCTCCTATATGAATTTTTGTTCTAGCAGTTTTCTTTTAAAGATATTTTATTAAATCTCGCCATCTGTCTCTGTTCTGTGCAAGCAGTTCTATCTCATTGAGGGAGCCGATTCCTGCTGCTCTTGCCTCTCTCATCAATGTTCTTCTCAGTGTCTCCCTGGGTCTTCCTCTTTTTCTTTTACCTGTTGTTTCCCATATGAGGGCTTGCTTTGCTATTCGATTATTATCTCTTCTCATCACATGTCCAACGTATGACCATCGTCTTTTCTTTATTACTGAAGATATTAGTGGTTGATTGGCGATTTCTCTAATTTCCTCGTTTGTTTTGAATTCGTTCCATTCTATACCAAGTATTTTCCTTAGACATTTATTTTCGAATGCGTTCAACTTTGTTTCTATATCTCTTGTTGTTTTCCAGCTTTCACACGCATACGTAAGGGTTGATAGTACATTTGATTTGAATAGCCTAAGTTTTGTGTTTGTGCTAATGAGTTTTGATTTCCACAACTTTTCAAGGCTTCTGAAAGACATTGCTGCTTTAGCCAGTCTGATTCTAATTTCTGTCTAGTTTGCTAGACCAGAAAAAACAGGCAACATCATGAACGAGGCCTCAGCCGCTCAGGGCATCTGTTTTTGCTCACCTGTAACCAGGTCAATTAAGGTGTTCGTGGAGTCGAGTGATTGGGGTTATGTGGTTATATGGTTAATGAGGAACTAATGGGAGGCTGGAAGAATGTTCCAGGTGCGATTTGAGGATATTAGCAAGGAGTATACATTAATTGGTCAGCACAGAATGGTACAATGCAGGTCGTATTTGGAAATTAAAGAAAAAAGGGGGGAGGGGGTGTAAAAGACGACATACATGCGGAGAAAGGAGTTAGAAACAATTATATAACAGTTTGAAGCGCAATTGAGGTGGGAGGGGCAGGACTGGGTGATCTAAATGCAAGACCTTAGCACAAGTAGGTCCCGGGTTCGATCCGAACCACACGCGGTGGGAACTTTTTTTAAAAATCTAATCCGTGGTTTCTTCGTGGCTTTACCCTCCCCTGGTCTCTTTGGGTAGTGAGATTCGATGTCTTGCCCTCTCTGGGTAGTGAGATTCGATGTCTACCCCTCTCTGGGCAGTGAGATTCGATGTCTAGCCCTCTCTCGGTAGTGAGATTCGATGTCTAGCCCTCTCTCGGTAGTGAGATTCGATGTCTAGCCCTCTCTGGGTAGTGAGTTTCGATGTCTAGCCCTCCCTGGGTAGTGAGATTCGATGTCTAGCCCTCTCTGGGTAGTGAGATTCGATGTCTAGCCCTCTCTGGGTAGTGAGATTCGATGTCTAGCCCTCTCTGGGTAGTGAGATTCGATGTCTAGCCCTCTCTGGGTAGTCAGTTTCGATGTCTAGCCCTCCCTGGGTAGTGAGATTCGATGTCTAGCCCCGTCTGGGTAGTGAGATTCGATGTCTAGCCCTCTCTGGGTATTGAGATTTGATGTCTAGCCCTATATGGGCAGTGAGATTCGATGTCTAGCCCTCTTGTAAAACGACAAAAAAAAAAAAAACAAGTCGTCCCGTGTGCCCTCGCGCACGTTAAAGAACCCTTGGCAGTTAAATGTGCAAAAGACCAATACAAAATGGCCGCTGTCCATCACAAATTGTTCAGCAGATTTACACATCCATGCCAAAGCGGATGTGTCGGGCGAAAGGGCGCAGATATTGTGGCTTTGCCGTAGACTAGCGACACGATGCATCCATGCCCATTGATGGCGATGTCAAGACAATAACTGTAACGGTTGTTCTTGTTGTTAGGATCGCCATCACTGCACACCGAACGAACCCATAGGTGCTTCGATTTGACCCTTGAAAATCTCTGCCCACGTGCACGAACTCTGTAGTACGGTCTTGGATCCGCGGTGAGGGTAGTTTCCTTCTTCCTTCCTAGAGCTCCCGTCACGCCAAGTGGCGTATAGGGAATACGGTGTTAGTGACCATAAACGTTACAGACCTTCAGCACATGAATTTTGGGGTAATATGGTCGGTATTACGCCCGTGCCGCTTTATTTTCCCAGAAAAATCCGGTACCCATTTAAGGCTGGGTGAAGAGGTTAGTTTACTGCTGACAATTTTGCTCGAGCAGAGGCCATCTTTATGGACAACTGTTTTTTATTTTAACTGCCAGGAGTTCTTTAACATGTGCGAGTGCACACGGGACGTCCTATTTACTGTTGTTTTTCGTGCTGAAGTCGGATGTGTTGGGCCGAAAGGCGCAAATAAAACAGTTATACTGCAAACCACAACACAACGCAGACACGCCCATTTAACATCCTTTTAAGGGCGGATGACGAAGAGGTGTGATTCTTTAGTCATCGGGCGAACGCATACAAGCAGGCACTGCCGTTTTTCGAGAGGGCTAGGCATCGGATGCCACTACCAAATACCGCAGGAAATTGTAACGTCATAAGGAAACCTCGGATTAACTTTTCATATTTTTTTGCTGTTGAAAAATCACAAAGGCAATGATGAGTTTTGAACACGAGTTCTTCCTGTCCTGAAGCCGACGTCGTATTTCTAGACCAACTAGCCCCATGCAGCGGTTACTTTTTCACAAAGATCAGATAAACATCTCACCCCAGGCTGTCTGTTCGAAAAGTCCTGAAGAAACACTTCTTACCCGGTACTCTCTTCATAAGACAATTAATGATTTATTTCAAAATTATCTTTATATTATGTTTTTTACTTACTGTAAGTAAAGTAAAGTACCCCGTCACGCCAAGTGGCGTATAGGGAATACGGTGTTAGTGACCATAAACGTTACAGACCTTCAGCACATGAATTTTGGGTAATATGGTCGGTATTACGCCCGTGCCGCTTTATTTTCCCAGAAAAATCCGGTACCCATTTAAGGCTGGGTGAAGAGGTTAGTTTACTGCTGACAATTTTGCTCGAGCAGAGGCCATCTTTATGGACAACTGTTTTTTATTTTAACTGCCAGGAGTTCTTTAACATGTGCGAGTGCACACGGGACGTCCTATTTACTGTTGTTTTTCGTGCTGAAGTCGGATGTGTTGGGCCGAAAGGCGCAAATAAAACAGTTATACTGCAAACCACAACACAACGCAGACACGCCCATTTAACATCCTTTTAAGGGCGGATGACGAAGAGGTGTGATTCTTTAGTCATCGGGCGAACGCATACAAGCAGGCACTGCCGTTTTTCGAGAGGGCTAGGCATCGGATGCCACTACCAAATACCGCAGGAAATTGTAACGTCATAAGGAAACCTCGGATTAACTTTTCATATTTTTTTGCTGTTGAAAAATCACAAAGGCAATGATGAGTTTTGAACACGAGTTCTTCCTGTCCTGAAGCCGACGTCGTATTTCTAGACCAACTAGCCCCATGCAGCGGTTACTTTTTCACAAAGATCAGATAAACATCTCACCCCAGGCTGTCTGTTCGAAAAGTCCTGAAGAAACACTTCTTACCCGGTACTCTCTTCATAAGACAATTAATGATTTATTTCAAAATTATCTTTATATTATGTTTTTTACTTACTGTAAGTAAAGTAAAGTACCCCCGTCACGCCAAGTGGCGTATAGGGAATACGGTGTTAGTGACCATAAACGTTACAGACCTTCAGCACATGAATTTTGGGGTAATATGGTCGGTATTACGCCCGTGCCGCTTTATTTTCCCAGAAAAATCCGGTACCCATTTAAGGCTGGGTGAAGAGGTTAGTTTACTGCTGACAATTTTGCTCGAGCAGAGGCCATCTTTATGGACAACTGTTTTTTATTTTAACTGCCAGGAGTTCTTTAACATGTGCGAGTGCACACGGGACGTCCTATTTACTGTTGTTTTTCGTGCTGAAGTCGGATGTGTTGGGCCGAAAGGCGCAAATAAAACAGTTATACTGCAAACCACAACACAACGCAGACACGCCCATTTAACATCCTTTTAAGGGCGGATGACGAAGAGGTGTGATTCTTTAGTCATCGGGCGAACGCATACAAGCAGGCACTGCCGTTTTTCGAGAGGGCTAGGCATCGGATGCCACTACCAAATACCGCAGGAAATTGTAACGTCATAAGGAAACCTCGGATTAACTTTTCATATTTTTTTGCTGTTGAAAAATCACAAAGGCAATGATGAGTTTGAACACGAGTTCTTCCTGTCCTGAAGCCGACGTCGTATTTCTAGACCAACTAGCCCCATGCAGCGGTTACTTTTTCACAAAGATCAGATAAACATCTCACCCCAGGCTGTCTGTTCGAAAAGTCCTGAAGAAACACTTCTTACCCGGTACTCTCTTCATAAGACAATTAATGATTTATTTCAAAATTATCTTTATATTATGTTTTTTTACTTACTGTAAGTAAAGTAAAGTACCCCCGTCACGCCAAGTGGCGTATAGGGAATATCGTGTTAGTGACCATACATTTTACAGACCTTCGGCACATGATTTTTAGGGTAATGTGGTCGATATTACGCCCGTGCCGCTTCACTTTCCCAGAAAAAATCCGGTACCCATTAAAGGCTGGGTGAAACCGGAAGCCGTGGGAACCCTACCCCTTGTCCTTTGTAGTCCAGTTCACTAACCACTGAGCTATCGCGGTGCACTTTTACCTACTGGAACTTTGGTTTTTATTTGTAGATATATTAAATGTTCTGAAAGAGGTCAAGGCAAAAAAAAAAAAAAAAGCTAATTTCCAATATTAGGAAAAAACAATCATCATTTTTTGGCCACGTAATGAGATGAGAACAACTGGAACATTTTGTAACAACTGGGAAAATTGAGGGACGAAGAGATAGAGAGAAGCAAATAGTAAAAATACCAGACAGCTTAAAAGAATGGCTTGGCAGAAGGTCAACAACAGAAATGATAAATAATTGTCGAGATCGAAAGCTGGGGAGAGACATGATCACCTACGCCAGCAGGCCCGGTACTTGATGATGATGATTTAATATGTGGACGCTACAGGCCCCCCCCCCCAAAACAAAAAAAAAACAAAAAACCGGTGGGCAGCATCTGGCCCACGGGCTGCCATTTGGACACCATTGATCTAGGGAAAAGATATTAAGACACAGGTCAGAGGTCACGGAGTTTGGTGAGTGGGTAAATGCATTAAGATGTGTGTGTGCATGCTGATGATGATGATGATAACGAACATTTTAAGAAAAAGTGTTGTGAAGAAACAATCATCACTTTTTGGCCATGTAATGAATGGTAAAAGAACAGCTGAAATATATTGTGACAGCTGGGAAAAATTGAGGGACGAAGAGATAAAGGAAAGCAAATACAAATGATACCAGACAGTTTAAGAGAATGGCTTGGTAGAAGGTCAACAACAGAAATGATAAATAACTGCCGAGATCGAAAGTTGAGGAGAAACATGATCACCTATCTATAGGATTACAAAAGCCCGTGACAGAAAATAAAACAGGAAACCCGTTTTTAGCTGAGAAATCTATAGACGGCTGATGTCACTCTACAACCGCCCCTAATGACAAAGCTGAAAATGTCATGCTAGTTGGAGGTTTTGGGGGATTTCCTCTCAGCTCCTAGGCCTTTGTAAATCTATAGATGGCTGTGGTCCCGCTTTACTCGCGACCCCGCGCGATATGTGTGTCTAATTCCATAAAAATAAATTAGAACACCGCTTATCTTTCAGAAGATGTTCACATAATGCAACAGCGTGCGCTAATTGAAAGCACACGTTGTGATCAATAAGTGCAGTGTTTTAGGGGCTGACAATAACACACACAGGCATGCACACACGAAGTCACGATCTGACATTTGGAAATGACGTCACTGATCTATGCATGATGCTACGTTGTGCTCTGACGGAATATCATCGACTTTATCAACCAACAATCGATGGGCAAATATGTCAATCACACACATATACACGCACACACACACACACACACACACTTTTATAAAATATATCACAGGGTTTGAACTAAAACCTTATTTTTCAGCTGAACTTAACAGCCATGTTTCGTTGTCCCATTATCTTTTGAGTACAATGATGTCACCAGTCAGCTACATTTTTTTTTCATCAAAAAATGGTATTGGGCAGCAAAGCTAGTAGGAAAACAAAATAAAACGTCTCTAACACGGGTCTTCATCAGTACGAGGACAACATATAATAAATAAACACAATATGAATTACGCCCCCTACGGTATTTATTGGGATAATTACGAGTTAATTGCGGGTCATCATCATTGCACTCCGAACATGTCCATAGGTACTCAGATCCACTCATCAGCAAGTCTTGCAGTGTTCATATTTGGACCTATCTAAAATGTGTTTAAATTATTATTTGTGATTTAATATTTTAAAAGTGGTTGTAAATTGTGATATTACTTCTACAATGTTCAGTTTACTTAGATTGTTAGCAAGTATCATGTGCCTAGTATAGACCAAAACACTGAGATAACAGCCAGAGACATTAGTCGTGAGTTGTCGCATTCTGGAAGACAGTTTAGATTTTACTACATTTTTCCGCGAAGAGTTTCAAGCAACGTGTTTCCATTTTTTATTCATTCATTCATTTATTTTCATTTTTCATTGTTGCTTCCTCTCTCTCCCTCTCTCCCTCTCACTCTCTCTCTCGCTCCCCACTCTCACTCTCTCTCGCTCCCCCTCTCACTCTCTCTCGCTACCCCCCTCTCTCTCTCTCTCGCTCCCCCTCTCATTTTCTCTCTCTCTCGCTCCCCCCTTCACTCTCTCTCTCGCTCCCCTCTCATTCTCTCTCTCTCGCTCCCCCTCTCATTCTCTCTCTCGCTCCCCCCTCTCATTCTCTCTCTCGCTCCCCCCTCTCATTCTCTCTCTCGCTCCCCCCTCTCTCTCTCTCTCGCTCCCCCCTCTCATTCTCTCTCTCTCGCTCCCCCCTCTCACTCTCTCTCTCGCTCCTCCCCCCTCTCATTCTCTCTCTCTCGCTCCCCTCTCATTCTCTCTCTCTCGCTCCCCCCTCTCACTCTCTCTCTCGCTCCCCCCTCTCATTCTCTCTCTCTCGCTCCCCTCTCATTCTCTCTCTCTCGCTCCCCCCTCTCACTCTCTCTCTCGCTCCCCCCTCTCATTCTCTCTCTCTCGCTCCCCTCTCTCTCTCTCTCTCGCTCCCCCCTCTCATTCTCTCTCTCGCTCCCCCCTCTCTCTCTCTCTCGCTCCCCCCTCTCATTCTCTCTCTCTCGCTCCCCCCTCTCACTCTCTCTCTCGCTCCCCCCTCTCATTCTCTCTCTCTCGCTCCCCCCTCTCATTCTCTCTCTCTCGCTCCCCCCTCTCATTCTCTCTTCTCGCTCCCCCTCTCTCATTCTCTCTCTCTCGCTCCCCTCTCATTCTCTCTCTCTCGCTACCCCTCTCACTCTCTCTCTCTCTCTCTCTCCCCCCTCTCATTCTCTCTCTCTCGCTCCCCCTCTCATTCTCTCTCTCTCGTTCCCCCGCCCCTCACTCTCTCTTTGCTATACATGTAATTTAGTATATCTCCCTTCTTGACCACGGCATATTTTTCAGTGATCCCGAAAAAATCTCTAGTACTCATTTTTAGAGGCTAGATGAACCCCGGAGCCTTGTTAGTTAGGAAAACAAATTCGTCACTTCTGAGGCTCGAACACGGACCGTTCTGATCAGGAAGCGAGCACACTAACCACTCAGCCACCGAGGCTCTCTACTAAATAGCTCACACAAAAGTTACACACAAGTGAATTATTTCAATGTGGTGTAACAAACTGAAAAAAAAAATCCTATAAAATATAACATTTTAAGAATAATTAAAATGTAAAATGATTTTATCGTGCCCCATGAACGCTGTCATGGTTGTATCTAAAGTGTCAACTTTGGCATTAACACAAGCAGCTGTGATGATGGCTTGATTAATCAATTTTTTACGTGATTCTGACACTCAATGTCTTTTATTATCTTGATGGTATGTATAAATGTATATTTAAAATGATTGATATATTTACACTTAACGGAATGATATATTTTTTTCTGTTGACAGCGCCAGCATGGACAGCGGCCTAGTCGCCTCGCCCACCTACCAGAACTTTCCATTCCAGAGAAGAGCTCCTCCTCCACCGCCTAGATCTCCCAGCCCAGACGAGACCCCACCAGCCCTACCTCCAAGGAAGTACAGAGAGCACCAACAGGCTAACGATGGCGACATGACAACCCCAACATCCCACAACCCATCAATGTTTTCAGGCCTCTCCAGTGAAAAGGCCAACACCAACGTCCTTTCTTCCAACAAGCAATCAAACGAGGAAAACCAGGTGGACAGAACAAAGAGGGATTTTAAGAGTCTGGTGACGCATTTTGAGAATAGCACTCCTAAAGAAGATAAATACGCAGCGGAGTTACGGAAACAGGCTCAGAAGTTGAACAGCAACCAGCAACAACAAGTCAACGCCATGCCTGCTTCCTACGAGCGGACCCGAACTAAAATAAATTTCTCCACCACGTTTAAACACGAACCAATGCAGCCACAGGAAGCCACCTCACCTTCGTCGACCTCACTGCTACCCTCCTCTCAGCCATCAAACGTCTCCACAGCAGTGTCTTCTTCATATTCTGGTGCATCATCCATTTCGTCACCATCTTCGTCACAGACGTTTTCCAGCATTCACCTACCACCGTCTAAGAGCAACAAATCTTCAACAAAACCAGATGCTGCTCCTACCACAACTCCCAACAACTCACCGTCCACCTCAAGCGAGAAGACGACTTCGAGGAGCGCACTATACCTTGCCTCAGGAAACACCAGCCAGGGGTCGACCACCTCCCCTGCTCTCATTAACCCTGGTCAGTCACAATCTCCAGAGAGATCAAAACTCGCAGACGATTTCAGAAACAGAAGCGGCTCGGAAGTGCTGCACAGTAAACCTCCGATCAGTGGAGGTTCTGACTTCTCCAGCAAACCTCAAAGCACAGTCCATCATCAGCTGAGAGAACGGAGCTCTTCAGAGCACGATATTTTGTCGGACAGACGCGAGAAGTACCCGCCAGCTCATCAGCAAGGGGGTCACGTCCCTGGTCATCATCCCAAAGAAGGTGCAGCAATGACGGTCACAAAATGGCGGTCTGGTCGATCTGGTGGCGATGTGCCGCCTCTGCCTCCTGGTCACACTAAAGTGGAGATTGTGTCCATGAAGGATGGCAAGCTCATACCCCTCCTGCCCAGGCAATTACCGGACGTGGAGAACTGGCTGGGGACGATAGATCCGATGATGGCGATGGGTATGTTAACCCACATTCTTCTGTTTTCTACTTTGCTTCGTTGTCGTTTACCTGTCACGTTCATCCTAGATGTAGTAGAGTTTAACTTGATTCCATTGTTTGTTTGTGTTGTTCTCGTTTTCCGAGAAAGTGCCGCATGTTGGCCGAAACGACAGTATTTAGTTCTGTTCCTTTTCTGTAAAGCTGCCACCATACCTTGTAGGAGTGTACGTTACACCCCATACTCGCTCCTACTACCAGCATTACCGCAGCACTTCAATTATTTGCCTGTTCCGTTCGTTGTCGCTATCTTTGTTTTATCTTTTCTCTCATTTCTTCCTCTGTTTTCACTCCCATCTACAGACCCCACCCCTTGATTTCATTTACCTCAATTGTTATAGCCTCTAAACAAGCAGATCTGTTCGCTCCGTGTCGCTTTGGCTGTCTCAACTATATGAACAACTATTTTGAAAGAATGTTGCCAAATGAAACAATGTCAGTTATCAACCATGGTGATAACAACGCATCAATCATGTATTTAATCGTCTTTAGTCATAAAGTCTTGTCTAGAGATTTCGCATTATTGCAGACGGCACGCGAACTATACTGCGGATAGTCAAGGTTTAAGGGTAAGGGAAATAACCTAATATCTCTAATCCATTTCTGAATTCATTCCCCAGTTGTCGACCCTTGTCGTAAATGTGCCGTATCTGCAACGAAAGTTGACAACCATTTTACTACCGTCTCTTGCTGTCCAGGACATATTTTGTCATAGATTCCACAACCAACCATTAGTTATCCGTCATGGTCAGTCTTTGCCTCTATGGCTCTTTTTTACCAGATATTTTTCCTCTAAGTTCAAGTGCTGGCTATATTTCTTATACCTGCAGCTCCAAAATATATCACTTCTCTTACGTCTAATTGTATGCTTCACTTCTCTTACATCTAATTGTATGCTTCACTTCTCTTACATCTAATTGTATGCTTCATTTCTCTTTCCGTCTTTCACTTAACGACTACTCTTCTCCGTCTTCCGTCTTAATAAAGAAGATGAGTTGTCATTGTTGCGATATTTTGTTTCCAACATGCAGCCATATATTCACGTTTTGGCCCAGAACACCCGATTTCAATCTGACATGTTTAGTACTGCGTTGCCTTCCCTCACCGATCCTTACTCGCTTGCCCGGCCAGGTTAGTTTGATTGCGAAAACATCTCAAGGAGATGGAATGGGACCTTGAGAGGCTCGTGTTCCGACTAATCTCGACGCAAGAGGTCAGCTATGAGTCGCCGCATGACTACATGTAGCCCTGCTACTCCTGGGGTGTCTTAGTAGTTCGATCTCGTTATATTTAATATTTCCATTCGATATTTACAATTGCTTCAAACCTCATCGTCTTCTACAACCTAATAATAAGTCTGCATTAACAGGTAATCGGGGAGTCGTCGGTAGCTCAGTGGTTAGTGAACTGGACTACAAAGGACAAGAGGTAGGGTTCCGACTACCGGTTCACCCAGCCTTTAATGGGTACCGGATTTTTTTCTGGGAAAGTAAAGCGGCACGGGCGTAATACCGACACAATTACCCCAAAAATCATGTACTGAAGGTCTGTAAAATTTATAGCCACTGACGCCATATTCCCTATGTGCCACTTGGTGTGACGGGGGCTCTTCAAGGAATCGATATGAGTTTTACTGAGGTCTTATACAACGCCCAAGCCTCCGTGGCTGAGTTGTTAGTGCGCTCACTAATCATCGTATGGTCAGAAAGCACAGGTTCCCCTCCCAGATATTGCGGTTTTTTTGGACGACAAGATTGCAGGATTCTTTCAGACTCTAAAAATAGGTGCCCACGATTTGTAATGGAAGTAAGAGCGACCTGGCGTGATGTCGACCACATAACCCAAAAGTGCAGGTCGTCATTGAAACTGGGGCATTAACTACGCGTTGTCCGTTCACCTAACGGTGTATAGGGAACCTTTACTCACATGACTTATGTCCATGTTTTTGTGATTTATGAAAGTGTTTACTTTGTGTCAGCTTATGGACTTAAAATGTCCATTAAAATCTGGGATGAAAGCCGCCAGCGACTCATAGCTGGTTGAATACGTTAGGATCAGTAAACCAAAAATGGTCGAAACCCTGCCTTAAATTCCCCGTGTGGTGGGAACTGGAAACAAACTAACCAACCTGGCTATGCGATTAAGGATAAAAAAGGAAGGCAATCCCGATACTGAAAATTGTGTTGAAGTCGGATATGATGGGCAAAGGCGCAGATCCCGCAACAAGCTGTTAACAACAACGCAACTCATATATGCCCATTTAACATCCTTATAAGAGCGGCCAATGAGATTTTTTTTTCTTTGTTTAGTCGTCGAGCTAATGGATCAAATAGAAAGAAAGATTTTTAAAAAGTTAGAAGATAAAAGTTGTAGATAGACATCGTCAGCGCAAACAGGTATATATATATATATATATATATATATATATATATATATATATATATATATATATATATATATATATATATATATATATATATATATATATATAATAGTAGTAGTTATAAGTCAGTCAGTCAGTCAGATAAGTCACAGCCTTTTGCTTTCATTTTGGAATGGAACTTTAACTATGATCGAAGAGAACGTTTCTCAAACTGTGCACCCCTCGCCCCTTCCTCCTTTCCCATCAAGGGTCCGTGAAGGCTTGAAGAATAAATAGTATTGTATTGTGTAGCTAAATGGAAAGAGAAAATGAAAGAAAATGATGAACAATAAAACACTTGACATACGAACAATAAAAAAACTTGACATACGAACAATAAAAAACTTGACATACGAACAATAAAAAAACTTGACATACCAACAATAAAACACTTGACATACGAACTATTAAACACTTGACATACGAACAATAAAACACTTGACATACCAACAATAAAACACTTGACAAACGAACAATAAAACACTTGACATACGAACTATTAAACACTTGACATACAAACAATAAAACACTTGACATACCAACAATAAAACACTTGACACACGAACAACAAAACACTTGACATACGAACAATAAAAAACTTGACATACGAACAATAAAAAAACTTGACATACCAACAATAAAACACTTGACACAAGAACAATAAAACACTTGACACACGAACAATAAAACACTTGACACACGAACAATAAAAAACTTCACATACGAACAATAAAAAAATTGACATACGAACAATAAAAAACTTGACATACGAACAATAGAAAAAACTTGACATACCAACAATAAAAAAACTTGACATACTTGCAATAAAACATTTGACATACGAACAATAGAAAAAACTTGACATACCAACAATAAATCACTTGACACACCTGCAATAAAACATTTGACACACGAACAATAAAAAAACTTGACATACGAACAATAAAAAAACTTGACATACGAACAATAAAACACTGACATACGAACAATAAAACACTTGACAGCAATAAAACACTTCACATACCAACAATAAAACACTTCACATACCAACAATAAAACACTTCACATACCAACAATAAAACACTTCACATACCAACAATAAAACACTTCACATACCAACAATAAAACACTTCACATACCAACAATAAAACACTTCACATACCAACAATAAAACACTTCACATACCAACAATAAAACACTTCACATACCAACAATAAAACACTTCACATACCAACAATAAAACACTTCACATACCAACAATAAAACACTTCACATACCAACAATAAAACACTTCACATACCAACAATAAACACTTCACATACCAACAATAAAACACTTGACATACAAACAATAAAATTCTTGACATACCAACAATAAAACACTTGACATACAAACAATAAAACTCTTGACATACCAACAATAAAACACTTGGCATAACAACAATAAAAATATGGCATACCAACAATAAAACACTGGACATACCAACAATACAACACTTGACATACAAACAATAAAATTCTTGACATACCACAATAAAAACACTTGACATACAAACATAAAAAACTCTTGACATACCAACAATAAAACACTTGGCATAACAACAATAAAATATGGCATACCAACAATAAAACACTGGACATACCAACAATAAAACACTGGACATACCAACAATAAAACACTTAACAACAAAAAAACAACACACAAACAACAAAACACTTGACATCATCATCATCATGTGCTATACCGGTTGGCGTAGGCGATCATGTCTTTCCACAGTCTTCTATCTACAGTGCATCGGTTCAGTTCTGTTGTTGACTGTTTTCCATGCCATGACACCATGCTATCCAGTATTTTCTCTCTTTGTCGTCCGCGATCTCTCTTTCCTTTTTTTTTTTTGCCAGTTGTAACCAAGTATACCTCAGGCAAAAGCAGCTTTCCAAAAAATGAGGAGGATACTATGCAATCCATTTTTGACAATAGAAACTAGAAAAAAAAGTTCTTAAATGTTTCGTAGAGCCAGTCTTAATATATGGATGCAAATCATGGACAATAAGACAGCAGACAAGAAAATCACTGGAATCTGTAGAAATGTGGAGCCGCGATAGCTCAGTGGTTAGTGAACTGGACTACAAAGGACAAGGGGTAGGGTTCGATCCCAACCGACGGCTTCTGGGTTCACCCAGCCATTAATGGGTACCGGATTTTTTTTCTGGGAAAGTGAAGCGGCACGGGCGTAATACCGACCACATTACCCCAAAAATCATGTCCGAAAGTCTGTAAAATTCATGGTCACTAGCACGATATTCCCTATACGCCACTTGGCGTGACGGGGGTACTTTACTTTTTTTTAACTGTAGAAATGTGGTTTTACAGAAGAATGTTGAGAGTACCATGGACAGCTAAGAAGAGTAATGAAGATATTCTGAGAGAGGTCAAAGCAAAAAGAGAGCTAATTTCCAATATTAGGAAGAAACAATCATCATTTTTTGGCCATCTAATGAGAAAAGAACAACTGGAAATATATTGTAACAACTGAAAAATTGAGGGGCAAAGAGATAGAGGGAAGCAAAGAGAAAAGATACCAGACAGCTTAAGAGAATGGCTTGGCAGAAGGTCAACAATAATAATGATAAATAACTGCCGGGATCGAAAGTTGTGGAGAGACATGACGCCTGCGCCAGCAGGACCGGTACTTGATGATGATGATGATGAACCAAGTATTCCAACTTTCCTCTTCTCAAGATGTGTTCCAAAAATGTTGATTGTTTCCTTCTGATGTTTGTAGGAGCTCCCTTTTTGTGTTGGCCTCTTTGAGAACTTCCTCATTGGTCTTTTTAGCTGTCCAGGGAACTTTCAACATTCTTCTGAGAAATCCCATCTCTGTGGCCTCTAATCGTCTTTTCATTTGTTTGTCTGTTGTCCATGATTCGCTTCCATATGTCAGAATTGGTTCTATAAAGCACCGATGAACTCTCTTTCACCTTTCTATTGACATAGATTCGTTGAAGATATTTTTCAGTTTCTAAAATGCTATTTTGGCCTGAGCTATTCTACTTTTTATTTCCGTGGTGCATCTTCCATCCGATGTTATTGTTGTGCCCAAGTATTTGACGCGTTGCATATGTTTCAAATTTGTCCTCTTTATTTTTATGCTGCATGCTGATGATGATTGTTTCTTCGATATGACCATTACTTCTGTTTTCTTACTATTCAGACTGAGACTTTTAACTATTATGTCTATCATTTCTTGTAGCTCATTCTCTGTCTCTGCTATTAAGACTGTGTCATCCGCATATCGTAAATTATTTATGTTGTGACCGTTGACTTCAATTCCTTTTTTGTCTACTATTGATCTCATAATATGTTCGCTGTAAAGTGAAAACAAGTCCGGTGACAGAACACAGCCTTGTCTGACTCCTTGTTTTATAAGTGACGCTTGACAAACGAACAATAAAACACTTGACATACAAACAAAAACACACCTGGCATAAGAACAATAAAACACTTGACATACAAACAATAACACACCTGGCATAAGAACAATAACACACCTGATATACGAACAATAAAACACTTGACATACAAACAATAACACACCTGACATACGAACAATAAAACACTTGACATACAAACAATAACACACCTGGCATAAAGAACAATAAAACACTTGACACACAAACAATAACACACCTGACATACGAACAATAAAACACTTGAACAATAAAATGTGTAGCCAAGTAAATATTTTATATTTATAATAGCTCCTGTTTCAACAAAAATATACCAGATTGGTCAGTCCGAGAGTTTCGGGGGATGCAATGTTTAATTTGTAATCACCGAAGTAGTATATATATATATATATATATATATATATATATATATATATATATATATATATATATATGTATGTATGTATGTATGTGCAAAAGAGGTGAGGTGCAGAATGGCTCAGGCAAAAACAGCTTTCCAAAAAATTAGGAAGATACTATGCAATCCATTTTTTGACAATAGAAGCTAGAAAAAAGAGTTCTTAAATGTTACGTAGAGCCAGTCTTAATATATGGATGCAAATTATGGACAATAGGACAACAGACAAGAAAATCACTGGAGTCTGTAGACATGTGGTTTTACAGAATAATGTTGAGAGTACCATGGACAGCTAGGAAGAGTAATGAAGATGTTCTGAGAGAGGTCAAAGCAAAAAGAGAGCTAATTTCCAAAATTAGAAAGAAACAATCATCACTTTTTGGTCATGTAATGAGAATAGAACAACTGGAATATATTGTAACAACTGGAAAAATTAACGGACGAAGAGATAGAGGGAAGCAAAGAGAAAAAATAACAGACAGCTTAAGAGAATGGCTTGGCAGAAGGTCAACAACAGCAATGATAAATAGCTGCCGAGATCGAAAGTTGTGGAGAGACATGATCACCTATGCCAGCAGGCCCGGTACTTGATGATGATGATGATGATGATATATATATATATATATATATATATATATATATATATATATATATATATATATATATATATATATATATATATCAGGTACAGCTTCTTCTGATCACTTTGAATATATAATAGAAGTGTGTGTATTTATTTTCCTGGAATATCAAATGTGCTAAATAACTAAAGTATTAGTGGCCGACCGTTGTGATATATACATTTGTGAGTATATATGTCTCTGTAACACTTGTCTCTATATACCATACCCTTTGACCTGAGATCTTGGTTTCCAAACCCATAACCCAGATCTCCAGCCAATCAGGAGAGTGGCACAGCTCCAGACCCAACCATAGCTGTCGTGCTTTATCTTTGAAGCAGAGAATGCTTACATCTCAGGTCCAACAAATATCCCCACACTGCCACTGCTTGTTGTCTACCCATACCGGTTCCAGCGCTGGAGATGTAGATAAGGAAATTTTCATGAAAAGATGTGCAAGGGAAAATTACGAAGAAAGAAGTTAGCAAACTGGCTGAGGGAGTATAGGCTGTGTGAACACAGCAGCGTGTAGTGGTAGTGTAGCGAATAGACACGGCTGGCGTAGCTACATTGAGTGCGAATATCTTTAATCTGGTCTAGTCAACGGACAGGATTTTGTCAATAAATGTGTTTTTTTTGTAAGTTTTGAAATTATGTTGATGTGCATCGCTTGTGTTGTGTTGTTGTTGCCGAGATGGACACTAATAATGTTAAAAACTATCAGTGATAGTTTGTGATATATATATTATTATTACGTTAACATTATTTACTATTGTGTGTGATAAGAGTTAGACTGTGGTATTGTTAACACTCTATTTCGTACAGTATAGCTGAACCGTGTAACAGTATTTGTTAGCGGTAGTGTTTTTAACAGAATAATATATTTAAAAGTATTAACACTATCTTGTGTAGGATCGGGCTATCGGTGTATGATAGTGATATTGCTAACTTGTGTGATATAATAGATGCGTGCTATTGCTAACTTGTAAGATATGATAGTGACGTGCTCTTGTTAACTTGTGTGATATAATAAATGCGTGCTATTGCTAACTTTTGCGCTATTGTTAACTTGTGATATAATAGATGCGTGCTATTGTTAACTTGTGTGCTATTGTTAACTTGTGATATAATAGATGCGTGCTATTGTTAACTGTGTGATATAATAGAGGCGTGCTCTTGTTAACTTGTGTGATATAATAGTGACGTGCTCGTGTTAACTTGTGTGATATAATAGTGCCGTGCTGTTGCTAACTTGTGCGCTATTGTTAACTTGTGAGATATAATAGTGACGTTATCTTGTTAACTTGTGTGATATAATAGATGCGTGCTATTGTTAACTTGTGTGATATAATAGATGCGTGCTATTGTTAACTTGTGATATAATAGATGTGTACTATTGTTAACTTGTGTGATATAATAGAGGCGTGCTCTTGTTAACTTGTGTGATATAATAGTGACGTGCTCTTGTTAACTTGTGTGATATAATAGTGACGTGCTCTTGTTAACTTGTGATATAATAGTGCCGTGCTATTGCTAACTTGTGAGATATAATAGTGACGTGCTATTGTTAACTTTTGTGATATAATAGTGCCGTGTTATTGTTAACTTGTGAGGTATAATAGTGCCATACTATTGTTAACATTAACATTTGTAATATGCTAACACAATGACGATGGTGACGAACTGTGGTGTTTGATAGATTAATAGAACTACTTTACTCATTTTACTGTTGACTGTCGTGTGTTAACTATCAAAGTACCGAGTTATATTGTTAGCATTGTTAACTTTGTGGTTTAGTGTAGTTTTATATAACCAAACAAATACCGTCTTTCTAATAATGTGTATTTCCCGCTCTACTTTTTTTTTGTCACTATTTGTATATTATTCCACTTTTATTCCTATGTTGATAGTGCGTGTTTCATCATCATTGAGTGCCGTCTCCGCAACGAAGGTTGGCTACCATGGAGCGCCATTTTGCTCTATCTCTTGCTTTGATGGTGCAGGTTGTCATCGGTGATTTGTCCATCTTTTGATGTTACTCGTCCATGTTAATCTTGGTCTGCCTCTGCCTCTTTTACCTTGTATTTTCCCCTCCAGGATTACTTTCAGTAGGCTGTTGTGTCTTTTAACATGGCCTAAGAATCGCATTTGTCTTGTTCTAATTGTGTTCAGAAGCTCTTTTTTCATTTTTAGTTGTTTTAAGACTTCATCGTTGTTTTCTTTTCCTTCCATCCAATTCTACCTATTCTTCTATATATCCACATTTCAAAGGCTTCAATTCTCTTTCTGTTTTCTTGTCTAATGTCCATGTTTCAGCACCATATAGGAATATTGAGAAGATGTAACATTTTGCTATTCTTAGTTTTAGTTCTGGTGTTATTTGTTTTGATGTTAGTATGTCCTTCATGACATTAAAATTACTTTTTGCCATTCCTATTCTTTTGTTTATTTCAGTTGTACATTTTCCATCACTGGTTATAGTATGTCCAAGGTAGTTATAGTTCTGAACTGTCTCAAGGTCTATTCCTTCAACTTTGATATCCACTTGTGGGTTTTGAGTATTTTCTTTGTTTATGATCATAGTTTTAGTCTTTTTGATATTCATATCTAGTCCATATTTTTTGCTTGTCGAGTGCGTGTTTAAAGGGAGAAAAACTGACCTGGCAGTGCACAGACCCTTGGTGTGGTGCTATTTGTCCTTAGATTGATGTCATTGATACAACGCTTCTGCTAAGGCCTACGAGTTACTATTAGCTAAGTCATTGGTGAGGCGCGGGCGAGGATTCCATTGCGAGTTGCGGTGTTCCTTGAAAACTATTTGTAGGCCATTGCCGTCCTTAAGAAGAAATCTTTCTTGACGGTTTGCCTCGTGCCTCATTGACTGTCGCTCATCTCTCAAGCTATCCCATAAATCTCGTGCCACGTGTGTGACCCCAGATTGTGTTTACGGCATGTTTTTGCGTATCTCCTGTTTCTCTGAGTCAGTGTGGGACGAACTTGATTTGGGGGTGGGGGGGGGGACACGTCACGCTTGCATGGGGAATGCGTCACATTCTTCACGTGACCATCACATATATATCAACCAACGGAACCCTCAATTGTTAGCTACCAACCAATCGATCCCACTACTGTTAGCTATCAACCAACGGATCCCTCTATTGTTAACTATCAACCAACCGATCCCACTATTGTTAGCTATCAACCAACGATCCCACTATTGTTAACTATCAACCAACGGATCCCTCTATTGTTAGCTATCAACCAACGGATCCCTCCATTGTTAACTATCAATCAACCAACGGATCCCTCCATTGTTAACTATCAACCAACGGATCCCTCCATTGTTAACTATCAACCAACGGATCCCTCCATTGTTAACTATAAACCAACTGATCCCACTATTGTTAACTATCAACCAACGGATCCCTCCATTGTTAACTATCAACTAGCCGATCCCACTATTGTTAGCTTTCAACCAACCGATCTTCTTAATGACTTTGCCACATAAGGCCCACCTTAGAGATTGCTGTTCACTATTCGTCTATCTTGAGCCATTATCTAAAACGGCCCCCAGTAAATGTATTCTACTTATGTTTGTATCAACCAATCTCAATTATATTTCTCTTTGTGTGTTCCTCGACACACAACCAATCTCAGTTATATCTCTCTATGTGTGTTCCTCGACACACAACCAATCTCAGTTATATCTCTCTTTGTGTGTTCCTCGGCACGGCGGTTTGTTTGTATCTATAAGTGGGATTTTAGTTATGATCTTTATAAATTTAGCTTTGAAAAAATAATATAAAATGTTATTGAGCAGCTAAACTAACAGAAAGACAAGACAAACTTCAACGTCTCGGCGAAAAACCTTCATCTGGTATATCAAACAAGCTATAGAAATTAAACACAAAAATCGTTATTCAGAAAACACAAGACAGTTACAAAGAAATGACGGAAAATATGCGGTTAAAACCATGGCCAGGATTTACGTAGAGTCTGGTTATAAGATTAATAGACAATATGGCAGATTGGATTTAATTAGACCAAAGGAACCACATAATGAAAATTGGGAAAAGTACCAAAAATAAAGGTGGTACCCCGTAAGGTAGGAAGAAAACGACAAGAGTAAAGAGAGAAAGGATAAGGGTGGCAAGTGGGACGAAGAGCAAGAGGGGTAATAGAGAGTGTATATTTGATATATGTGCTTATCCCATTGGATATTTAACAGCGTTTGTGGACGAAGATATCATGAGCCTAGTACATCTCACTCATCCGTAAAACTGATATTTGATGAAAGTGGTTTTAATTTGTGGTACCAGACACAAAACATACACTTAGATTGGCTATAGTCACTATTTATTTATGAACAATATATTAGTAGTTGATGCTCGTAAGATCAAGATGGCATCTGAGCGTTTCAGGAGATGTAATATTCCGTTTTTTAACCACAAAAGTTGTAAATGTTAAGGCACAGCTTCTCGTAATCACTTTGAATGTAGAACATAAGTGTGTCCACTTTATCTTCTTGGAAAGACATAAACGAGCTAATTAACTAAACTATCACTGACCAACCACCGTGTCTAGTTATCTGTTCACTTTCTTTTCTATCAACTTAATATTTATTTGGTTAATTCTTCTATCACATTTAATGTTTACATTAATGGCTTTAATTGTAACGATTTGCTGCTAGTTCTTGTAGTTCTCTGTTGTTTCTTAAACTCATGTTTCAGCCTTCCCTAGTAATTGTTCTGCGTAGCGATTCACTGTATCTGTCTTGTTTTCTTTTACCATGTGGTTTCCACAATAAATGTTCGATGGGAAGACTTTCTTCATTCTTTCTCTATAGAATCGCAAGCAATGTCATTTCCATCACACAGTCCTTGTAATCAGAATCTCCCTCAGACACACAGTCCTTGTAATCAGAATCTCCCTCAGACACACAGTCCTTGTAATCAGAATCTCCCTCAGACACACAGTCCTTGTAATCAGAATCTCCCTTAGACACACAGTCTTTGTAATCAGAATCTCCCTCAGACACACGTCTTTGTAATCAGAATCTCCCTCAGACACACAGTCCTTGTAATCAGAACTTACATCACTTACCCTCCTACACACCAGACAATCCTCTGTCATAACACTTACTCTTGCTACCGGAGCTACTGAGTTTAGTGCTCTGTGCACACTGTGGGCTGTGTATTTCATCCGGATTGTGTTTCGATATTCCGTTTGCTAACGATGAATGATGATATCGTATGAAGAAGGACAATTCAGCTGCGTTCACTTTTGATGCCGCTTGGCCTTATGTCTTTGACGTGTTCTGTAGCTGCCAATGATGGAGACTGTAACTGCCTTTCTTTGTTAGTATTCTTCAATGAGATGAATGTTAATTAGATGATTCCACTGGCACGGGCGGATGAGCAATTATAGATTTTAATTCGTTTACAGTGATGCCGGGGCCTTCGACTAACCATACCATAAACACTTAAACCCCTACACACCAGACAATTCTCTGTCATAAACACACACCAGACAATTCTCTGTCATAAACACTTACACCCCTACACACCAGACAATTCTCTGTCATAAACACTTACACCCCTACACACCAGACAATTATCTGACATAAACACTTACACCCCTACACACCAGACAATTCTCTGTCATAAACACTTACACCCCCACACACCAGACAATTCTCTGTCATAAACACTTACACCCCTACACACTGGACAATTCTCTGATATAAACACTAACACCCCTACACACCAGACAATTCTCTGTCATAAACACTTACACCCCTACACACTGGACAATTCTCTGATATAAACACTTACATCCCTACTCACCGGATAATTCTCTGTCATAAACACTTACACCCCATACACACCGGACAATTCTCTGTCATAACACTTACACCCCTACACACCGGACAATTATCTGTCATAAACACTTACACCCCTACACACCGGACATTATCTGTCATAAACACTTACACCCCTACACAACTGACATTTCTCTGTCATAAACACTTACACCCCTACACACTGGACAATTCTCTGATATAAACACTTACATCCCTACTCACCGGATAATTCTCTGTCATAAACACTTACAGCCCTACACAACTGACATTTCTCTGTCATAAACACTTACACCCATACACACAAGACAATTCACTTCCTATTATCTGAAATAACAATTCACACCCCCCCCCCTTTTTTTCCCCCTCCCCCAAGTCATTACAATAATAAAACCAACCAGAAATAATCCCACTCTAACAAATAAATTACCCGCTCATTCACGTCTGTTTTATCCCACCCATTCGTTCATTCCCCCCGCCCGTCTCCTCCTTACTTTCAAGGTTGAAGAAGTAAACATACTTGACTATTATGGATCTCACGTGACTTAAAATAAGCAGCCAGCCACTTGAGCGCACAGGGCAGAAAGGTCTAGATATGAAGATATCTTTTTACAATGAAATTAGTGCGTGGACATCTCACGGACGCGTGTCTGTGTCCTCAGGTTAGAGTTAGTCAAGGGGTATAAACCATATGATGATGTAGCTGAAGATATTTACTATCACCTTTTTCGTCTTCTTATTTCATTCTTTATTTGCCCTTAATAACGAAAAGGGGGAGGGGGGTTTATAGTTTGCCGTTTTTGCTCCTTTGTTGACTTCTCCAGCTGTTAGGCTTCCAGTATTTCTATGATTGTATTAATCGGTATTTTGTGTGTGTGTGCGTGCGTGCGTGCGCGTGTGTGTGTGTGTGGGTTTGGGTGTGTGTGTTTGTGTTTGTGTTTTGTGTGTGTGTGTGTGTGGTTTCACCCGTGGGCTGTCTTGTGTTCTCATCATAGCGTTTGTTGAAGGCTCTGTTTTGATATTACTGTGGTTTATCGCGTGGTCAAACCGTTTTTACCTGTTGTTTCTTTATGTATTCACTGGCGGAATGCCTTATTTCCTAAGTTCTTAACTTCTGATCTATCTCTCAAGCTATCGTCACGTTTATTTAATAAGAACAGGTTATACCAAGATCCATAGGGGACACAAACTTTGAATACCAGTCAGAGGTCGTAGACAAGCCCATGTATGTCGGAGACACTGTCTTAATTGCTAAGAATCTATCTATCTTTCGTTCGCTCGAAGTATTGTCTATATCAGCAATGCCGTTTCCTGTATGAATTTTACTGTCTTTTGTAATTCTTGCAGTGGCCCATATAGTTTTGTCTGTAGTGTTGTATCTATGGGCCAATGGATTTTCCTCAGTCTACTATATTCAGTGCAGTCTTGAAGTATGTGTTCAGCAGTCTGGGGTGCCTGTCCACATGTACAAGTAGTTGATGTGCCGATCTTGAATTTTGTATACATGTGACTATGGAGTCGATTGTGTCCTGTTCTTAGGCGTATAATGATAACTTGTTCATATCTATTCATATTATGAAAGGCATCCTGATATGGGGCTTGTGGTCCTCTGATTGATTTGATTATCTGTTTCTTATGATGATATGTAACTGGTGTATCTAGTTGTGTGCCTGTTGAACCTTCCTTTGCCAACTGATCTGCTTTCTCATTTCCTGGTATTCCACAGTGAGATGGGATCCACTGCAGGGCAACCCTGTGGTGCTTGCAGAGTTCAGTCAATAAGGTCTGTAGATGTGGTAATTTTCTGATTGTAGTGCCTGGAGTACTGATCTTGCATCTGTCAAAAAACACTACAGGCTGTGGGCTAAGATTACTGTTCAGCAGCTTTTCTATTGCCAACTTTATTGCTTGTATTTCTGCATCATAATTGTGACAATATTTCCCTGTTGCTCTTTTTTATTCATATCCCTAGTGTTATTTGGGTACTCTATATATGCACCTGCTCCCCCATTCTTTACTGCATTCTGTGCTGATCCATCTGTGTACACACGGATCCATAGGTCTTGTGGGTATTCTTCATCCAGGAAACTGAGAGTTATTGTTTTTCGCTATTTTGTTCCTCTTTGTCAACTATTCCTTTCACTTCTGTCCGTGTTTGAACTGATAATCCTGATTCATCTGTCCAGGGAGTCTGTTCTGGTATGGGCAGAAGGGGTTTAACAACTCTTGGCATGTCTGGTGTTTGTCTACTAATACGCTTGGCTTGGTGGATAAAACTGCTTCTCTTAAGTCGTCCCAATGCAAGATTTTGGAATCTGTCCTTCATTGGATGTCTCGGCATGCATACACATTTTTCTGCCTGTATCAGCACTTTTGTGTCTCTCCGTTCTCTCAGTGCTGGTATCCTCCACAATTTCTCCATCTCCAATATTGGTGTTGATTTCATTGCTCCTGTGATGACCCTAAGTGCCTGGTTTTGTACTTTATCCAGTTCTTGCAATGTGGTGTTTGATGCTGAGCACCATGCGGATGATCCATATTCTAAATGTGGGCGTATACTCTGTTGGTAAACTTTACTGAGTATTTTCCCACTCGCACCGTGGTTCCACACAAGCTTTCTTAGAATAGCCAATTTCCTCCTTGCTTTTGGGTTGCCTTATTTATCTGCTGTTTCCAAGATAGTTTGTTATCAAATGTAACTCCGAGATATGTACTTGTATGTCTTCTTTCACAGGCTCATTGTTTATGTAGATGGCTCCTGCTTTTTGTTTTGGGGAGAGTGTGAAAAGTGTAGTACTGCATTTGTCTGTATTGATGCTGATACACCATCTATTTGTCCATGAATTCAGTGCATTCATAGCTCTTTGTAGCAATTTGGAGGCCACTGTTGCATACTCCTCTGTGCACCACATTACCAAGTCATCTGCATACATTGCCACTTTGATACCATGTTGTAGTTCAGTAACTAGGTCATTGATGTAGATCAGAAAAAGTGTGGAGATAGTACCCCTCCTTGTGGAACGCCCTGGCCTGGCGCAATAAGACCTTCTTACTCTTAAGACCATCCAGTTGCACTCTGGCTCTCCTGTTATGCAGGTATGCTTTGACCCATTTGTACATCCTGCCATTACTCCATAATTTCTCAGTTTCTTCAAAAGCCCTTCTTCCATACCTTATCAAATGCTTTCTTTAGGTCTATCCATGCTGCTAGTACCAGTTTCTTTTCTTGAAACGCATCTTCAATTTCCTGGGAAAGATAGGTGCTTGATCTTCGGTAGAGTAACACTGTCTAAAGCCTGCTTGTTGTGGGACAAGGAGATTTTCACTTTCCAGGTACCACTGCAGTCTGAGATTGATTATACGTTCCATTGTTTACACAAACAGCTTGTAAGGCTGATTGGTCTATAGCTGGATGTCATTGAACCATCTTTTCCTGGCTTTAGTAATGGTATCATAATTGCTTCTCTCCATGCCTGTGGCACTCTACCTGTGATCCAGCAAATGTTGTAGATCTGCAGTAGTTTTGCTTAGCTGCAGTTCCCAAGTTCTTAATCATTTCATTGGACACTCCATCACTGCCTGTGACTTTTTCATTTTTAATTTGGATATTGCCAGCTCTAGCTCTCTTTGTGTAATGGGTGTTTCCATTACTTCATGGTGTGGTCTCTTCTTGTCTTGCATTTTGTTGTTTTAAACGGGTCTCTTGTCGTTTTTCTAGGCTAGTTTCAATATTATTGTCATTTGCAAAGGAGTCTGCAAAGTAATTTGCTGCATGTTTACCTGTTAGAATGTTTCCATCCTTCTTCAGTGTAATTTTGGTGTTCCTTTCTGTACCCTCATCATTCAGCTGTTTTACAAGCTTCCACACTTTTCTTGTGTCTCGTTCAAGATTAAGGACTCTGTTTCTCTTTCCAGCTTCTCGTCTGGCTTGTAGTTAGCCCGTTGAAATTTGGCTTTAGCATGCTGGTAGTTGTTGTGGTTTCTTGGCAAGGGTTATTTTCTGCTTGCTTTCGAGATGTTTCCATGTCATTGTGTAGTTGCTCTAGTTCACTACTCCAGTATGGTTTGTAGTGTTTCCGTGCCCCTCTAGTATTGTTTCACTGGCAGCTTGTATTATTAGTCTACTGGAATTCATCAACTATTTTGTTGATGTCTCTATCTGTATTTATATCTTTAGTCAGTACACTGGTGTAGTGTTGATACATTTTCCAGTCTGCCTTTTTGTAATTCCATCTGGAGAGAGTGCTGCTCTCCCTGATGGCCTTATTTTGTACCACTAAAAAGACTGGTCGGTGGTCGCTGCCTCCAAGTTGTTTCCCAACAATTCGTGTGATATTCTCAATCCAGGTTCTGGTGAATGGAAAGCAAGGTCTGGTGTAGATGTGGTATGCCATGATCTGGAGTAGAATGTTGGTGGATCGTTGCCTGGTTTAATAGTATAAGTCCATTGTCATCCTGCCAATTTTCAAGCTCTCACCTCTCTTGTCCATATGTCATAGCCCCAGCTCTGTGAATGGCTGTTAAAGTCTCACATACAATTATTCTTTCTTGTAATGTAATTGTGTCTGTGCTAGTGGGCGGTCACTCGGACAGTAGTAGTTAGTAGATGGAAGTCTGTATTCCTGTCCTGAGGTGCAGTATTTGATATTTCCGCCCCATCCATATACACTTCAATCTGACATGCATTAATGTTGTTCCTTACAAGAGTCAGTATTCCGCCCTTTTGTCTATTTATTCTGTCAGATCGGTAGCACTGTATCCCCTAATCTTCAGGCTATGGTCAGTAGTAGTAGTGGCGGTTAATGCCCCCCCTTTTCTGCCTGTATACTTTATATAGAAAAAAACGCAGCTGCGTGTATACTTTTTATATAGAAAAAATCGCAGCGGGTAATGCCCCCTAACCTTTTCTGCGTGTATACTTTCTATACAGAAAAAAAAACGAAAAAAAAACGCAAGCAAGACGGATCGACCAAGACAGCGAGACCTGGTGAGCATAGGTGACCTCGTGATGCGCACTGCCTCACGATATGTGTGTGCTTGTAAATAAATAGTGTTGTGATGAGTTGAAAAGGGAGGAAAGAAGGTGCTAGCTCTAGCTTGCTCATCAGTAATACTGGTTCGCTAATCTCTCTCTCTCGCCCCTCTCTCTCTCTCTCTCTCTCTCCTCTTTCTCTCTTCTCTCTCTCTCTCTCTCTACTATTCCAGCCTAGATTTCCCTCCATTGAAACACTTACTCATTCTCTCCATTTATCCCTATCATCGCGCCTTCCTTCTCTCTCTCTCTCCTCTCTCTCTCTCTCTCTCTCTCTCGCTTTCTCCCCTATCCTCTCTTAGACTTCTAACCTATCAGTCCACCCTCCGCCTCTCCCTTTAGCTCCCCCGCCCGCCCTCATATTTTTAGCGTCCCTCCTATTGTAACACTTGATTATTCTCACCATTAATACATAGCATCTCACCTTCTTTCTCATAGGCTTTCTCTCTCTCGCTCTTCTCTCTCTCTCGCGTTCTTCTAACCCCGACTAGACTTCTCTCCTACCATTCCAACTTCTTTTCCTCTCTCTCTCTCTCACTCTCTCTCTCTCTCTCTCTCTTTACCTCGCCTAGCGTTCCGCCTTCATTCGTATTTTTACCTTACCACCAGTGTAACACATTAATAACATTGAATATCAATTAGAAAAAGACTTGAAATATCTAACTTTTTAAAGAACCAATAAGATAAACATATGAAAACGAAGGAATAATACACTCGACAAGGCTTAACAGACGTACTTTATACACATCACCATTAATACAACTGAAATTCCTTTAATGAAAACCTATCACATCGTATGAGCTAAGAGAAAAACAGAAAAAAAAATTCAACTTACACCGTAAAATATTCCACTACAACACAGACCGCTAGACTGAACAGTACTATGAAAATAAACGGCCGTGAATCAAGCGCGCTTATAACACGAAGTCTCACATCCGACTAGTTTAAATATAATCTGGTAAATAAAAGTTAGGAGACAAGGGCAGAAACCTAGGAGGCAAGGGCAGAAACCTAGGAGGCAAGGACAGAAACCTAGGAGGCAAGGACAGAAACCTAGGAGGTAAGGGCAGAAACCTAAGAGGCAAAGACAGAAACCTAGGAGGCAAGGTCAGAAACCTAGGAGGCAAGGGCAGAAACCTAGAGGCAAGGACAGAAAACTAGGAAGCAAAGGCTGAAAACAAGGAGGGAAGATCAGAAATCTAGGAAGCTGTGTTAGAAAACAAGGAGGGAAGGTCAGAAACCTAGGAGGCAAGGTCAGAAACCTAGGAGGCAAAGGCAGAAACCAAAGAGGCAAGGGCAGAAACCTAGGAGGCAAGGTCAGAAACCTAGGAGGCAATGTCAGAAACCTAGGAGGCAAGGGCAGAAACCAAAGACGCAAAGGCAGAAACCAAAGAGGCAAGGGAAGAAACCTAGGAGGCACCTCGATGGACAGCTAGACAACGGAAGAAGCAGAGATTATCATTGTAAACTTTAGAATGGGAATCGGTTTGAAGGATATTATTACCTTGATTTGATGCAATGTAGTGTGGGATATCTAGCAGACACCCTATAGGATAATCTTGAAGTTTATAAACATAAACACTCGTACTGACTAAGGCTTCCAAGGTGTATTTGGTTGTCTCCCTATTTTGTCTGTATAACCTAATATATCACTTTCATTTAATCTATCGATAAACGTTTCAAAGTCATTTCTGTTGTTAACTAACAAGGGTTTGTCTAACCCTGTCGCGTTATTTGAGCTTGCGTGAAAGTAACGCACAGCCCCTGTGTATAGGCCAAATCGCAAACATTTTACCCCCAGAACACAAAAATTTAGGCACATACTAAAAAAGTCGACCTAAAAGCCCAAAAAAGCTACTCACATAGTCATAATAGTTAGACACAACGAGCAGGAAGTTATATTCAAGGTCCAAAAAAACGTTATTTTAGACATCCCCATTGCAAAGATTTACATAAAAAACCACTTTTGAAATTGTTACCCCCTTACCATTTTTTTTAGGATACACCCATAAAAGCGGTAAAAATCGTAAATTTTCACTCTAGGCATACTCCAAACTTTATTTTAGACAGCCCCATTGCAAAGATTTACATAAAAAACCACTTTTTAGGATTTTTACCCCCTTAGCATTTTTGAGGGTTACGCCCATGAAATCGTAAAAATCGTAAATTTTCACGCTAGGCATACCCCAAACTTTATTTTAGACATCCCCACACCAAAAATTAACTTAAAAATCACTTTTGAAATTGTTACCCCCTTAAAATTTTTGGGGGTTACGCCATGAAATCGTAAAAATCGTTAATTTAGCACGTAGGCTTACCTAAAACTTTATTTTAGACATCCCCACACCAAAAAATTACTTAAAAATCACTTTTGAAATTGTAACCCCCCTTACCATTTTTGAGGGTTACGCCCCTGAAATCGATAAAAATCGTAAATTTAGCACGTAGGCTTACCTAAAACTTTATTTTTAGACATCCACACACCAAAAATTAACTTAAAATCACTTTTGAATTGTTACCCCCCTTAAAATTTTTAGGGTTACGCCCCTGAAATCGATAAAAAATTGAAATATAACCTCAAGGCATACCTCCCACATAATTTTGACACCCCTACATATCAAACCAACAAAAAAAACAACAAAAAGCTAGTAGTAGTAGTGGCTGTGAACCCATCCTAAAAGTGGATAACATGCACCGAAACTGCACCAAAACCGCACGAGAAGTAGTATGTTAGGGTATGTTCACAGCCACTACTACTACTAGCTTTTTGTTGTTTTTTTGTTGGAGTTTGATATGTAGGGGTGTCAAAAATTATGTGGGAGGTATGCCTTGAGGTTATATTTCAATTTTTTATCGATTTCAGGGCGTAACCCTAAAAAATTTTAAGGGGGGTAACAATTTCAAAAGTGATTTTTAAGTTAATTTTTGGTGTGGGGATGTCTAAAATAAAGTTTTAGGTAAGCCTACGTGCTAAATTTACGATTTTTATCGATTTCAGGGGATTTCACCCTCAAAATGGTAAGGGGGGTTACAATTTCAAAAGTGATTTTTAAGTAATTTTTTGGTGTGGGGATGTCTAAAATAAAGTTTTAGGTAAGCCTACGTGCTAAATTAACGATTTTTACGGATTTCATGGGCGTAACCCCAAAAATTTTAAGGGGGGTAACAATTTCAAAAGTGATTTTTAAGTAAATCTTTGCAATGGGGATGTCTAAAATAAAGTTTGGGGTATGCCTAGCGTGAAAATTTACGATTTTTACCGATTTCATGGGCGTAACCCTCAAAACGGTAAGGGGGTATCAATTTCAAAATTGATTTTTAAGTTAATTTTTGGTGTGGGGATGTCTAAAATAAAGTTTGGGTATGCCTAGCGTGAAAATTTACGATTTTTACCGATTTCATGGGCGTAACCCTCAAAAATGCTAAGGGGTAAAATCCTAAAAGTGGTTTTTTATGTAATCTTTGCAATGGGGCTGTCTAAAATAAAGTTTGGGAGTATGCCTAGAGTGAAAATTTACGATTTTTACCGCTTTTATGGGTGTATCCCTAAAAAAAATGGTAAGGGGGTAACAATTCAAAAGTGGTTTTTTATGTAAATCTTTGCAATGGGGATGTCTAAAATAACGTTTTTTGGACCTTGAATATAACTTCCTGCTCGTTGTGTCTAACTATTATGACTATGTGAGTAGCTTTTTTGGGCTTTTTAGGTCGACTTTTTTAGTATGTGCCTAAATTTTTGTGTTCTGGGGGTAAAATGTTTGCGATTTGGCCTATACACAGGGCTGCGTTACTTTCACGCAAGCTCAAATAACGCGACAGGGTTAGACAAACCCTTGTTAGTTAACAACAGAAATGACTTTGAAACGTTTATCGATAGATTAAATGAAAGTGATATATTAGGTTATACAGACAAAAATAGGGAGACAACCAAATACACCTTGGAAGCCTTAGTCAGTACGAGTGTTTATGTTTATAAACTTCAAGATTATCCTATAGGGTTGTCTGCTAGATATCCCACACTACATTGCATCAAATCAAGGTAATAATATCCTTCAAACCGATTCCCATTCTAAAGTTTACAATGATAATCTCTGCTTCTTCCGTTGTCTAGCTGTCCATCGAGGTGCCTCCTAGGTTTCTGCCCTTGCCTCTTTGGTTTCTGCCTTTGCGTCTTTGGTTTCTGCCCTTGCCTCCTAGGTTTCTGACATTGCCTCCTAGGTTTCTGACCTTGCCTCCTAGGTTTCTGCCCTTGCCTCTTTGGTTTCTGCCTTTGCCTCCTAGGTTTCTGACCTTGCCTCCTAGGTTTTCTGACCTTCCCTCCTTGTTTTCTAACACAGCTTCCTAGATTTCTGATCTTCCCTCCTTGTTTTCAGCCTTTGCTTCCTAGTTTTCTGTCCTTGCCTCCTAGGTTTCTGCCCTTGCCTCCTAGGTTTCTGACCTTGCCTCCTAGGTTTCTGTCTTTGCCTCTTAGGTTTCTACCCTTGCCTCTTAGGTTTCTGCCCTTACCTCCTAGGTTTCTGTCCTTGCCTCCTAGGTTTCTGTCCTTGCCTCCTAGGTTTCTGCCCTTGCCTCCTAGGTTTCTGCCCTTGTCTCCTAACTTTTATTTACCAGATTATATTTAAACTAGTCGGATGTGAGACTTCGTGTTATAAGCGCGCTTGATTCACGGCCGTTTATTTTCATAGTACTGTTCAGTCTAGCGGTCTGTGTTGTAGTGGAATATTTTACGGTGTAAGTTGAATTTTTTTTTCTGTTTTTCTCTTAGCTCATAACGATGTGATAGGTTTTCATTAAAGAATTTCAGTTGTATTAATGGTGATGTGTATAAAGTACGTCTGTTAAGCCTTGTCGAGTGTATTATTCCTTCGTTTTTTCATATGTTTATCTTATTGGTTCTTTAAAAAGTAGATATTTCAAGTCTTTTTGTAATTGATATTCAATGTTATTAATGTGTTACACTGGTGGTAAGGTAAAAATACGAATGAAGGCGGAACGCTAGGCCGAGGTAAAGAGAGAGAGAGAGAGAGAGAGAGAGAGGAAGAAAGTGGAATGGTAGGAGAGAAGTCTAGTCGGGGTTAGAAGAACGCGAGAGAGAGAGAGAGCGAGAGAGAGAAGCCTATGAGAAAGAAGGTGAGATGCTATGTATTAATGGTGAGAATAATCAAGTGTTACAATAGAGGGACGCTAAAAATATGAGGGGGCGGGGGAGCTAAAGGGAGAGGCGGAGGGTGGACTGATAGGTTAGAAGTCTAAGAGAGGATAGGGGAGAAAGCGAGAGAGAGAGAGAGAGAGAGAAGAGAGAAGGAAGGCGCGATGATAGGGATAAATGGAGAGAATGAGTAAGTGTTTCAATGGAGGGAAATCTAGGCTGGAATAGTAGAGAGAGAGAGAGAGAGAGAGAGAGAGAGGGCGAGAGAGAGAGAGAGAGAGATAGCGAACCAGTATTACTGATGAGCAAGCTAGAGCTAGCACCTTCTTTCCTCCCTTTTCAACTCATCACAACACTATTTATTTACAAGCACACACATATCGTGAGGCAGTGCGCATCACGAGGTCACCTATGCTCACCAAGGTCTCGCTGTCTTGGTCGATCCGTCTTGCTGCGTTTTTTTTCGTTTTTTTCTGTATAGAAAGTATACACGCAGAAAAGGTTAGGGGCATTACCCGCTGCGATTTTTTCTATATAAAAAGTATACACGCAGCTGCGTTTTTTTCTATATAAAGTATACAGGCAGAAAAGGGGGGGGCATTAACCGCCACTACTACTACTTATGTCGTTGTTTAGATGGGTTTCCTGCAAACAGCATATGCTTACTTGTTCTTCATGCAGGATATTCTCTAATTCTATCTTTTTACTGTACCATCTCTTTTGCTGTTGATGCCTTCAGCATTCCAGTGCATTATTTTTAGTGGCCTTATTTTGGATTGGCCAGTAGCTCTATTCTCTCGCCCCCTGACTCCACAGAGCGGTTGAGAAGGACATCCAGTATTAAAGTTGGGCCCTTTCGAGGCTGAGGGCCCGCGCTGCTCCTGCCTGAGTGTCCATCACAGGGCGAGTGCCATATCGATTTGCGGTTATAGACATTCTTCCATTTGCGTTGAGTGCGTGGCATCCTGATTTTTGTGCGCCTTTTGGCTGGTTGCCTCCGACTTCAGCACTTGAACTTGCTAGAGCAGACTGTGGTCTTGCTTGGTTGTAGGAAGGCCTGGCCAGTCTTGGTTTTCAGTCCCTGGTGACTGTTAAGCCCCATCCCCACGACAAGGAGCTGGCCTTGATGAGGATTGCTAAGAATGAAATGAGTTACAGAAAATGATAGACATTGTAGTGATGGAGAGTACAAATAAAGACCTTAGCGACACAGCAAAGCGACAGAAGTGATGGTTGCAACAAAGGAAAAAACATCTTAATAGACAATTGAAGTAAATGAAACACTATTAAAACGCCATTGAATTCATATATCTGAGAACAATGTTAGCTTCAGATGGTAGATGTGCAACAGACGTGAGCTACAGAATCACTCAGGCAAAGGCTTATTACAAAGAACGGAAATATGTTAAGCAAACCATTTTTGTCAGTAAAAGTAAACATAAAGTTCGTCGTTTTTATGTGGATCCAGTCTTTGCATATAGATGTGAATCATGGACAATCGAACAAGAACATCGTTGGAGGCCACGAAAGAGTGAGTAGTTTTATAGAAGAATATTGAGAATACCATGGACAGGTGGATCAATGAGGACGTCTTGTAACAGGCCAGACCAAGAAGAAAGTTTGTGACCTACATCAGAGATAAACCGCCATTATTTTGGCCTCGTTTTGAAATGAACAAATAAAAAAGAAAAAAAGAACTACTAAACACAATTCAAACAAGACAAATGAGATTTTTGGGGCATGTTAAAAAACACACAGCAGCCTACTAAAGTAATCTTGGAAGGGAAAATACAAGGTAAAAGAGGCAGAGGCAGACCAAGACTAACATTGACGAGTAATATCAAAGGATGGACAAGTCAGCCATAACAACCTGCTCTATCAAAGCAAGAGACAGAGGGGAATGGCGCTCCTAGGTAATTAAATGCGGAGATGGCACTGAATGATGATCACGATGATGATGATGATGATGATGATGATGACTGCAAGTGGAACAGCTGGGATTTAATGTGGAAAAATGGAGGGATGGACAGAAAGTGCAAACCAAAAAGAAAAAAAGGAGGGGGGAATAATGAAATAAATAGCGTAGTAAGTTAACACTAGAAACATAAAGTAAGTTGTATACTTTATTGTAATAAATGATATCACTTGTTCTTAAATACTTGTCTATACTGTCAGTCAAGTCTAGATGTCCAATAGTTATCATCATGTACCATACCGGTTGACATAGGGCGAAGTAATATACTTCCACTATCCACCGTAGTAAAGTACCCCTGTCACACCAAGTGGCGTATAGGGAATATGGTGTTAGTGACCATCAATTTTACAGACCTTCGGCACATGATTTTAGGGTAATGTGGTCGGTATTACGCCCGTGCCGCTTCACTTTCCCAGAAAAAAATCCGGTACCCATTAAAGGCTGGGTGAACCCGGAAGCCGTGGGTTGGGATCGAACCCTCCCCTTGTCCTTTGTAGTCCAGTTCACTAACCACTGAGCTATCGCGGCTCCCACTATCCACCGTGCATCGTATCAATTCTGTTGTTGACTGATTTCCGTGCCATGACACCAAGCTATCTAGTATCTTCTTTCTTTTTCGTCCGCGATCTCTCTTTCTCTGTATTTTGTCAGTTGTAACCAAGTATTCTAACTGTCCTCTTCTCATGATGTGGTCGAAACATGTCGACTGTTTCTTTCTGGTGTTTTTAGGAGCTACCTTTTTGTGTTGGCTTCTTTGAGAATGTCCTCGGTCGTCCTTCTGGCTGTGTAGTGGAACTCTCGACATTCTTCTGAGAAATCCATCTCAGTGACCTCAAATAGTCTTTTCATTAGTTTGTCTGATGTCCACGATTCACTTTCATAGATCAGAATTGGCTCTAAGTAGTACCGATGGAATTTCTTTCTGACTTCTACTGACATGGTTGTCTTGCATAAGACATTTTACTGTTTGTATAATAATAAATATCCCCTTGTTATTGAATACTTGTTATATGTCAGTTAGGACTAGGTGCCCAATAGTAGTATAGCTTTATACATTAAAGTAATGGGATTATTTGTTGTTGTCAGGACATCGACCAATGGGAGTAGCGGTTTCACATTATGTTGTCAGGACATCGACCAATGGGAGTAGCGGTTTCACATTATGTTGTCAGGACATCGACCAATGGGAGTAGCGGTTTCACATTTTGTTGTCAGGACATCGACCAATGGGAGTAGCGGTTTCACATTTTGTTGTCAGGACATCGACCATTTGGAGAAACAGTTTCATATTTTAACTATGTCATCACTACTACAGAGCTGTTGTTCATGTTTTTAAAATGACAATAGATTTAACACAAACAATAAAATGAAGGCGTAAGTGACCAATCAAGAAGTAGATACAACAAAGACTCGTTTGTGTTCTAACAAACAACTCATGGAGGCCAAACCGTGAGCGTGTACGTTCCGAACAGAACTGAACTGCATGTTGTGTGTGCTGATACCCAAACATCATTTCGTCCACTGGTTGTTAATTAATTGTACTTAATGTTAGTTCAAACAAACCCCACCTCTGTTCTCTCTCTCTCTCTCTCACTCTCTCTCAATTCCTTCTATTCACACTGCACTCACTAGAGCACGACATGGTATGAGCCTACTCGTTTCCCTCAACTTCTATTCTCAAATCCACATTGACACATGATTTGCTTATTCCTAGTCACCACGTTCACAACATATCGGGCAAGTTGGATGGCAATCAGATCCCTCCTCAGCCTGTCTCCTAGAGGGCAGAGCCAGGGATCTCACCCCACCCAGAAACCGGAGAGGGTGAAGCTAAAAAAACAAGAAACATTTACGGATTCAGAAACATTCCCTCCGCCTCGGGAGATGTTCAAACCCAGGACCTTCTTGTCCAGATGTTTGCGTTTTACCTAAAGACTACCCAGAGCCCGCCCCCATTGTTCTTTCTTCATAATTAATGCTGGACCTGTCATTAGCGATATTTAGTTGGATCTGTCATTAGTGATACTTAACAATGGACCTGTCATTAGCGATACTTAGTGCAGGGGCTGTCATTAACGATACTTAGTGCTGGACCTGACATTAACGATACTTAGTGCTGGACCTGTCATTAACGATACTTAGTGCTGGACCTGACATTAACGATACTTAGTGCTGGACCTGTCATTAACGATACTTAGTGCTGGACCTGACATTAACGATACTTAGTGCTGGACCTGTCATTAACGACACTTAGTGCTGGACCTGACATTAACGATACTTAGTGCTGGACCTGTCATTAACGATACTTAGTGCTGGACCTGTCATTAACGATACTTAGTGCTGGACCTGACATTAACGATACTTAGTGCTGGACCTGACATTAACGATACTTAGTGCTGGACCTGTCATTAACGATACTTAGTGCTGGACCTGACATTAACGATACTTAGTGCTGGACCTGTCATTAACGATAATTAGTGCTGGACCTGACATTAACGATACTTAGTGCTGGACCTGTCATTAACGATACTTAGTGCTGGACCTGTCATTAACGATACTTAGTGCTGGACCTGACATTAACGATACTTAGTGCTGGACCTGTCATTAACGATAATTAGTGCTGGACCTGACATTAACGATACTTAGTGCTGGACCTGTCATTAGCGATACTTAGTGCTGGACCTGTCATTAACGATACTTAGCCCTGGACCTGTCATTAGCGATACTTAGTGCTGGACCTGTTATTAACGATACTTAGTGCTGGACCTGTCATTAACGATACTTAGTGCAGGACCTGTCATTAACGATACTTAGTGCTGGACTTGTCATTAACGTAACGATACTTAGTGCTTAACCTGTCATTAACAATACTTAGTGCTGCTCCTGTCATTAACGATACTTAGTGCTGGACCTGTCATTAACGATACTTAGTGCTGGACCTGTCATTAACGATACTTAGTGCTGGACCTGTCATTAACGATACTTAGTACTGGACCTGTCATTAACGATACTTAGTGCATGGGCTGTCATTAACGATACTTGGTGCTGGACCTGTCATTAACGATACTTAGTGCTGGACCTGTCATTAACGATACTTAGTGCTGGACCTGTCATTAACGATACGTAGTGCTGGACCTGTCATTAGCAATACTTAGTGCTGGACCTGTCATTAGCAATACTTAGTGCTGGACCTGTCATTAACGATACTTAGTGCTGGACCTGTCATTAGCAATACTTAGTGCTGGACCTGTCATTAGCAATACTTAGTGCTGGACCTGTCATTAGCGATACTTAGTGCTGGACCTGTTATTAACGATACTTATTGCTGGTCCTGTCATTAGCGATACTTAGTGCTGGACCTGTCATTAACGATACTTAGTGCTGGCCCTGTCATTAACGATACTTAGTGCTGGACCTGTCATTAACGATACTTAGTGCTGGACCTGTCATTAACGATACTTAGTGCTGGCCCTGTCATTAGCGATACTTAGGGCTGGACCTGTTATTAACGATACTTAGTGCAGGACCTGTCATTAACGATACTTAGTGCAGGACCTGTCATTAACGATACTTAGTGCTGGACCTGTCATTAGCGATACTTAGTGCTGGACCTGTTATTAACGATACTTAGTGCTGGACCTGTTATTAATGATACTTAGTGCTGGACCCGTCATTAGCGATACTTAGTGCTGGACCTGTCATTAACGACACTTAGTGCTGGCCCTGTCATTAACGATACTTAGAGCTGGACCTGTCATTAACGATACTTAATGCAGGACCTGTCATTAACGATACTTAGTGCTGGACCTGTCATTAGCGATACTTAGTGCTGGACCTGTTATTAACGATACTTAGTGCTGGACCTGTCATTAACGACCCTTAATGCTGGCCCTGTCATTAACGACACTTAGTGCTGGACCTGTCATTAACGACACTTAGTGCTGGACCTGTCATTAGCAATACTTATTGCTGGCCCTGTCATTAACGACACTTAGTGCTGGACCTGTCATTAACGACACTTAGTGCTGGCCCTGTCATTAACGACACTTAGTGCTTGACCTGTCATTAACGATACTTAGTGCTGGACCTGTCATTAACGATACTTGGTGATGGCCCTGTCATTAACGACACTTAGTGCTGGACCTGTCATTAACGATACTTAGTGCTGCCCTTGTCATTAACGATACTTAGTGCTGGCCCTGTCATTAACGACACTTAGTGCTGGACCTGTCAATAACGATACTTAGTGCTGGACCTGTCATTAACGACACTTAGTGCTGGACCTGTCATTAACGACACTTAGTGCTGGACCTGTCATTAGCAATACTAATTGCTGGCCCTGTCATTAACGACACTTAGTGCTGGACCTGTCATTAACGACACTTAGTGCTGGCCCTGTCATTAACGACACTTAGTGCTTGACCTGTCATTAACGATACTTAGTGCTGGCCCTGTCATTAACGACACTTAGTGCTGGACCTGTCATTAACGACACTTAGTGCTGGACCTGTCATTAACGACACTTAGTGCTGGACCTGTCATTAACGACACTTAGTGCTGGACCTGTCATTAACGACACTTAGTGCTGGACCTGTCATTAACGACACTTAGTGCTGGACCTGTCATTAACGACACTTAGTGCTGGACCTGTCATTAACGACACTTAGTGCTGGACCTGTCATTAACGACACTTAGTGCTGGACCTGTCATTAGCGATACTTAGTGCTGGACCTGTCATTAACGACACTTAGTGCTGGACCTGTCATTAACGATACTTAGTGCTGGACCTGTCATTAGCAATACTTAGTGCTGGACCTGTCATTAACTACACTTAGTGCTGGACCTGTCATTAACGACACTTAGTGCTGGACCTGTCATTAACGACACTTAGTGCTGGACCTGTCATTAACGACACTTAGTGCTGGACCTGTCATTAACGACACTTAGTGCTGGACCTGTCATTAGCAATACTTAGTGATGGACCTGTCATTAACGACACTTAGTGCTGGACCTGTCATTAACGACACTTAGTGCTGGACCTGTCATTAACGACACTTAGTGCTGGACCTGTCATTAACGACACTTAGTGCTGGACCATGTCATTAACGACACTTAGTGCTGGACCTGTCATTAACGATACTTAGTGCTGGACCTGTCATTAACGACACTTAGTGCTGGACCTGTCATTAACGACACTTAGTGCTGGACCTGTCATTAACGACACTTAGTGCTGGACCTGTCATTAACGACACTTAGTGCTGGACCTGTCATTAACGACACTTAGTGCTGGCCCTGTCATTAACGACACTTAGTGCTGGACCTGTCATTAACGACACTTAGTGCTGGACCTGTCATTAACGACACTTAGTGCTGGCCCTGTCATTAACGACACTTAGTGCTGGACCTGTCATTAACGACACTTAGTGCTGGACCTGTCATTAACGACACTTAGTGCTGGACCTGTCATTAACGACACTTAGTGCTGGACCTGTCATTAACGACACTTAGTGCTGGACCTGTCTTTAACGACACTTAGTGCTGGACCTGTCATTAACGACACTTAGTGCTGGCCCTGTCATTAACGACACTTAGTGCTGGACCTGTCATTAACGACACACTATAATCACACGCTTTAACCCAGCTTTGATTTAACCGAACGTGTTCAGCGTAACACAAGTGGGACAACTGCGGCACATTTACGTTGATCCCAGTCGACCTTGATGAAGGTGATCGTCATGCCTGGCAGACTGGCAAATCGTTAGTTTCAGGGGCGTGCCGAGGGGGCGACAATCAGTGGACCAAGATAAAGGGGCATTGCTATCTGAAGAGTAGAGGTCTTTGATCGTGTAAGTTGATCTACTTGTCGTGTTGCCATGATGTGGATAGGTACAACACCGTGACGTATGTCGAGACACACGCCTTTACGAGTGTGTCCTGATTTTCTCTGCAGGCTGGATTTTGATTTGACGTAGTTTTCATGAAAATAAAAACTAAATAGCTGACACTTTTGTTGCAAAGGGGTTGTTTTCTGGTGATCAGATTTCCTCCTGAAGCTCTGTACAAAGATTGTTTAGCTTAGTTAACGGATCACCCTCATTGCACATCAAACAAGCCAATAAGTGCTGAGATCTCATCACTAGTACGTCTGTCAATATGTGGAGACTTCTGTATAAAAGTATTTTATTAATCCATCTGGTTGGATATGTTGAGCACGTGGTTTTTGCGTGTGAGTTCTCCCATAACTTTTCTTTCTCCCGATGTGAACTGCTAGACGACATTGTTTTGTTTGTTTGTTTTCGGAAATGGGGAGGGGAGCCATGGATAGAGCTTTGAATGCCACCATTACTCTCATGGATCTTCCTCATCATTTGACATTTGGGAGAGTTTACTAGGGACGTGACAGGTCTACACGATTCTAGATAGATCTTGTACTTGAATCTAGAGGGCAGTTTGAAGTGAAGTATCGGGAACTGCAGGGAGTAGAGAGATGGGAATATACAGATGTGGGTAGGGGGAGGGTGGAAGACAGTAGGTTACCTTTAAAGAAAAACTCGTTGTCCTGGGGTTTAATAAAGACCTGTGTGTGGTTGGCAGAGACCTGTGTGGGGTGGGCAGTGACTTATGTGTGGTTGGCAGTGACCTGTGTAGGGTTGGCAGAAATCTGTGTGGGGTTGGCAGAGACCTGTGTGAGGTTGGCAGAGACCTGTGTGAGGTTGGCAGAGACCTGTATGGGGTTGGCTGAGACCTGTAAGGGTTGACTGAGACATGTATGGGGTTGGCTGAGACATGTGTGGGGTTGGCTGAGACCTGTGTGGGGTTGGCTGAGACCTGTATGGGGTTGGCAGAGACCTGTGTGGGGCTGGCAGACGCCTGTGCTACGAAAGGAATTTTAAAGTTGATGATCCGAAGAAGAAGAACAATTACAAGGAGGGGGCAAAAAAACGGGATACTCGATCTATGCTAAGTATCGTGTATCCGCCCTAATATTGCTACTGTTCTCTCTCCCTCCCTCAACACCCTCCAGAGCCTGCTATATTAGCCCACCCTCCGTGTTGTATAACTTTAGCTAACAGCTCAACTCTCGACAAAAACTTGAGCACCCCGTCATTGCTTTCCTTCTTGTTCCTGAAGGTCACGAGTTTACCGCCTTTTGTTGCCTCCACACGAAAAGAGCTGCCAGAAAGTGCTGTCCTTTTGTAACTTACAGGTATAGAGAGTGCACTAAATATGGTTGCGCTTTTTATTTGCAAAATCTTAGTACTTTTAGCAACATAGGAAAAGCAAACGTCAAATCAGTACTGTTGTATTGCGACTGAAAAACATGTTGCAAATCAATCAAGAGAAAGACGTCAGTGGAATAAAGCAAGAGAAATGCGTCAGTGAAATAAAGCAAGGGAAATGCGTCAGTGAAATAAATCAAGAGAAATGAATCAGTGAAATAAAGCAAGAGAAATGAGTCAGTGAAATAAAGCAAGAGAAATGAGTCAGTGAAATAAAGCAAGAGAAATGAGTCGGTGAAATAAAGCAAGAGAAATGAGTCGGTGAAATAAAGCAAGAGAAATGAGTTAGTGAAATAAAGCAAGAGAAATGAGTCAGTGAAATAAAGCAAGAGAAATGGGTCAGTGAAATAAAGCAAAAGAAATGGATCAGTGAAATAAAGCAAGTGAAATGAGTCAGTGAAATAAAGTAAGAGAAATGAGTCAGTGAAATAAAGCAAGTGAAATGAGTCAGTGAAATAAAGCAAGAGAAATGAGTCAGTGAAATAAAGCAAGAGAAATGAGTCAGTGAAATAAAGCAAGAGAAATGCGTCAGTGAAATAAAGCAAGAGAAATGCATCTGTGAAATAAAGCAAGAGAAATGCATCTGTGAAATAAAGCACGAGAAATGCGTCAGTGAAATAAAGCAAGAGAAATGCGTCAGTGAAATAAAGCATGAGAAATGAGTCAGTGAAATAAAGCACGAGAAATGAGTCAGTGAAATAAAGCACGAGAAATGAGTCAGTGAAATAAAGCACGAGAAATGAGTCAGTGAAATAAAGCACGAGAAATGAGTCAGTGAAATAAAGCACGAGAAATGAGTCAGTGAAATAAAGCAAGAGAAGTACATCAAATAATAAGTCAAGAGTAACCCATCATCATCAGGTGCCATTCTTGTAACACAGACGATCTCTCTCCACGTAACTCTGCCCCCTAATGACATCCCATAATTTATGTCAGTGATCTTTAATTATGCCGTTTGGATAAGCTGTTCAATTTTTTTTTCTCTGATTTTCCCTCTGCTCTTCTTTCCATCCATTCTGCCTGTTATTATAGTATTCCCAATGCCTTCTTCTCGCATGACATAAATATATGTCTTTTCCGTATGATTTTGATGATATCCCTGGTTTCTCCAGCTCGTTGTAAACATTCTTCATTTGTAATTGTTGATATCCATGGAATTCTAATAAACCACATCTCAGTTACCTCTAATGTTCTCTAATGTCCTGTAATGTTCTCTAATGTCCTGTAATGTTCTCTAATGTCCTGTAATGTTCTCTAATGTTCTCTAATGTCCTCTAATGTCCTCTAATGTTCTCTAATGTCCTCTAATGTCCTCTAATGTCCTCTAATGTTCTCTAATGTCCTCTAATGTTCTCTAATGTTCTCTAATGTCCTGTAATGTTCTCTAATGTTCTCTAATGTCCTCTAATGTTCTCTGTGTTGCTTTACCTATTGTCCATAACTCACTTCCATAATAGAAGATGGTCAATGCAGCACTTTAGGACACGTTTTCTAACATTAAACAATGATTTGTTACAAACGATGTTAGTCAAAGAATCAAACAAAAGAGACAATTCACACAATAAAACAGGAGACACAAATCTCACAGAACAAGAAACACACCCTTCCATAAAGAGTGTAGGTGCGCTAACTAATAACGCAGTGACTAATATAGAGTTGGGTACACAAATAATCCTATTTTCGGTTTAATTTGGTGCTAAACCTATTTACCTACAGCAGGATGGTATTTCCATGTTCTCCTAATTAGTTCATCGTTGCTAGCGGCCCAGCTAGGGTTTCCGTTAGAAAATCTATAAATGTGTACCGACACGCTACTGCTGTTTAAACATGTTGTTTGATCAATTTTCGGGTAGTTTGTCGATTGGAACTTTCACTGTTCTCTCGTGCTCAGTCAGCGGCAGTGTACGCAACATCGTTATAGTTGATGGCACGCAGTTTTTATCGTGAAAGTATCAGGCTGACCGTCCGTAATGTTTTGAACGGGACAATGCCGTGTGTATGATATTTCCCGCTGATTTATAACAAAATTACAACTTTGTCCCGTTTTAAATCAAACTCCGTTGAATCAATGTCACGTATTGTTTTAGTCTCGTTGTTCTTTCTTAAGCTGTCAGTCTATCCGTACAATGATACAAATCTCAAAGAGGCCAACACAAAGAGGGAGCTCCTAAACTCATCATAAAGAAGCAATATACATTTTTCGTGCACATCGTGAGAAGAGGAAAGTTGAAATATTTGGTTACAACTGGCAAAATACAAGGAACGAGTGATCGTGGACGACAAAGAGAGAACATACTGGATAACTTGGTGGCATGGCATGGAAAACAGTCAACAACAGAATTGAAAGGATGTACTGAGGACAGAAAAATGTGAAAGGACATGACCAACGCCAACCAGTATGACACACGATGATAATTATTATTAAATTGCT